>JALJVW010000184.1:83375331-83410331 GCA_024865655.1 Emberiza elegans | reverse complement strand
AGGCTGGTGTCTAATTAAAAGTCTCTCTTTGTGACCAGTTACTGGGTTAATAAAAGGTTTCATTCACGTTGTCCTGGCAACAGAAGTTTTTGGGAGAAGCAGAGCTTGGCTCTGCCGGACACAGGTGCCACGTGGGGACAGCAGGGATGTGCTGGTGACATGTCCAAAAAACCTTGGTCTGGCCAAGGAGGGACCAGGGAGACCAAAAGGGCCCTGATGCAGCTTTCCAGGGGTGTTGGGCAATGTCTTTGTGCTCCTTAAGTGCCACCCAGACCCCTTGTGTCACACCAGCCCAAGAACTGGAGGAATTGTCCAGCCTGGGAATGGGATGTGGAGCAGGTTGTGTGCCCAGGGCAGCCTCTGCTGTCCTGGGTGCTGCTTGCTGTCACCCCAGGGACACTCTGCTGTGACAGCTCCCAGTGCTCCAGCTGGTCATTAACAAAAACACAAACACCATCTGAGCATGCCCTGCTGTGCTGTGGGGCTGAGGGACCTGTGCAGCCTCAGCCTTGGCTCTCCACAATGCTCATTAGGTTTGTACAAGCTGCAAGAAGTCATCCTGCTGTACATAATTTTAATTGCCTGCTCCACAATTGCCTGTCAAATATATGCTCTGTCGTGTGGCATGACCTGCCTGCTAAATTGCAACAGGAATAAAAAAATACTGCAGAAAGTAAAAGGAAAGAAATCTAATTATGAACTAGAATGGCGTTCTCAATCTCTATTGCCACCTGCAGCCTGGTGTGTTAGGACAGCACAAACAAATCAATAAAACCTGCAGCTTTTCTTCTGCCGCCTTTGGCAGTTGGGAGTAGTTTGTGCAGTGTTTGTGGGAGCACTCTGGTACCTGCTCTCTGCTGATGGGCTGTCCTCAGCCAGGAGGTTCCACCACTCATTTCTATTTGCAAAATCCAGGGCTGGGATGCCAAACTCCTCACCTGGAGAGAGGGCAGCAGCGAAAGGGTTAAAAGGAATTATCTGGGCTGCAGCTTTAATGCGTCTCGTGTGGAGGGCACGAAACTGAGTTTGGTAGGAGGTTCTTTGTCTGGAGCAGCCTTGGCAGTAAACAGAGCTGTGATCTCAGAGGCGATGAGGCACCGGGAGCGCCGGGGGCTGCGGGCTCCGGCTCCGAGCAGCGGCCCTGGGGCAGCTCCGCGTGTCCCAGCAGGTGCTGCCCCGGCCGAGGATGGAACTGGAGTGAAGCTGCTCCTGTGCTGAGCCCCGAGCCCAGCCTCTGCTCCTGCTGAGAGTTTCCTAGAGAGCAGAGGGAGCGGAGGATGCGGACGGGGCGATGAGTGGTCCCAGGGAGGATGGCCGCTGTCGCAGGGCCATCAGCATCCTCACCGAGCTGTGCCAGAAGAAAAGCCTGCCCAGCTTGGACCTGGACACCTGCAGGGAGTTCCTCCTGCTGCCTTCTGACCAGAGCCTGATTATCTCCGAGCCAGGTACGGCCCCTGCTCCCGCCTGCTGGAGGGTGCTCGTGGAAGGCAGGAGGGACATCCATCCCCTGCAGGGGAGGAAAATGTTTGGGAGCCCCGTGTTGGACCCAGGGGTTGGTCCTGGCACCCCTCTGGGAGGATTCCTTTCCTTTCCACATGTTCCATGGTGAAGTTTTGGGTCAAGTCCTGCCTCACCTGTTGATGTGGAATGGGATGGCTGCACGGGGGGACAGCCAGGATAAAGTTGATGAGATAAAGTTCCTGTGAAAGTTCCTTTTCCAAAAACACAGACTCCTGTCCTGTATGAAACAACACCAAACCAACAAAAAGCAGTAAAGAGCCTACTGAAGCCATTGGGATGGCAGGAACTAATTGGTGTTTGAGAAATGAAGGGAATCCCATGGATTGCATGGATTTCTGTTCATCAGTAGGGATCTTGGTGTGCTTTCATGTGTGTGTTCTACCTTCCCCGAGAATTGCCTGAGTTGTTCCAGGTCAGGCTGTAGAGCCAGGGAGGGACGCTGGTGTGCCAGGGATGAGTCAGGAGCAGGAATTCTGCTCTAGGAGCAAAGGGGCAGCTCTGTGTTGCAAAGTGGGGAATTGTCCCTACACCTGCTCTCACAGCTGCTCACCGCAGAGATCTCCTGCTGCCACTTCAGAAGACATTGACAGGAGCAGTTGGAACCCAGGCTCATGTGCTGAGGAGCAAAACTCCAAATCTCATAGCTTTTAGAAGTATTGGTAACCTGCTCAAAGTTGTTTGTTTGTGTATTCCAACATTTTCATAGAGGGCTTCTTCTGAGGTTCCTGTAGGCAATGATCTGTAAATACAGTGGATTTCACAGCATTTTTTGCACCATGAGTTTTCACAAACTCTCCTCCTCTGCTGAGGCACACTGTGCAGCACAGCTGCCCATCAGTCCCTGTCACCTTCCTGCCTTTATCCTGCCCCTCTCTGCCAGGATCTCGTGCTGGGGTGCAGCTGGCACCCCAGGGCACAGGGCACCAGGGTTCTGCCAGCCCTCGGTTTGCCGTGGTGCTTCCACCACAGCCTTGCTGATAGCTCCAGGCAAACACCCTCTTTCCACAGCCCACTTCGCCTGTAACTTAATTCTCCTCTTTAAACGAGTTTGTTTTATACCTGCCTGTTCTGGAGGCCTCTTACCATGGCTGGTTGTGTCCTTACACATGACATCCTGTGCAGCCATTGCAGATAGAGCAAACAGCTTGCAAACTTATTGCATCGATTTGGAATTCTTTATCTTGCACCAAAATTAACATTTTCCTGACTCTGCAGCAGAAATATTCCACGCTGCTCTTGTTCTGTCCACCCTGATATGACAGATCTGCATTTGTTTGTGCAGCCTGTCCAGGACCTCGTGTTCATGTCAGAATCACATCATCATCATCATCATCTGCCTTTAGCAGGGGGATGTCTGTGTGCTCTGAGCTGTGCTCAGCCCCAGTGCCCCGGGCGAGCTGGGCTGGGCTGGCTGCACGAGCAACCAGGGCTGTTGTCTCTGCTCTGCACGACTGGGCCCATTTTTGTGTCTAGACAGCACTGAGGACACAGTTTGGGCCTGACATGTACCAATATTTCTCAGTTCCTGGCTGTAAAGCTGCTCCAGCAAGGGGGAAAATCTATTTGCATCAAGTGTTTACTAACACAGCCACAGAGGTACCATGCCTTCCCCATCAGTGTCTGGATGTTTATCTAATTATCTGCATTGATGCCTTGTCCATTTTATCCTGAAGCCTCACGTGGAGCAGATTTGCTCTGGGCTGGCTGCGGTCCCGTGTTCAGACCCAGCAAACCTGTGCTCACAAAGGCAGGCAGGGGAAGGTGGGGCTGTGTGGAGGTGAGCAGATGGCACCAGGCAGGTGCTGGGTCAGGAGCAGGGCAGAGGAGCCCTGGCTCCTGCTGGAGTGTCCCCGTGCAGGCAGCACAGCCCCAGCAGCCAAACACCAAATTTGCTGGAGTCAAACTGGCCTTATTTGTCATCTTCATGTGGAGCCTCTGGCTTCTCAGGCAGTTTGTTGCCTCCTGGATAAATCTATTAACTGCTGGCTGGATCAGTTTGGCTTGGAGTGTCCTGCTGGAGTTCAGGTTGAAGGAAGCACTGCCAAAGTTGGAGCCAGGCTGCTCCTGCACAGCTCAGCACAGGGGCAGTTTGGTCTTTTCTGCTGTTTCATGCGTGGATGGGGAGCAGTATCCTCAGGGAATGTGTGGAGCCAGGTATCATCAGCCTTCTTGAGCTGTGTCCAAGAGTGGAAAAAACCTGTGAATATAAAAATATTACTGTATAGTTTATGTAAGAGCAAGTTTTTGTGTGGTTATTTATTTTTTTTTTAAACCATTCTGGACTGAGTGGCTGAAAGGGCTGCTGTGGATGGAGTGGATGCACCTCTACTCCCTGGTTATGTAACAGCTGAATCTCCTCCTCACAGCCAACAAGAGCAGCCGAGCTGCAGCATTTCTCTGTGCACACCCGACAGAGGAGGATTGCAGGCTGCTGCCTCGCCCGCAGCCAAACCTGTCAGAAAAATGAGGAGTTTGGCTGGGGAAGGTTTTGGTGCTGCTGTCAGGGGGGCTGTGAGGGGGAGCTCTCCCTGCAGTTGGGCCCGTGGCAGTGCCAGGAATAGAGCTGAGCTCCTGGCTGGCCCGAGATGGAGCGAGCTGCAGCATCCCTTTGTTGTGCCTGTCTCCAGTCCTCCCCCGGAGCTGCCTCCATCTGATCGCTCTCTTCCCTGCCAGGCCTCAGCTGCCAGTGTCACCCGGGCTGTGGGGACAGCATTTACCACAGGTGATGGCCCTGAAGAGGATGGGCTCATCCCTTCTGTGCCCTGGAGGGGCAGTGAGAGCTCTTGGGCGTAGCTGAGAGGTTTGTGGTGCAGCTGTACTTGGCTGTGGAGCAGGGGAGTCAGGACCCCACAGGGCCATGGGGACAGTGATCTGTCCCCTCTTCCCGTCCTCTCTGCCCATGGGAGTGGAGCTGCAGCAGGTTCTTTGGGACACAGGGTGCTGTGCAGGCCAGGAACTGGGCTTCAGTGGTTCTGCTGGGTCCCTCCCAGCTCAGGAGGTTCTGTGCTTCCCCACAGGGTGCTGTGCAGGCCAGGAACTGGGCTTCAGTGGTCCTGCTGGGTCCCTCCCAGCTCAGGAGGTTCTGTGCTTCCTCACAGCCTGCTCTGAGCCCCCCTGAGCTGAGTCCTGCTCCCCCTGGTTCACTGAGCCTGGCTGGGACAGAGGCTGCCAGCCCACCCCAGGGGATCCTGTGGGGGAAAGGGGAAGCTTGACTCCTTCTGAAATGATCCTGCAGGGCTGATGAGAGTTACTAAAGAGAGTGGGTTTTGATGGGATATTGGGAAGGATTTCTGCCCTGTCAGGGTGGTGAGGCCCTGGCACTGGCCAGAGCAGCTGTGGCTGCCCCTGAATCCCTGGAAGTGTCCAGGCTTGGAGCACCCTGGGACAGTGGGAGGTGTCCCTGCTGTGGCAGGGGTGGCACTGGATGATCTTCAAGCTTTTTTCCCACCCAAACCAGTCTGAGATTCCATGATTCTGTGACTGGAGCCAGCATCTGGTGATGTTGATTTAAAGGACAGTGCCTGGGTACAGGAAGGAATTTATCCTGGCATCAAAGCTCATCCAGGAGAAAGCCTCTGGGTTTGATTTCTACCTTCAGCTCTCTTGTGCTGAGGCTTTCTTTAAACAACCTAGGTTGGGTTTTTTTTGCCTTAGTGATCCATTTGTACAAAACTTTGCTGCCCAGTGGAACCAGGGCAGGAGGCAGAGGCTGATGTGCAGAGGGGCTGCAGATTGTCCCCAGCAGACCCTGCTCATCTCAGCATGGTGAGACCCCTCCCCAAACCCTCCATCACACACTGATCCACCCCAGCAAAATGCTCCTGTGTTTTCCAGCTGCAGGAGGAGAATGCTGGAGTGAGAGGAGGGAACAGGACAGCTGGGGAAGGCACAGAGTCAGAGAGACCTCCTGATAACCCCAGCACACGGTGTCAGCTCCCTGTGTCCAACCCCCAATAATTCAGAGCACATTTACTGCTTTGCCCCTTGTGTGAACTGCTCTTTTTGAAGGTCCTGGTGAAGGCAGTACAGCTTGTACAGTGCTGAACACCCTCCTGGCACTTGGCAAAGACTATTAAAATGTTAAACCAAGCACAGAAGTGTTCTTGCTGCAGGCAGGAAAAAGAGGGGAATTTCTGGGCAATAGAGGATTTTTCATGGCAGGAACATTGGTGCAGAAAAATCATTTTTTTATTGAGAAATTGGTTCTGGAGTATTTTTGGGGGGGAAAAAACCCCTGATAGATTAGCTTGACTAATGGGAAAACTGATGACACCCTCATTCATGGTTATGGGATGCCTTCAGCCACTACCTGTGAAATATGGGCATGTCTTGAATTTATTCACTAGGCACAATAACACACTTTTCTGAATCGCCATTCAAGTGTATTTTAAGTCAATATAACAGTAAACACGCTCCAAGCCACCCAGGCAAAGCTAATATTAATCACTGAAGCCTTGAGTTTCCAGAGGCCCAGCATGTGAGGAGCAGCTCCTTGGGGCAAATATCTTTTTTATCACAGAGTAATGCACTTGCAAAATGGATCTTGCCTTTCCTCCCAGGAAAGAGCCAGCCAGAGCTACGTGCAGCAAATTTGCTCTTTAGCCCAGCTAAACCAGGCTGGGATCTTGGAGGTATCAGATTCAAACCTTGCTGCCAGAGGAAGGTTTGTAAAACTGTGTTGAAATAAGGTTGAAACTGGCCGAGTAAATCGAGGCAAAAACGGATTAAATCGCCTGTCTCCAGACATGTGTCTCTGCTCGTGTATTGTGTGCGGATCCGTGGCTCTCCAGCTGCCTCTGGCTATGCTCTGTGATGGTCCTGGCAAATAAAAATGCCCCTCTGGAGCTGAGCGGAGTGTGCGTGTTCCGCGAGCCCCTCTCTGCATAGGCGCAGCTTTGCAGCCGCCTAATTGCCGCTGCTCGCTTCATTCCCGAGGCAGAGCAGGGAGGCTGCTGCTGTTGGTGATGCGTGCGGACCCGGAGCTGCTCCCATGCAGCTGCAGCAGCCTCATGCATAGTCAGGGCTCAGCATCCCCAACTCCATAGAAACAGCAGCGGGATCGCTGCCGCCGCTAATTGATGCGCGAGCAGGGACCGCGCTGAGGAGCTGCCGCCGCTCTGGTGAGTCCACATTTCTCAAGTTACTTTAATCATTCTTTGCTTTTTCTTTTCATAACATGAAGCGTGTTTTCATAATTTCTATGACAATAATTTCAGCTAAACGCCTTTGCTGTTGAAACATTTTTTTCCCCCTGCTCTCAGAATTCTCCCGGCGTTGTGCTGAGAGGCAGCGTGTGCTTTGAGCTGGTTCAAACCAGGGCACAGCCCGAGCTTCCCCGCGGTTTTTTGGGATGACTCCGGGAAGGTGTTTGGTGTTTCTGGGTTTGCAGGTGTTTGTTGCTTGGCATGCTGGCTGTGCTGGAGTTGCTGCACTCGCTGTGTGTGCTCCTGGCAGCCAGATCCTCTCCCATGTGTGTGTGTTCATTGTGCAGGGATAAACCAGACCCAGAATGGGGCTCATGTCTGAGCCAATTGTTTTATTTAACTATAGCCTCAGCTGCCCTTGTTTTTCATAACTGCTTCTTCTCACTGCTCACATTTCCAGCTACAATCAGATATTCTTTCTCAGGACCCTAGGTTTCCATCTCATCTTGGTTAGGCAGCTTTTTCTACCTTTAATATTTGCTGTTTCTCTTTCAAAGACGACAATCTATATTTCCCCTTCCCATCTGCGTGTTGGAAAATCGGGGATCTTGCCTGGGAGTGTTTCCATCCAGTGGACTCCCTGACAGAGCAATCGCCCTGGCAGTTGTTGGGGAGAGATGCAATTAAGTCCCTCTGCCGTGTGTTGTCTTTAATTATATTTGTACCTTGCAAAATGGCATCCTGGAGGGTCAGGGAGGAGATTTTTGGAGTGATTGGCTATTAAATGTACATTTTCCCTGCCTGGGGGAAAAAAGAAAGTTCTCCTGCGGGGAGCCCTGCGCGCAGCGGAGCCGCAGCTGCTGACTGAGGGTGTCTCTCTGTTTAGTTCAGTTTGTTGTGCTGTAGCAGGTTCATGTTTGACAACATCACAGCAAACTGTGCAGCGAAGCCTGAGGGCAGCATGCCAGGAGCTCCCTTCACACCAGCCCTCTCCAAACCATCCTTGAGGCACACGGCCCTGGACCATTTGGAATAATGATTGCCCAGCAATTCTAGCCCCTGGTGTTGTAATAATCTGATTTTTCTGTGTGTTTGTAGCTGCTGCAAAGAAATGAATACAGTTGTGTGGCACAGTGTGAGGTGCCACCTCCTCAGTTTCTCTCTCCAGATGCAGCACTTCATCTCCTGGATGCTGGTGAGCGTTTACTTGGAGTTGTTTGATCCCAGCTCTGAATCTGAGCTCTGGTCAAAGTGCTCGTGCTGAAAGAATAGTGAGCTGCAGGGGATGGAGTGGTTGGAGCTGTTGGAAAAGGGCATCTCAGAATCCATTTAATCAATGAGTAGGATCAGGCAGCCCAGCCTGCTCACTGCAGCACATTGGAGGGGTTCAAGGTCCCTGTCTTTGCTCCAAGCTGATGGAAGCAGCAGCAGCAGCTGCTGATGGCAGGAGCAGAACCATGGGGAGGAAGTTCCCTCCTCACTCAGGGCAGCTTGAACAAAGAAATGCTCTGTTCCAAACCTCTGCATTTCAGTGCAGGCTCCCTGTACCCTGTGGGGGCTCCAGGCAGGTCAGTCCTTCCTGGCTGCTCCATCTGAGCCCAGCTCTGGGTGTGCCAGCGCTGCTCTGCCCGTTCTGTGCTGCTTGAGAGGGACAGAGGATGAGGGACTGCTGTGGGTTTTTGTGGCTGTTTTGGGTCTAGGTGGCTCCAGTTGGCAGCTCCAGGGTGCCAGGCTGGGCACCACCCAGCCTGTGCAGCACCAGGGCAGTTCTGGAAGGATCCTGCACCTCCAGTTCTGGGTGTCCCATGGGGCAGGTCCAGGCTCTCAGGAGCTCAAGGAGCCCCTGGTACTGGAGGGGCTCCATATCCTGGGCAGGGGCACTCAGGAAACCTCTGGGAAGCTTTTCAGGGCTGCTTTGTCCCATGCTTGGGGTCTTCTGCCCACCCTGGATGAGGATTTTGGGGTCCCCAGACTGTGTCCTCTTGTGGAGCCTGGATGCCATGGTGGGAGACTTCCAGCACTGGGATGGGGAGAGACCCCAGTTCTGCTTCCTGCCAAGCTTTACCCTGAGATCTTTCAAGGCAGCCTGGTTTTATGGGGTTTTGAGCCAAAATGGGGTCTGAGAGGGAGACCAGGGGAAGCCTTTTCCCAAATTGGATCCCACTGCTGGAAGTGAGGGGCAGTGAGGTGGCAGCTCCAGGGTGGAGAGTGTGGGCACAGAGGCACTGCTGAGCCTGGTGTCTCACAGCAGACACAGCTTTGATCAAGTTTTTAAAAGGAAATTTCAACTTCCAGGGTTTTTTGGTTGCTCAAGGGAGAGAGAGTGAAAAGCTTTTACTCGTTCCGTTTTGCCTCCTGAAACGCAGTTGGATTTCTGCATCCCAGAAGTGTCTGGATTCCCGTGGTTTCCTCTCTGCCTGGCTCTGCTCAGCTCCAGCTCTGGATCAGAGCCTTTCCCAGTGCTGAGCAGCCTCTGCCAGGCTGCCCTGGCACACAGGGCTCAGCCTGTGCAGGGTCACAGCCCGGGGGATGAGGATGCTCAGCAGGGATTGAACCCCAGCCCCGGCCACTGTGTGTGTTCAGCACCACTGGGTTGTTTACAGATGTTGCTACAGCATATTGTGATAAAATGTCATGGGATTAGCACACAGCCTTGTGCCATAATTGCATTCACTGTGGCTTATAATAGTTCATTAGCTTGTCATCAGTTAGGCAGAAAGCAATGACAACTCTTCCTATCACATTTATAATGCTCTAGAGAGCAGCTGATTAAGTCACAAAGTGACATAAATCACCAGGGAATGTTTCCTTCGGCTTGGAAAAGTTTTTTTTTCTCTTTTTTTGTCACTTTTGATAACAGAAATGCTGCATTTCTGACAGCACAAAGTTCCCCTTTGGGTTGCACATGCCAGCAGAAGTTTCAGTGACAAATCTGCAGCCTGGAGGGGAAGCCCAAATCGGTCAATAATGGCTGAAAACCAACATTTTTTGTCTTCAGTAGCCTCTGATGGGTCTCCTCCAGCCCAGCCACTTCACTGGGGGTCAGTTCTTGTCCCTGATGTCTCTCAGCACCACAGTCACCAGTGGGGTTTGTGGGTGGTGGTGGGAGAGGGGAGTTTTGTCTCCAGGTCCATCTGGGGAGATGCAGCTGAGGATGGGCTGAGGGCGGTCCATGGGCAGAGCCAGGGTCCAGGGGGGAATCTGGGATGTTGGATACTCAGGTTTGGAGCTGCAGCCCTGCAGAGATGCAGCTTCTGTGGGGTTTCAGAGCCTCTGCCATGCTGGAGGCTCCTTCTGCCTGGGGAGCCACACAGCGCTCCTCAGCTATTCAGGATTTTTGCCTTCTTTTTGGGCAATTAACTCTTTCTCCAGTCTGTTTCAGTGGGAGAAGCACAAACTCCAGGCCACTAAACTCTCATCTGACCTCACATCCCTTTCTTTGGTCTATTCTGCACTTCCATTTGGTTGGACTCAATGATCTGAGAGGCATTTTCCAACCTTAGGGATTCTGTGATTTGTAAGTGTTGATTTTTTTTCCATTTGTTTTGTTATATATTCACATAGGGACGTGAAGTGCCTCACAGTTGACTCTGCATTTGAAAATCACCTTTGATGTGTCCCTCTGAATTTTTCTGTTCAGATTTCCCTCTGCTTTTTAAACTCCCCTGGGGCCAGCTCCCACTCCCATGTCTGAGAGCATTTGCTGTCTGTTCCCTGGTGAAGGAAGGACCAAACCATGAACTGAAGAGCACCGGGTGACAAAGGGTGTGACAGTGTTTTCACTGTTTAATGCACTCCTTTAATCAGCTCATGGGGTGTGACAGTCCCTGCCCAGGGATGGGGTGCAGAGGGGATGGGGACAGCGCTGGCATCACCCACATCTCTGTGCTGCCTCCTCTGGGCCAAGACACACATGAAAAACACCTTCACTCTCCTGTGAAAATGGAAAATGTTTAATAAAGGACAATGGGAGATGAGCACCATAGAGCAAAGGTTATTAGGGTTGGCACTCAGCCAAGAGCACCCTCTTATCTTTGGGGACACCCCTTAAATACCTTTACTCTTACATCAGCCTGTTGCATATTCATAGGTCCTTATGCATAGTGAACTTTTTCCCAAACTAATTTACATGCTCCAAAAATTGTTTAGCATATCTCTTCTTTGGTTCTGCCTTTTCAGAGCATGTGCATTTTTGGTTGTGGTTTTAGTCCATTCTTATCACCTCCAGTTTTTGGGCCTTGGTCCTCACTGGCTTCAGACAGGGAATGCTGATGGTTGGCAGATCTGTACAGGTGCCCTCATCCTGTGTGCACTGGGTGTTATCCCATCCAAGCAGTCATTTTAACACAAGCACAGTTACATCAGCTCTTTCACTAAGCTTAATTAACAACAGAAATAAAAACTACATCTTTATAACAAAGTTACTTTAACATTACACATATAAAATCCATTTTAATACTTGCAAAAAAGCCAATATTATAATATGTATCTATAGCACACAGCAGGAGCTTCAGCTGCAGCCTGGATATGTAGACAAGGATAAAAACAACTCTCTTGGCTGCTTGCAGGCAGGGCACAATGCAGGTGACAGCTCGGGGGTGTCCCAGGAGCTCATCCTCTCCCAGCCTGAGGTGCCCCAGGCTCCAAGCTGCCATGGGAAAGCCTCGAGGCTGTGGCTGGGGATGCTGGAATAGAACTTTATTCCATGTGCAGATTTATGGTTTAAGCATTTTCTCCTTCATTATAACTTGGAGTTTATAAAATTGGGGAATTTGCAAGAATTTGCACTAACGAGCTGAGAGCTGCTATCCAGGACAGAGAATTCTCAGAGAAATCTCTGCTCTCTGTGACCACTGGCAGCACCCAAGGGAAGGGCTGGAGCTCTGCCAGGGAGTTTAGGTTGGATTTTGGGAAAAGTTCTTCCCCAGAGGGTGCTGGGCACTGCCCAGGCTCCCCAGGGAATGGGCACAGCCCTGAGGCTGCCAGAGCTGCAGGAGAGTTTGGCCATCACTCCAGGCATGCCCAGGGTGGGATTTTGGGGTGTCTGTGCAGGGCAGGGGATGGACTGGATGATCCCTGTGGGTCCCTTCCAACTCAGGATATTCTAAATTATGCATCAGTTAAAGGAAAACACTTTGGATGAAGTTGTCTCCTGTTCCAGCTCATTTCCCAGCTGCAGAATGAAATCCCCACAAGAAACACAGCCAATGGTGGGGAAAGCCCCGGCCTTGCTCAGTGAAGCAAGTTCTGCCTGGCTGGGAGGGATGAGGCTGCTGTTTGCTCCTGGCCATGGATCAGCCCCTGGAAACACTGGATCCCTGCGAGGTCTCCATATGAGGGGTTGTCTCCATCCTCAACGTGCAATAATGAGATGGTTTGAGTTTTATAGTCTTATATAATTACTCTCAAAATAGCTTCTGATTCATCCTCCCCTTTGAAGCTTATAGTTTGCATTCTGATAAGCTCTTGCATGGCAGGAACCCTGTGGTAGCAGCAAATTAATTTTTAAGAAGTTTTTTGCTGTTTAACTGAAACTTTGGCGCAGCCACTTGGAGCATTCCTGTCCTGACCTTCCCAGGATCCATTTCATGGCTGGGTGTGTGCAGGAGATGAGGAGGCTCTCTCAGGGTTCCTGGGGAGCCTGTGCTGGCAGGAGGAAGCTGGTGGGAGCTGATAGTGCAGGACTCAGTGTCCAAGCACTGGGGAAGCACAGCAACAGGAAAAATCTCATTTTAGCTTCCAGGGAGACTCTGGCTGGATGGGGCTTGGAGCAACCTGGAAGGTGGAAGGTGTTCCTGCCCATGGCGGGATGTGGAAGGAGATGATTTTTAAAGTCCCTTCCAACCCAAACCAGTCCATGATTTCACAATTCTCTGAATGTCTCCCCTCAGAACATTCCCCTCCTGAGCATTCCCAGCCCTCTGCTTTGAGAGGAGCCTTTGCCACTGAGCTCTGTGTGATGAACTGAGTGTGAAAGTGCTCAAACTGTGAGAACTTGTTTGCAATCCCATTGCCTGTGCTGTCTTCTGTGGAATTACTTGTGGTTGGTATGGAAAAACAAAGAAAGGCTTGGCTATATCCAGAGCAGCTGGGACTGGCTGCCTTCACCTGGAGAAACCTGTCCTGTGATGCTGGGATTGTGCACAGAGTGAGGGGGGGTCTGTCAGGGTTGTTTCATACCATTGTGCCAAATGAGAGGAACAATCAGTGCTTTCATACTTTCACTACCAAGAGAATAAAACAACCCGGTTTGTGAGCAGGATGGGACCTGAGGGAAGGGCTGGAGCTGGGCCAGGGTTGGATATCAGAGAAAGGTTCTTCCCCCAAGGGTGCTGGCACTGCCCAGGCTGCCCAGGGAATGGGCACAGCCCTGAGGCTGCCAGAGCTCCAGGAGAGTTTGAACAACACTCCAGAGATGCCCAGGGTGGGATTTTGGGGTGTCTGTTCAGGGCAGGAGCTGGACTGGATGATGCCTATGGCTCCCTTGCAGCTCAGGATATTCTGTAATTCCGTGATTCTGTGCTTTGTTCTGGACGGGTCACAGTGCCAAGCACTGCTGTGATTTCCCTTCCCTCTCCCCCAGACTCTGGGGTGCAGCGCTGCCCTCGGCTGGGCCCTGGGCCCTGAGGGAGCCTGAGCAGCTCTGGCTGCTCTGAGGGTGTCCACAGCTGCCACCTGCTCCTGCTGCTGCCACCAACCCCTGCACACAGAAGGTCTGAGGGCCTCAAAAGCCATGTTTGTGACCCTGGGACCCACAGTGATCCACAGCCTGGGGTGTGCTGCTGCAGGGCGGCTCTGCAGCCCTCCCCACCTCCCACAGCATGAGAGAACATCTGAGGGGCAGCAGGAGCTCTGCCCCACGCAGAATTGTGTCCTGACCTGCCCCCTTAACATCTGCTGAGAGGCTGATGGAATATTTCCCCCTCCCCAGGACCCAGCTCTGCTGTTGGAGCAGCAGCTCCTGCTGCCAGGCTGCCTGTGAAGAGCCAATTGACGGCAGCCAGACTTTGAAGTGACAGCTCCTAATGACTCGTCTAGCTCACGAATATTTCAGCACATATTCCTGTAGCTCCTGCCTGCCTGCCTGCCTGGAGAACACCACCAGCAAATCAAGAACTTGATGAAGTTTCAAATGGCAGCGAGGGGGCCTGAAATGTGGCAACAAAGCCATCAGTAGGGGACTGGCACACTGGACACAACCCCAGCAAAGAGGGACAATCTGAGTGGGCTTGCAGTGCTTCCCTGGGAGCTCTGGGGACACAGAGCCTGCTGCTGCAGGAGCTGGGGCTGTGGGGGTGACAGGGACAGTCTGATCTGTACCATTTGCTCTGCTACCATTCCCCAGGCCATGGCAGGCTTGGAGGGGGATGAGGAGCTGGCTGAGGAGTGCTGCACTGCAGCTCACCTCTCCCCCAGTGCAGCATCCCAGGATTTATCAGCCAGCCAAGCTTCCTTTCCAGAATCTCTGTTGCAAAGGGCTTTGCTTGCTGCTGCCCTCCCTGCTGCCCCTCAGGGTTTGCTCTGTGCTGTCTCCCCAAAGGGGACATTCCCTCTTGTCTCTGTGGTGCTGCTGGATGCTGCTGTGGGGTTCTAATATTTGATTTCTGTTCCATCCAGTCCCCATTCCTTCCTCCAAAGCTGAGCAGCTTTGCTAAATAAACATCTCTGTGGCTGGGGTTTAATGGAACCCTTCCTCCTCCTCTGCAGCTGCTGCCCTGTGCTCCCCCCTGCCCTCACCTCTGAGACCCACCACAGCCCCCCGTGCCCAATTTCCAGCCCTCAGCTAATCAGGCTTAGATTTCTGATGCTCTTCAATCGAGAGAAAATGAGATCAGCAGTTGGTGGGAGCCTCACGTGGTCTGTTGTAGCCCCAGAGCTGCTGCTCTCCTCCAGCAGCACCTCTTGTACCAATCCATCACTGGAGTGCGTGCTCCCTGCAAAGCCCTGCAGAAACAGAACAATATATCCTCACAAACACTCCTGCAAGAGAAAAAACTAGCAGAAAATGGACAGAGAAGCCTGCAAGTCTCTGCTGGGCTGGTGTGAGTGATGCTTGCTGTGTGGGGAGGCAGTCATCCAGCCAGAGTGAGGGAGGTGATTGCCGTCACCCTGCTCTGGGCTCTGCCACCTTCTGGAGCTGCCCTTCCAGGGGCATTGGCTGTGGGAGGATGTTCCATGCCCCAGGCTGCAGCTCAGAACAGCCAGGAGCTGCTCTTACATCTGAAGGGATCCCAAGCTCTCCCTGATGCCCAGATTTTCCATGAACCACCAGAGAGCTCAGGAGGAAGAACCTCTGACAAGGAAGATGTCCCTGGGCTCTTGGCAGGGTCAGGCTGGTGGCTGTGTCTGGCAGAAGGTGCCAGAAGCTCAGGTCAGTGTCACCACTGCCTTGGTGAGGGGCTCCAGGGCCTGAGGAGGCGTCTGTGCCCTCATAGGTGACAAGAGAGGAATGGGACAGCCAGGTCCTGGGGGCTGGTGGCATCACCCTGGTCCCACACAGAGAATGGAACCATTCACCTCACCGAGAATTCCCAGCCTCTCCAACTTCCACTCGTGCCATTCCAACTCTGTTTAAATGCAACAGGTAGCTGGAATGACTAATGGCTGCTGGAGTGCTGAGAGAGCCATCAAACATGTTGTGTTTTCTCTGTGGGGAGTGGGTGGAAGGAAAGCTAAATTACATCTTGGGATATTAAATATAACTCTGCACATTAAACTCGGAGTTATCCATGAATCTCTTTAATGACAGCACAAGCTACTTCACAGCAGTAAAAGTCAATGTTGCCACAATTAGACCACTATTGTCTTGCAGTTAATAGACTGCTCTAATCATGACTTTGTCATATTATTAATCGCTTTTGGGTTGGACTTTTGCTAATTATCCCCTTTGGTAACTCAGTTTAGGCATTAGGAAGTCAGCAGGGACATCAAGCTGAAAGGCAGTTGGACCATATCTCTTCATTAGCTCCAAACCAGGATGAAACAAAAAAGGGGTTGTGCTGAGGAGCTGCTCTGTGATCCACGGATACCATGGTGGGAAGGGCTGGACTAACCAAGGAGTGTTTGCCCTTTCCTCAGTTTGCTTTTAGCTTCACAGTTTTAAACTGTAAACTATTGATTCTTTGTCCTGCCCTGGGCCATCTGTCTTTGATTTAAAGGCAGTAGGAAGTAGTGACCTTGGAAATGTTGCAGTTTTGAGCTTTTTAGTGTGGTTCAGTAGCAAGGGGTTTGGGTGTTACAAAATCAGTAAAAACACAAACCAAGAAGTCAAGTCAAAGGAGAAATGGGATCAGTTTTGGGTCATGTTGAGGGAATCCAGTCTTGTTTGTGCTCTTGGTGTACCCGTTGCTGTCAGCTTCAGGACTTTTCTGTGGTGTTTTGGTAACTAGTGAGATATAAAATAGGTATATAATAAATATATAAGCTCAATGGCTAATCCTAAACATAACAGCTCAAGCAGGTAGATCACAGAATCACAGAATCATGGGATACTGAGGGGTTGGAATGAACCTTAAAAATCATCTGGCCCCAAATCCCTGCCATGGGTAGGGACCCCTCATGCCAGACCACATTGCTCAAAGTTTTGGCCTGGCTTTGAGCACTTCAGGGTGGATCCTGTCAGTGTCCATGTCCGTGTCCATCCTTCCCTGCTCCTCATTGCTCTGAGGGAGCTCTGTCACTGCTGCCCTGCAGCCAAAAGCATTTTCCAGCCGAAGGTTCCTCGGGGAAGCAGCGCTTGCTCCCAGAGGGAGCCAGGCTGGAAAACAGCCATGTTAATTTGTGTTTGCAACCTCCTACTTTTAAGCTTTATCTTTTCAATTACAAGCTGTAATAAGACCAATTTTCAGTTTCTCCCATGTCTCCCATGGGAACGGGGTGAGGATGAGGAGCAGCACTGAGTTCTACAGGACTGGGGTGAGGAATGGCTGGAGCTGCTCTGCACTGTAGCACAGCACTTACCTGATAACAAAGTGGCAAATAACTGTGAATTTTAAGAGGGAAACAGAACAAACCATATTTCTTGTGGGTGAACTTGGTGGGACATTGTTCAGAATGATGATGTGGGTCTCCTTGTGACAGTTGGGACTGGGTGTTATCCCATCCAAGCAGTCATTTTAACACAAGCACAGTTACATCAGCTCTTTCACTAAGCTTAATTAACAACAGAAATAAAAACTACATCTTTATAACAAAGTTACTTTAACATTACACATATAAAATCCATTTTAATACTTGCAAAAAAAGCCAATATTATAATATGCATCTATAGCACACAGCAGGAGCTTCATCTGCAGCCTGGATATGTAGACAAGGATAAAAACAACTCTCTTGGCTGCTTGCAGGCAGGGCACAATGCAGGTGACAGCTCGGGGGTGTCCCAGGAGCTCATCCTCTCCCAGCCTGAGGTGCCCCAGGCTCCAAGCTGACATGGGAAAGCCTCGAGGCTGTGGCTGGGGATGCTGGAATAGAACTTTATTCCATGTGCAGATTTATGGCTTAAGCATTTTCTCCTTCATTATAACTTGGAGTTTATAAAATTGGGGAATTTGCAAGAATTTGCACTAACGAGCTGAGAGCTGCTATCCAGGACAGAGAATTCTCAGAGAAATCTCTGCTCTCTGTGACCACTGGCAGCCCAAGGGAAGGGCTGGAGCTCTGCCAGGAGTTTAGGTTGGATTTTGGGAAAGGTTCTTCCCCAGAGGGTGGTGGGCACTGCCCAGGCTCCCCAGGGAATGGGCACAGCCCTGAGGCTGCCAGAGCTGCAGGAGGTTTGGCCATCACTCCAGGCATGCCCAGGGTGGGATTTGGGGTGTCTGTGCAGGGCAGGGGATGGACTGGATGATCCTGTGGGTCCCTTCCAACTCAGGATATTCTAAATTATGCATCAGTTAAAGGAAAACACTTTGGATGAAGTTGTCTCCTGTTCCAGCTCATTTCCCAGCTGCAGAATGAAATCCCCACAAGAAACACAGCCAATGGTGGGGAAAGCCCCGGCCTTGCTCAGTGAAGCAAGTTCTGCCTGGCTGGGAGGATGAGGCTGCTGTTTGCTCCTGGCCATGGATCAGCCCCTGGAAACACTGGATCCTGCGAGGTCTCCATATGAGGGGTTGTCTCCATCCTCAACGTGCAATAATGAGATGGTTTGAGTTTTATAGTCTTATATAATTACTCTCAAAATAGCTTCTGATTCATCCTCCTTTGAAGCTTATAGTTTGCATTCTGATAAGCTCTTGCATGGCAGGAACCCTGTGGTAGCAACAAATTAATTTTTAGAAGTTTTTGCTGTTTAACTGAAACTTTGGCGCAGCCACTTGAACATTCCTGTCCTGACCTTCCCAGGATCCATTTCATGGCTGGGTGTGTGCAGGAGATGAGGCTCTCTCAGGGTTCCTGGGGAGCCTGTGCTGGCAGAAGGAAGCTGGTGGGAGCTGATAGTGCAGGACTCAGTGTCCAAGCACTGGGGAAGCACAGCAACAGGAAAAATCTCATTTTAGCTTCCAGGGAGACTCTGGCTGGATGGGGCTTGGAGCATCCTGGAAGGTGGAAGGTGTTCCTGCCCATGGCGGGATGTGGAAGGAGATGATTTTTAAAGTCCCTTCCAACCCAAACCAGTCCATGATTTCACAATTCTCTGAATGTCTCCCCTCAGAACATTCCCCTCCTGAGCATTCCCAGCCCTCTGCTTTGAGAGGAGCCTTTGCCACTGAGCTCTGTGTGATGAACTGAGTGTGAAAGTGCTCAGCAAACTGTGAGAACTTGTTTGCAATCCCATTGCCTGTGCTGTCTTCTGTGGAATTACTTGTGGTTGGTATGGAAAAACAAAGCAAGGCTTGGCCATGTCCAGAGCAGCTGGGACTGGCTGCCTTCACCTGGAGAAACCTGTCCTGTGATGCTGGGATTGTGCTGGGAGGGTCTGTAAGGGTCTCCCTGGTTGCTTCAGACCATTGTGCCAAATGAGAGGAACGATCAGTGCTTTCATACTTTCATTACCAAGAGAATAAAACAACCTGGTTTGTGAGCAGGGACGGGACCTGAGGGAAGGGCTGGAGCTGGGCCAGGGTTGGAAATCAGAGAAAGGTTCTTCCCCCAAGGGTGCTGGCACTGCCCAGGCTGCCCAGGGAATGGGCACAGCCCTGAGGCTGCCAGAGCTCCAGGAGAGTTTGAACAACACTCCAGAGATGCCCAGGGTGGGATTTTGGGGTGTCTGTTCAGGGCAGGAGCTGGACTGGATGATGCCTATGGCTCCCTTGCAGCTCAGGATATTCTGTAATTCCGTGATTCTGTGCTTTGTTCTGCCAAGCACTGCTGTGATTTCCCTTCCCTCTCCCCCAGACTCTGGGGTGCAGCGCTGCCCTCGGCTGGGCCCTGGGCCCTGAGGGAGCCTGAGCAGCTCTGGCTGCTCTGAGGGTGTCCACAGCTGCCACCTGCTCCTGCTGCTGCCACCAACCCCTGCACACAGAAGGTCTGAGGGCCTCAAAAGCCATGTTTGTGACCCTGGGACCCACAGCGATCCACGGGCTGGGGTGTGCTGTTGCAGGGCGGCTCTGCAGCCCTCCCCACCTCCCACAGCATGAGAGAACATCTGAGGGGCAGCAGGAGCTCTGCCCCCACGCAGGGGTGTGTCCTGACCTGCCCTTTAACATCTGCTGAGAGGCTGATGGAATATTTCCCCCCCCTCCCAGGACCCAGCTCTGCTGTTGGAGCAGCAGCTCCTGCTGCCAGGCTGCCTGTGAAGAGCCAATTGACGGCAGCCAGACTTTGAAGTGACAGCTCCTAATGACTCGTCTAGCTCACGAATATTTCAGCACATATTCCTGTAGCTCCTGCCTGCCTGCCTGCCTGGAGAACACCACCAGCAAATCAAGAACTTGATGAAGTTTCAAATGGCAGCGAGGGGGCCTGAAATGTGGCAACAAAGCCATCAGTAGGGGACTGGCACACTGGACAACCCCAGCAAAGAGGGACAATCTGGTGGGCTTGCAGTGCTTCCCTGGGAGCTCTGGGGACACAGAGCCTGCTGCTGCAGGAGCTGGGGCTGTGGGGGTGACAGGGACAGTCTGATCTGTACCATTTGCTCTGCTACCATTCCCCAGGCCATGGCAGGCTTGGAGGGGGATGAGGAGCTGGCTGAGGAGTGCTGCACTGCAGCTCACCTCTCCCCCAGTGCAGCATCCCAGGATTTATCAGCCAAGCTTCTTTTCCAGAATCTCTGTTGCAAAGGGCTTTGCTTGCTGCTGCCCTCCCTGCTGCCCCTCAGGGTTTGCTCTGTGCTGTCTCTCCAAAGGGGACATTGCCTCTTGTCTCTGTGGTGCTGCTGGATGCTGCTGTGGGGTTCTAATATTTGATTTCTGTTCCATCCAGTCCCCATTTCTTCCTCCAAAGCTGAGCAGCTTTGCTAAATAAACATCTCTGTGGCTGGGGTTTAATGGAACCCTTCCTCCTCCTCTGCAGCTGCTGCCCTGTGCTCCCCCCTGCCCTCACCTCTGAGACCCACCACAGCCCCCCGTGCCCAATTTCCAGCCCTCAGCTAATCAGGCTTAGATTTCTGATGCTCTTCAATCGAGAGAAAATGAGATCAGCAGTTGGTGGGAGCCTCACGTGGTCTGTTGTAGCCCCAGAGCTGCTGCTCTCCTCCAGCAGCACCTCTTGTACCAATCCATCACTGGAGTGCGTGCTCCCTGCAAAGCCCTGCAGAAACAGAACAATATATCCTCACAAACACTCCTGCAAGAGAAAAAACTAGCAGAAAATGGACAGAGAAGCCTGCAAGTCTCTGCTGGGCTGGTGTGAGTGATGCTTGCTGTGTGGGGAGGCAGTCATCCAGCCAGAGTGAGGGAGGTGATTGCCGTCACCCTGCTCTGGGCTCTGCCACCTTCTGGAGCTGCCCTTCCAGGGGCATTGGCTGTGGGAGGATGTTCCATGCCCCAGGCTGCAGCTCAGAACAGCCAGGAGCTGCTCTTACATCTGAAGGGATCCCAAGCTCTCCCTGATGCCCAGATTTTCCATGAACCACCAGAGAGCTCAGGAGGAAGAACCTCTGACAAGGAAGATGTCCCTGGGCTCTTGGCAGGGTCAGGCTGGTGGCTGTGTCTGGCAGAAGGTGCCAGAAGCTCAGGTCAGTGTCACCACTGCCTTGGTGAGGGGCTCCAGGGCCTGAGGAGGCGTCTGTGCCCTCTCAGGTGACAAGAGAGGAATGGGACAGCCAGGTCCTGGGGGCTGGTGGCATCACCCTGGTCCCACACAGAGAATGGAACCATTCACCTCACCGAGAATTCCCAGCCTCTCCAACTTCCACTCGTGCCATTCCAACTCTGTTTAAATGCAACAGGTAGCTGGAATGACTAATGGCTGCTGGAGTGCTGAGAGAGCCATCAAACATGTTGTGTTTTCTCTGTGGGGAGTGGGTGGAAGGAAAGCTAAATTACATCTTGGGATATTAAATATAACTCTGCACATTAAACTCGGAGTTATCCATGAATCTCTTTAATGACAGCACAAGCTACTTCACAGCAGTAAAAGTCAATGTTGCCACAATTAGACCACTATTGTCTTGCAGTTAATAGACTGCTCTAATCATGACTTTGTCATATTATTAATCGCTTTTGGGTTGGACTTTTGCTAATTATCCCCTTTGGTAACTCAGTTTAGGCATTAGGAAGTCAGCAGGGACATCAAGCTGAAAGGCAGTTGGACCATATCTCTTCATTAGCTCCAAACCAGGATGAAACAAAAAAGGGGTTGTGCTGAGGAGCTGCTCTGTGATCCACGGATACCATGGTGGGAAGGGCTGGACTAACCAAGGAGTGTTTGCCCTTTCCTCAGTTTGCTTTTAGCTTCACAGTTTTAAACTGTAAACTATTGATTCTTTGTCCTGCCCTGGGCCGTCTGTCTTTGATTTAAAGGCAGTAGGAAGTAGTGACCTTGGAAATGTTGCAGTTTTGAGCTTTTTAGTGTGGTTCAGTAGCAAGGGGTTTGGGTGTTACAAAATCAGTAAAAACACAAACCAAGAAGTCAAGTCAAAGGAGAAATGGGATCAGTTTTGGGTCATGTTGAGGGAATCCAGTCTTGTTTGTGCTCTTGGTGTCCCTTTGCTGTCAGCTTCAGGACTTTTCTGTGGTGTTTTGGTAACTAGTGGGATATAAAATAGGTATATAATAAATATATAAGCTCAATGGCTTATCCTAAACATAACAGCTCAAGCAGGTAGATCACAGAATCACAGAATCATGGAATATTGAGGGGTTGGAATGAACCTTAAAAATCATCTGGCCCCAAATCCCTGCCATGGGTAGGGACCCCTCATGCCAGACCACATTGCTCAAAGTTTTGGCCTGGCTTTGAGCACTTCCAGGGGTGGATCCTGTCAGTGTCCATGTCCGTGTCCATCCCTTCCCTGCTCCTCATTGCTCTGAGGGAGCTCTGTCACTGCTGCCCTGCAGCCAAAAGCATTTTCCAGCCGAAGGTTCCTCGGGGAAGCAGCGCTTGCTCCCAGAGGGAGCCAGGCTGGAAAACAGCCATGTTAATTTGTGTTTGCAACCTCCTACTTTTAAGCTTTATCTTTTCAATTACAAGCTGTAATAAGACCAATTTTCCAGTTTCTCCCATGTCTCCCATGGGAACGGGGTGAGGATGAGGGAGCAGCACTGAGTTCTACAGGACTGGGGTGAGGAATGGCTGGAGCTGCTCTGCACTCGTACCACAGCACTTACCTGATAACAAAGTGGCAAATAACTGTGAATTTTTAAGAGGGAAACAGAACAAAACCATATTTCTTGTCGTGTTTTTCCCCAGGTGGGACATTGTTCAGAATGATGATGTGAGTCTCCCTTGTGAGCAGTTGGGATCTGAGCTGTTCCTGCATTAGACAGAGCCCTTCCTCCCTGCTGGATGCAGGCACGTCCCTCTTTTCCCTCTCTTCCCCAAATTTTGGATCCAAACCTTGAAAAAGGGGGGATAATATCACCCAAGGAGCTCATCCTTCCCCTGGGCTCAGGTGTCCTTTTGGGGGAACTGGCCTTACCTCCACTCATTCCAGAAAACCAAAGCAGCCTCTGGCCCCAGGGCATTTTCTGTTAGGTGGTGAATTATCTTGTTTTCACAGTTTCTTGTAAGTTAAAGGACATTTAAAGCGTAGCATTTTCAATACCAGGTATTTTTCAGAAAGTAACAGGTATTTTCAAATTCAGAAGAGAAAGCTCATGAAATCAATGAAGGTCAACTCTGTCCAATTGATATTTAAGTTTAATAAGTCACAAAAAAGTCTTGGAGAATTCAGTGTCATCTTCAAACAAGCCAATATTCTAAGCAGGCAGATGCTTAAAAACTGTCTGTAAAATCCTGATCCCTTCCACTCGTGCTCTGTGTCAGCTGTCAGAGGAAGGAGTAGGAGGTCATGCATAAAAGTATCTGTGAATCCTGTCAGAGGCATTATGAATGCCAGCCCTGCAAGGAGTGACAGGAGCCAGGATCTTTCTCAAGCTGGCAACAGGTTTTCTGAAAGGATAATTGATTATTTCTGATGGTTCCCATTAATGAGCCTGGTGTGCTGGCAGAGACATGCAGCCTTTAAAACTCCTTGGAATGGGTGGAAATAGCTTTAAAAAATCTTCCTTGTCACGCAGCAATTCCCAGCAGTGAGAGATTCTGCATTGCAATGATTTCCTTTGTACCAACACAGAGGTATTTGCAAAAAGTCCAGGTTCTTGAGTTTTCTTATGAATGTTTGACACTGAGTTTCCTGGGCACAATTCCAAGATTTAACTCAAAGGATAGTGAAGTGGAACCTCTGTGCTCTCAGCTTTGGTGAGAATACATTTAGGCAAATCTCTGAGGAAGCTCTGCTGCTGGTACAACCTTATTTATTATTGAGTAAGATGGGATCTGTTTATTCCCCCCAGCAGCGATCTGTGTTTCCACCTCAGAGCTACAACAGAAAACAGATGACCTGTACAGGAGGCTGGGAAGGGAAAGAGAAGTTGCAAAAAACCTCTGGGTGATGTTTATCCTTCCCATCCCATCCCTTCCAGCCCTTCCCTTCGAGTCAAAAACCCACAGGCAGCCAGGGAGCTTTGCCTGGAGCTCCTGCTGGATTTGCTGGGCTCGGTAATCTTGTGGAAAAACAAAATCCTCCAGGATATCAGGAACAACAGATGGCTCCCAGGCACTGTGCAGGGCTGGCTTCTTCGGGTGTGGATGTCACATTTTGTGTCTGGTGCTGCCTGGAGATTTCACTTATCCCAAATTTGCAGGGGCTGCTGCACTCCCTGAGAGACCTGAGCAAAATTTGATGGTACAAATGTGCTCCTGAGCACTTTGCTGTCATGGTTCACCAGTGGTGGGTGGGGGGTTTGTTGTTTTGTTTTTATTGTGGGATTTTTTTTCCATAATTTTTACATTCAGCTATTTATTCAAGATTAAAACCCAAATCTTCCCTCATATTTCACAGATTTTTCTCAGCCTTAGCATCAAGGCAAGGTCAGATGGGGGTTTGGGCAAACTGGTCTGGTGGAAGGTGTCCCTGCCCAGGGCAGGGGGTGGAATGAGATGATTTACAAGGATCCTTCCAACCCAAACCATCCCGTGATTCTATGATTAAATGTCTTATTACAGCTTTACAGACTGAATTGCATGATCAAAGGGAGCAGGAGGTGTTTTATGGCTCCTGTTTAAGGTAAAGCACATCACGATTCACACTTAGAGCAGCTGTGATACAGCCCAGGGGGGAGTTCCCCAGTTCAGAAATGCTCAGGGCACCCACCCCATTCCTTGGGGCTCAGGTAGGGAATTCAAACTCACACAAAACATTCGTGATCCAGAAATAGACATAAATATGGTGGGTGAGAGGTAATGCTTGTTCCATATAAACTTTTGCAGGTTTTGGTGATTTTTTGTTTGTCTTTATATCCCGACTTGCACTTGTGTAGTTTAAGGAGTGTGGCTTTAGTGGGCACTACAAATAACACAGCCATCAAGGAAGTGTCCATGAGCTCCATTCCATGATGGAATTCCTGATGCTGCAGAGTTGCCTCCAGAACAAATCCTGCCTCCACCATCTGGGACTGGTATTCCTTGGAATCCTGAGCTCTCAAAGTTTTGCTCTGGATGAGGATCTGGGAATTAATACACTGTAGGAAAGGAAGCAAAAATAGCCAATGTTTTCTCTTTGTGCAGTGCTGTGAATCATTTCACAGCCTAGATGATGTCTGTATATATATATATATATTTATACACACACACACATATATATATATCTTCATTTTCCATTTTTCCTGATTCGTCAGCCACACGTATGGAAGCTCTTTCCAGAAAAAGACTGAAATTCAGCACACATGAGGTAAAAGTGTCTCAGAGCATCAGAGCACACACACAGCTCCTGTGCTGCTCAGAGTTGTGTAGCACTTTCTGTACAAACCCCTGCTATGTTTGGTTTCTCTGCATCAGCAGCTTGTGATTATTTTTTTCTTGCTGTTGGTATTTATTTTGTATTCCCTATGGGCACATCTGGACAAGATGTGGGTGCTGACAGTACAATAACAATCCACTTCCAGGACCCTGGTAGATGGATTTTTTCATTCCTGTGCCTGAGCAGCTGTGACACGAAGCAAAAAGGCAAACAGCACCGAGCTTGTTTCTATCATGGAACTGTACAGATCTTCTTGATTTCAGACTCAGCAGCTTGCTGATGCTGCAGAACAAACCAAGGATGGTATTTTATAGCCAGTTTAAGCATCAGGGTGTAAAACTTCACAGCTCTGCCCATATGGAGACACCATTTTCTCCCCAGGTGTGTCCTGAGCCTGTCAGAGGGTGCTCACTTGGCCTTGCCTCTGAGCTATGAGCTCTCCATTAGTTGTGATTTAAGTCAGTTTGGACCATTTCTTCCTTTTACTTACGATCTTCTCACCATCTGTCTCTTCTTCTCTTCTTTCCCATCCCTCCCTGTCGCTGTCCTTGTCTCCCTCAGAGCTCTCCGTCAGCCTCCTTGCAGTGATAGTCATTGTGTGTGGCCTGGCCCTGGTGGCAGTGTTTGTGTTTTCCAGGACCCTTTTGGATTTTTTCATTCCTGTGCTGGGTTCCCTGGCAAAAAGGAACAAGGCCCTTTCTATCTGGAACCCACCTGGCTCAGCAGCTTGCTGATGCGAGGCAGGCCAGGATGGGACAGCATGGCAGCATCAAGCTTCACAGGCCCACATGGGGCCATCAGCTTCCTGGAGGCAGCTGTCAGAGGGTGCCACACCTCCCTGAGCATCCCTGCAGAGGATTTCCAGTTTGTCCATTTCTTCCTTTGAAGGATCTTCTCATCAGTCTCTTCTTCTCTTCTTTCCCATCCCCAGAGGCTGTCCTTGACATCTCCTCCACCAGGTAGTCATTGTGTGTGGATGTCCATGGGTTCTCTTTTGGGATGGGATGAGGATGGGATCTATTTCCTCCCATGGGATGAGGATGGGACAATCCACCATGGGGTGGAATGAGGAGCTGGGATCCACCTCCCCAGGGATGGGTGGGATCCATGGCATCCATGGGGTGGGATGGGATGGGATCCATGGGAGGGGTTCCATGGGATGGGATGGGATCCATGATATGGGTTCCATGGGATGGGATGGGATGGGATCCATGATATGGGCTCCATGGGATGGGATGGCATCCATGGGATGGGATGGGATGGGATCCATGGGAGGGGTTGGGATGGGATGGGATGGGATCCATGATATGGGCTCCATGGGATGGGATGGGATGCATGAGATCCATGGGATGGGATGCATGGGATGCATGGGATGAGATGGGATGGGATGGGATCCATGAGATGGGATCCATGGGATGGGATCCATGGGATGGGATGGGATCCATGATATGGGTTCCATGGGATGGGATGGGATGCATGGGATCCATGGGATGGGATGGGATGGGATCCATGATATGGGTTTCATGAGATCCATAGGATGGGATGGGATGGGATCCATGAGATGGGATCCATGGGATGGGATGGGATGCAGATGGGAGCTGCAGCTCCTCCTGAGGGGCAGCTCTGATCTCTGTGACAGTGACAGGACCCAGGGAATGGCTGGAGATGGGTCAGGGGTGTTTAGGCTGGATATCAGGGAAAGGTTCTTCCCCCAGAGGATGCCAGGAACTGCCCAGGCTCCCCAGGGAATGGCCCTGGCCCCAAGGCTGCCAGAGCTCCAGGAGAGTTTGGACAGCACTCCCAGGGATGCACAGGGGGGATTGTTGGGGTGTCTGTGCAGGGATAAGAGCTGGACTGGATGATCCTTGTGGGTCCCCTCCAGTTCAGGATTTTCCATGATTCTGCTGGGTGGGGCTGAGGCGCTCAGCAGGGACACTGCTCTGTGAGCAGCTGGAGAGGTGGGAGGATTATTGGATGGAGCCAGAGGTTCAGAGACCATCAGGGAGACTAAAGAGAGCACCTACACAGCAGATTACTGTCCAAAGCTTGGCCATTAACCAATGAATGTGTTAAGACTGTGGCTCTTTTAAAAAATCAGGGATTCAAGCCCTGTTACTGAGATTGACCTCATTGTGTCAAGTCACCCCCACGCTTTGGCCACTTTAATTTTGTTCCAATATGAGAGGCAGGCTGAAGTATCAATGATGTACCCTGTCAGACAGAATTAGACCTTTTGGCTCTCTCTCTCTGCTGTGGCTCCTGGCAGAAACAATTAGATCAGCACAATTGATGGATTGCTCGCTGCACAAGCCCTGAACCAGCTGTGCTCAATGCTTGTGCTCAGATGGGGACAGAGACATCAACATCATCCTCAGGAAGTCAGGAAAAGGCTGTGTGAACCTCCCTCTCAGCTTGGACACTGAGAGAGATTTAGATTAGATGTTAGAAAGGGGTTCTTTACTCAGAGTGGGGTGAGGCCCTGGCACAGGGTGCCCAGAGAAGCTGTGGCTGCCCAATCCCTGGAAATGTCCCAAGGCCAGGCTGGAGCAACCTGGGATAGTGGAAGATGCCCCTGCCCATGGCAGGGGGTGGAAGGAGCTGAGCTTTGAGGCTCCTTTCCAACACAAACCATTCTGTGAAATGCAGCATCTCTCCTTGACACAGAAGGAGGTGAAACAGGGACAGGAAAGAGGGATCACAGGGTCCTGGCTGTGCCCCAGCACTTCTGTTTGCCTCGCTGGCCGTGCCTGGGATGTGCACAGGAGTGTGACAGTGAAATCAGGCACTGCTCAGAAAATTGGCTGCACTTTTGCAGGATTAGTGAGGCACTGATGGCAGACCCCTGTTTGAAGGAGCTGAGTTAGATCAGCACGGTGCCACCTGCATTTGTGAGCCACACTCTTTTATTTATCCACACCTGCTTTTGGGCAGCTGATTCCCTCTCTGCATGCACACTCTCCTTCTGCTTTTATTACACCTTTCCAACAGGGGAGGAAAAAACCCTCAGCCAGTCTGAATTAGGACAAACAAAGTGGGACTTAGCTGTACGTGGGCAGGTTTCAAACACACTTTCTCCTTGGCAGGTTCCTCTGATTCACAGCCCAGCCTAACCCTGTCCAAAATACCTCTGAGGAGCCTGCCAAGGTCTCCAAGCACCACGTATCACTGAAGGCTAATGCTCTGGGTGTAGAGTTTTTCGTTTGGTTAAATAACTCTATAAACTGCTCTTGTAAACACCAGATAATCTGAAATAATGCCCTCAGTCCACAGAAAGCTTTTATGCTTTGTTCAGATAAAGCTTTGCTTACATACAGCTTGTGCCGGAGGAGAGCTCAAGGCAAGAGGCTCTTCCTGACAAGGCTGTGCCTCCCTCCCTGTCAACAATTATCTCTCAGTGTCTGATGAGTCTGTTGGAAAAGTCTGGAAGCAGCAGTACCCAGCAAAGCCAGGCTGGACAAGGCTTGATGCAAACTGATCTAGGGGAAGGTGTCCCTGCCCGTGGCAGGGGATGAGCTTTAAAATACTCTGAATCCAAATAATTCTGTGGTTCTACGAAGAAAGCCTCACCTTCTGAACTGGTTGTGGTTCTCTCACAAAAAACAAAACAAAACAAAACATTAAAAAAAGGGGATTTTTGTCTGGGAGAGGTTAGTGCCAGTATCTTGGAAGTGTAGGGACTGAGGTGGGGAAAGTCTCCACGTGGTGCTGTCTGTGGTTTGGGTAAGGAGTTGTTGGGGCCCATCTTTTCAGCTGTGGGCTGTGACTCGTGCCACAAGTGAGAAAACACAGCTTGTGGCAAATGCTCTGGAATGAAAGAAATTTTCTGGATTGGTTCCTTGAAGGTTTTTGCAGGTGTTCCCCTCATAACACACCTGGTTTCAGTGCAGAGCTCAGGAGCCCCTATGGAGCTCGTTCTGTGCTGATTTTTGAGTCCAGGGGCGAAAAAGGACATGAAAGCCATGTCCTTGGAAACCCACAGAGGTGGTGGTGTCTCCCTCCTGCAGGCACATCTCCTTCAAGAGGCACCTGCCCCGGCAGATGCACGTGTCCAGCATGGACTATGGGCTGGAGGCGCCGGCCGTGGCCGAGCAGCCCACCAGCATCGGCCGCATCAAGCCCGAGCTCTACAAACAGAAGACCGTGGACACCGAGGACCCCAAGAAAGAGGCAGAGAAAACCTGTGGGAAAATCAACTTCACTCTCAAGTACGACTACGAGAACGAGACGCTGACTGTCCGGATTCTCAGGGCTTTTGACTTGCCAGCCAAAGACTTCTGCGGCAGCTCAGATCCCTACGTGAAGATCTACCTCCTGCCCGACCGCAAGCGCAAGTTCCAGACGCGCGTGCACAGGAAGACTCTGAACCCCACCTTCGATGAGTCCTTCCACTTCCCCGTGCCCCACGAGGAGCTGGCGAGCAGGAAGCTCCACCTGAGCGTCTTTGACTTTGACAGGTTCTCCAGGCACGACATGATTGGAGAAGTCATCTTGGAGAACCTGTTCGAGGACTCGGACCTCTCGCGGGAGACTTCCATCTGGAGGGACATTCAGTACGCCACGACAGTGAGTATCTGCTGGGCAGGGTGGGGCTTCTCCACAGGGGTAAATCAATCCTTCATGGCTCCCAGCTGATGGTTCCTCACCTCCTGTTAGCCCAGGACCTGCAGCCATGGCTCAGTTCTCTGCCATGTGCACATGGGATGCCTTGGAGTGCCTACCTAGAATGGAGGGTAGACAGAGTTAAGAGAATAAAGTGGGTATTTATAAAAGGCCTTCAATAATTATAAATTATTATTTTATAATTATTTTATAATTATACATAAAATATATATATATATATATATATAATTAATTTATATTATTTAATAATTATTATAAAAGGCCTTTTGACTGCCCAAGGACTGCACCCTGGGCAGTTAAAAGCCTGGCAGAGACTACACCCAAGATGAACAATGATCACGAGTTTCTCAGACAGATAAAAGTTTGGTCTATTTGCATATCAGGGGTTAATTGTCCAATTATAGCTTCAGGTAACAAAGTCATATCCCCTGGTTTGCTTCTGCCAGCCCGATTCACTTTTGTTTATACTTTTATACTTGGTCACCCAAGGCAGAGGGTGACCTTGGTTCTCAGGCCTGGAAGGATTGTTTTCCCTGACAAAAATGTGAAGACAGCTTACTAACCCTCTATATGGAGTTCAGAGTTCTATACTAGTGCAGTACAGGATCTGAAAAATATAAAAGCTAAAAACTTAAGGCACCACATGATCACAGTAAGGAAGAGCTCTGCAGAGCCTGTACCAGCCCTTTAGTGCTGAGAGGTGCTGGATGTGCTGCTGGCAGTTCCTCCAGAGCTGGATTTGGGTCTTTTAATAGTTCTGTTGAATTCCCTCTGGAAGAGAAACCAAGCCTCAGAGAGGAAAAGTCCCAGCCCTTTCCATGTCACACGGAGCTGGCAGGAGAAGCCAAGTGCTCACATTGATCACTGAGTGCAGAGCAGTGACATTAACCTCTCCATAATAGCTGTCTGCTCCTCCACTGCCCTCCCAGGAGGATCTGGCTGGTCCTCAGGGCGAGTGAACGATTGAACTGCTCTGCAGCTGGACACTAAATCAGCCATTGTCATTGTCATGTCACATTGTTATTCCTGAGACTGAAAGATGAGACATCCCCACCCCTGTGGCTGGAAGCGTGGGCCCTGTCACATCTTTCCTGGTGACTGGCAGAATGCCACAACTTGCAAAAATCTGTCCTGCAGCTTCCCTCATAGCTCATCTCATACCTTTTGCTCCCCTGCTTTCTGTGCCGAGGAGGGAACTGTCAAACACAAATATTTACTGTGGCCAGCAGTGCCACAAGACATTTGCTTGGTATCCCCGGCGCTTTTTCTCTCAGCACCGTGTTCCCCACCAGCTGAACCTCTTGATGACTTCCACCAGTGCTCATTCTCCTGCTGCAGGGTGTCCAGAACCTTCTGACAGCTCTGTGAAGCCCAGCAGGTGCGCACAGCCCCGTGTCCTGTGCCCAGTGGGGTCCCAGGGCACTCAGGGGACACACAGCACATCACCCACCCTGGAAGGTGGCTCGGGGGCTGGAGCTGTCCTGGGAGGGCACAGAGAGCTTTGGCCCTGCCAGCCTGAGGACAGGGCTGGAGGTGGCGCCTGCCAGGCACCCTGGGGCAGTGCTGGGAGCTGCTGCTGTGCTGCCTTTTGAGCATCTTGCCTGGGAGAGCTGCGGGAAGGAGGCACAGGCTCAGCCATGAGGAAAGCAACAGTTGGAGTTAGCAGGGTGCTCACAGCTCTTGGCTTCCAACCTGCAAACAGCCACGGCTGATGTGATTGATGGGTGGTAATGAGAGCAGAAATGCTGGCAGAGAGGCAAGCAGGCACCAGGCACATCCTTCACCCTGAGAAGGGGCTGCTGGAAGGGGGGCAAAGTGCACCTGATGTGCTGATGCCTCCTGGAGGAACCTGCCTGTTGGTTCTGCAAGTAATAGTGCATGCTTTCCTGGCTAAATAATCTCATTTAATGGGGAAAACCCCACAGAAGCAGGTGGAGATCCACCAGCAGAAGGGCTGTTGAGGGAAGAGCCTCCAGAGAAGGTGTGAGGGGAGCAGAGCCAGCCCCATGCCCAAGGGTGTGTTGAGCAGGAGCCCAGCAGAGCTGCCACAGACACATCCAGCACCTCGTTTAGCTCCATCCCCTCATCCTCTCTGTGCCATTCTTAAGGAATGTGCTGCTCCTGGAACATCTCAGCCAGCTGTAGCACACCCAAGGACATTTCTGTTTAATCAAAATTGAGAAGGGTAAATACAGTTTGCACAAAACCCCAAGAAAGCTCTGGGTGCCTAATAATGCATGAGATCAATGGAGTGGGTAAGAGGGTAGGAACACACTTAAGAACTGATCTGGTCAAGTAGCCAGCACTCAGCTACTTAATTAATGACTGTACAGCTTGTGAATCAGGGAAACATCTTTGGTTTCAAGTCTATTGATTCAGAGCTTCCATTATTTCCTAAAAGGTACTGATATGAATTTTGGAAATGTCCCAGTGTCTATAATCTGCAAGAAAATAATGTACCCACAGGACACGCTTTGCTCTCTTGTATTTATGGTTGCAAAGAAAAATCTCTTGACCTGATACAATGAGGTCAAAGAATAAATTATGCTCATTTTATACCCTGAATGGGTCCTCTCAGTGCAAGGAGAGGAATAGAAGATGAGATAGTGTCCAGAGGGTGCTCTTACCATCTCACACAGGGCTGCTCTCTTCTGACCTCTTGTCCAAGGTCTCCTGCCCTTGTCCCTCCCACACCAACTAAGAACAAAGAATGCATGAAAGAACAGACCCAATCAAAATTTTATATAATATTCATTAGTATTCTGCACATCTAAGTGGAATAAAGATTTAATCTTTGCCTTACCTGAGAATGAGCAGGAAATAATTTGGCAAAAACCTCATCCATCAACAAGATCTATTCCCCTAACACTTAGCAAAGCTTTAAGTGCATTTACTTGTCTTTCTAGTTCCATCACTCTACTCCTAACAGCCACAATTTTTCTTCAGCAGATCATTATATCACATTGAAAGGAATCAAACACACTGTTTCCCAAAATAAACTGGTTGTTTGCTCTACAGATGTGGGATCTGTATGTAGAAAAGTAAGATTTTTTTAAAATCCATTTTTAGAAGGTGTTTGGAAATCTTTCTGCTGACTTCGGATGATGATGCTTTCTAGTTTAAATCAGACAGTTGGTTTGTTTATTTTTCCTTGACTTCCCATGGGCAAGGCAATGATGGAAAGGGCTTTTAGGAGGTGTAGTCGATGAAGCTGCAGGTACAAGAAGTGCTAAGAGCCACGGATAAAAGTTATTTGATGGGGCACTAAAAGAGTAAATTGTGTTGGCTTCTGTGTAATCCTAAAGTACCAGACATTTCTGAGTGCCATCTGCTGGTTAATTCCCCATTTATACTCACAAACACACAGCCCCACGCTGTGCCTGCTCCTCGAGGGCATCTCAAAGGGCTTGGGGGCCCAAATGTGGACACATGACAAACTAAAAGCTCAACAGACCTTTCTTGGCTGTCTTCTGGCGAAAGTTTTACCCCCAGTTTGACAACTGCCCAAAAATTCACGCTCACCTTCAGAGAAAACCACTGTGTTACTGAAAGACATTTTCATTTTATGCAGAAACGTTGGGCACTGTCAGTCACAAACCTTCATTATTGAATTCATCCCCACCCACGGCAGGGGGTTGGAGCTAGAATATATTCAAGGTCTCTTCAACCCAAACCTGTCTGTGGTGTTATGAACTGATGGCACTGGCTGTCACAGAAAGTTTCTGCAGTGCACAACTGGAGAACACGGCACCACTGCATGTCAGGAGCTCGTCTTTCTGTCACCTCACTGTGTTTGTCACATTCCTGGAGCAACCAGGCACCAGAGACATGTACAGTACATTCAAACAAGCCTTGATACTAATTTGATTTCCTCGCTGCATTGATTTGGTGTGAGATATCCCATCTCCTCTGTGTGAGCAGTGGAGCAGGAGTGCTGTGCAAATGCTGTGCATAGCTGGGAGGGTGCAACAGGAAGCACAGACTCCACTGAGGCAGAAGAAGATTGTCCTTAACTAAGATGTGGAGGTGTAACCTATTTTTCCCATTCTCTGTATTCATTTTTAGCCAAATCTTGTTGGGGTGCACTCAGATAAAGTAAAATACCCTTTGCTACAAATGGCAGAGAAGAGGAAATGCTGGGGTGGAGGAGGAGGCACCTGGCTGGTTCTGCACGTTTCCAATAAAATCTGTTCTCTGCTTTATTGAAGGAAAGCGTGGACCTGGGCGAGATCATGTTTTCCCTTTGTTATTTGCCAACTGCAGGTCGCCTCACCTTAACAGTCATTAAATGCAGGAATCTCAAAGCTATGGACATCACAGGTTACTCAGGTGGGTGTTTGGTGGCTGAGCCATATCTCCTCCCATTCCCTTGCTAGATGGTGGGTGAACCATCACAGGAATACCTGAGAAAGCTTTGTCTCTGTTTCAAGCGCAAACAAAGATTTTAAAGTAGACAATCTGTCACTTCTTTCCCATCCCACGGGAGGGTTTGTAGGGCCAGAGCTCTGATCCATCTCTTGGCTTGGACACTTAGGTCTCTTGGAACCCTTTACAGCCAGAATCAACTCTTTCACACCAAGATCAGGAAAGGATCATGGCCCACCTGGATAAATCCCACTGGAATGTGCATTCCCCTGTGCAGTGGCCAGTAGTCAACCTGAGGATCACAGCCACCTATAGACTGTTTGCATTTGCAGTTTCAAAGAGCTGACTTGCAAATTCAACATGCACAAATTCTGGTTTTCATCATAAAATCCAATTTCTTTCCCAGACACCAACTTCAGAGTATTTGAATTTCGTTGTTCAAAAAGCAGGAACAACAGAGACCTTTGCAAAAAATGTTTCTGCTCAGCTGGAGCTTAATGCCATATGAAATGTCTGAGAATTGAGACTTCAGGTGAAGCCAGCTCAGCCTTTCTGCAATAATAATCATGCAGTGCTGGTTCTCTGGTGCCTGAAGTTCAGGTCACCACCCACACCAGTATGAGAAATGGAGGATTTTACTGGTCTGCAAATAAACTTCTTTTCTAAAAGTCCATTTGAAGAGCACCTCTGGCTCATGAGAACTCACAGCCCATCCTCTGATAAAGCTGTTTCTATATTGCAAAAGTAACAAAACACATTTTCATCAACAAAAGGTCTTCTATCTCTTCCTCCCTAGATCCATATGTCAAAGTGTCTTTGCTCTGCGACGGGCAAAGACTGAAAAAGAAGAAAACCACCATAAAGAAAAACACACTTAATCCCACCTACAATGAAGCAATAATCTTTGACATTCCCCCCGAGAACATGGATCAAGTCAGCCTCCTTAT
>JALJVW010000184.1:83020331-83372831 GCA_024865655.1 Emberiza elegans | reverse complement strand
TTGGGTCATAATTTCTGGAGGACAGAGATGTGGAAAAGGGCACACACGCCTTTGACACTTCAAGTATGAGAACAAAGCACCAGCATTTGAGGCCAGTGATACGATAATAAAGGCAATAAAGCCTCCCACTGTATCTGGGGCTGAGGAGGTATTTTCCCTCAAAGCCACAGAATAAGTACTTAACAAAAATCATCTCATTTTTCCCTTGAAGTTGAATGCTGAGCTGTGCTGAAAGGCAGACACTGGGCTTGCTGAGACCCCACAGTAATGTGAATTAGTGTGTAAACCCTGTCTTTCTTTGAAATCTGCTCTTTCCTCCGACAAGAAGGGGTGGGCAGGCCCTGGCACAAGGTGCCCAGAGCAGCTGTGGCTGCCCATCCCTGGGAGTGCCCAGGACCAGGCTGGACAGGGCTTGGATCACCCTGGGATAGTGGAAGATGTCCCTGCCCATGGCAGGGGGTTGGAACTGGATGATCCAGGGGGTTGGAACATGATTTAAGTTCCTTCCCACCCAAACCATTGCATGATCAACAAATCAGTTTGTGCTCAGCGCTCTCTGTCCCAGCCCAGGTTGGTTACACACAAAGGAAAACCTGGCAGTTGATATTTTAGCCTCAGACACAGTGGAGGTGGGTATATCAGACAATGGACACCTGAAAATTCACCCTCCCTCATTTGAGGTGATCTGTGAGCTCACCTTGAATCAGCGCAGGGCTCAGCTGGGCAGGGCTGGCGTGAGTCAGAGCAGAATTAAACCCTTGCACACTCTGTGTGCAGCGCCAGCTCTGCCTCCAGGTGCTGAGCAGCCCCAGGACTTCATTCCCCTTCCCCTGCTGGCCCTGGGCAGGAGCCACGTCTGGGCAGGCTCTGAGTGTCACCTCCCACTGCCACAGGGAGCTGGGGACCAGCAGCCACGAGGTTTCAGCAGAAATGGAATTGATCTCTCATTTGATCTCTTGGCATCTGTAGCACCTTACAGTGTGACACCAACAGCCATGGCTGACCCAGGAGCGGGAGTTCCTTCTACAGGTTGCAATTTTTATGGCTTTACTGCACTATTTTTCAGATGCAGGGGGTTTTGAAAGAAAAACTCCTGTAAAGTTTCTGAAAATCACTAAGAAAAAAGAAAAAAAAAGGCATTATTGTTATGATGAAACACAGAGAAACCAAGGAAGACATGGAAGATGACTCACCTTCTAAAATATACTTTGAAAACCATGGCTGAGCCCCCAAGACTCTGGAAAAAAACCTGAGTGAATCATTTCGCCCCTCAATGCACAGGTCAGGAGCTCTGCTTAAAAGGAAAGAAAAAGCCCTCTGATCATCTGCTCTGGTATTTCTGCCACAAACTGGTGCAGAGAGCCAGCAAGCAAATGGTCCCTGTGTTTATTTGCCCTTTTAGGTTTTAGCACTGCTGTCTGCAAATCCCCAGTGCAGCCTAAAAGAAAAACCAAACAGAAAAGGCACAGGCTCCTGGGGAGAAATTAATGGGAAATGGTATTTGTTGGTTACAAGACATTGTATCACCTTTTCCATGTTGTGTTTGGGTATCTTTGAAAAGAAATTTGGGGGTTTGGTCCGGTAATCCCAGCTCTGAGTCTCTGCGCAGCTGCTCCATCCTGCTGCTGGCTGTCTGTCCATCTGTCCTAAGCATGCTGGGCGAGAACTGCTGGCCCTTCATGCCTTCCTCACCTTTGTGGGGGCGACCTCAGGCTGTGCTGGCATCCTTTCCTGAGCCACCATTTCCGTCTTCCTCTTTGTCCCCTTCTTCTTCTTCCTCTTCTTCTTCTTCCTCTTCATCTCCATCTCCTTCCTCTCCGTTTGTGCCTGGCAGCAGCAAATGGAGCATTTGCTTCCCAATTGATCCTCGTGATGGTCTCTGTGTGCTCTGACCATCAGTAACAGCCTCTGGCTCCATCCAGATCTTCCCTGATTGAGTGCTTGACCTCAAACCAAGGCGAGGGAGCTGGGATTGAATTGTCCCTTTGATGTCTAAATGGAGGGATGGTGACTGGAGCTGCTCCAGGCACTGCCATCTCCCCTCGCTGTGGTTGGGGAGGGGGAGAAAAGTGTGGGGATATGAAATTTCTTTGCCTGGTGCGCCTTAGAAAAGCTTTGGCCAGGAGAAGGAGCTCCCACCGTGTTTTGAGTACAGCTCAGAGTCACAATTCCTGGTGAATTTACCAGGAAAATGTCACCAGAGCTGTGCTGCTTCAAGAGGATGGCCCAGCGCTGACCCTCTTACCCTGCCACAGTAGGGATGGATGGATGGATGGATGGATGGATGGATGGATGGATGGATGGATGGATGGATGGATGGATGGATGGATGGATGGATGGTTGTGTCCATGGTGTTGGACCAACAGCCTGCTCCAGTGTTGGGCCATGATTCTTTGTCCACCACGAGGACCTGGGCAGCTCCAGCCTGTCCCAGGGGCCACAGTGCTGGGCTAACATGGCCCAAGCCCTCATTTCTGTGCCAGCAGCCACTTGGGCCCTTCCTCCACAAGCTGGTGCCGCTCCCTCTTTGCTGTCACTGCTGGAAAAGGCTCCAGTGAAAAGGGAAACACTTCAGATGCACATCATGTCTTTGGTTGCTCCATATTTATCAACAGTGAATAACAAACCATAATGACTGCACTTCTCTAATGACCATCATCATTAAAGAGGGAACATGGAGAACATGTGCAAATGAATCATTAATTACAGGCTTTTAAGCGCTATCCTCCTCACACAGATGTTCAGAAGGCGAGTTTCTGAGCAGAAAGGGAGAATCCCTCTTTGTGGGGTTATTCTAGCAATCAATTCTTGCCCTCAGCACAAGCTGTTCCCAGTGCTCAGCCCCGAGGCCCCGCTGGCAGCTGCGCCCTCCCCGGCTCCTTCAGCCACCCCATCCCTGTTCCTCCCGCATTCCTCCACCCATCAGCCAGGTCCAGGGGTGTGTGCACAAAGAGAAATAGAAATTACAGCCCATTCTTCCAGGATTTGAAGGGAACTTCTGAAAATGAGGATTTTCCCTGTGATCTGTGAAAGACAAACCCTGGAATTGCGGGGTCACGTCATCAGCGCGATGCAAAGCGCGTCTTTGATGCTGCCAAGTGCCTCAGACATTCAACATTTATTTGTTTAAATCATTGCTCCAGATAAAAACTGGTAACTCTCCTGAGGGCCAAGTCATGCCCAAAACAAAGAATAATTGTCTTTAAAGATAAGCCCTTCCAGACTTCTGGGTCTGTTTGATTTTGATTGAACTGGTCCCGGTTTCTGACTGTTGGCTACACAATGCAGAACCCACCTTTTCTAATTAAATTAAGGAAAAGTATCTCCAGGTTCCTCTCTGGTTCTTTGGACCTATCCTTGGAAGAGTTTTCATCACATTTTTGGAGTAGCAACACTGTCATTGTCATGCAGACAGCACGAGGCAAAGAGCATGGGAAAGGCTCTGCCAAAAACCCATTTCTGTTGTAATTTCTTCAATCTGTTCCCTGGCAATTCTCATGGGGAGGTTGTACCCATATTATCAATTCCTCAGGGATTTTAGACAATTTTTTTGACATGAGAAACATAGAGGAAAGTGTTTCCTTACCTTAAGGCAGCTGTTTGGCAGGATGAACTTCTCATCTTCATTCACTAGTTTCAGCTCAGCCCTGATGAAATAGAGGCTGTTCAATAGAAACCTGTGCAGTGAGTTACTTTACACTGGCTGGTCTCTTTGGGGAAGGAAATTGGCCAAATTTTTGACCACTCCAAACCCGTGGAGCATCTGCAAGGATCTGCTTGCCCTGCTCAGCCTCCCTGTGAGCACCGGGCTGCTGTTCTCTTGTTTTCATTCAGGGCGGTTTTGCCAAGGCAAGGGTGAGGTCTGGTTCCCCAAGTGAGTTTTCACCCAGAGAAATGAAATTCATACATGCTCAAACATTAATATCAGCCAGGAAAGAGTTTCTGCTGATGTGGGAGGGGAGGGAATTGATCCAGGCAGTGGAAATCCTGCCTCCCGTTGTCTCTGGGAGATGTCTATCATTTATCATTGGAATTTAATATAACAAGATGGTGAGATGGGCAAGTGCTCAAAAGCTTCAGGAATAATGGGTTTGAATTATGATAATAGCCCCCAAGGCAGATGACAAATAATTTATGATCCCCTAAGTATGACAAAAAAAAAAGTTTGCTCCATCCATCGAGTCTCTGATCTGATTTTCCCTTTGAGAAATGTCTCTGGTGCTGTGGACAGAGCTGCTGTGGAGTAAAAATTACCAGACTGGAAAGACTCAAGTATCCTGAGCTTCGACAGTATTTTTAAACCACAAAGACAACAGCAATAAAGCAGGGAAAAGCTGAGAGCACTTTGTCTTCACAGCACACACAGACACTGTTTATTTTCCTTTTTTTTTTTTTTTTTTTTTTGGTGAGGAATCCTCACAATTGAGAATTGATTTACAAAGCAATAAAGTAAATTGTTCAGCAATTCCTCCTCAGTAGTTAAACACGGGCATTGCATAAAATGGAACTTGTAGAGCAGAAAAGAGCAGAGCGGGGATGGGATGGGATGGGATGGGATGGGATGGGATGGGATGGGATGGGATGGGATGGATGGATGGATGGATGGATGGATGGATGGATGGATGGATGGATGGATGGATGGATGGGGTGAGATGGGATGGGATCAATGGGATGGGATGGGATGGATGGGATGGGATGGGATGGGATCAATGGGATGGGATGGGATGGATGGGAATACTGAGGAAGAGGAGATGGACAGCACAGTGCAGGATTGGGAATAATCCCAGCCAACCTCTCCTGTTTGATTAACTTGATTTCTCCTCTGTCCCCAGTGGCACGGACGGGCAGCGAGCTTCGACAGCCAGGGCTCCTGTCCCTCTCCCAAACCACCCCCAACACCATGATCTGGAGCAGGGACAGCAAAATGGGACTAAACCAAGTAATTTTTGCACTTGGCCTTCAGTCTCAGTGGTTGCTGAGGGGCGGTGGCAGCAGCGGGACTTTCCGGGCTAGTTATTCCTGCGTAAGTAAAGGTAGAAACCCGTTTTGTGGTCAAATATGTTTTTGTCTAATATGTCTCCCAAGGTGATGTTATTTTTGTGGCTTTTGCTGTACGGGTCTGTTTCCAGAGGGAGAAGGTGGACTGAGACATGTGCTGGGAGTTTGGTCTGTAAAATAATGTGTAAAATAGTTTTTAGTGTGTGAAAAGGCTGGAAAGGGGCCAGGAGGTGTCTGCAGAGAGCAGAGGTGGCCAGGACAGGGGACAGGGGACAGTGGCCACTGGAAAGCCATGGCAGAAGATGGGAGAGACTCTTCCAAGCCACCAGCAGCTCCATCCTCGTGGTCAGCCCCAGCCCTGCAGAGTGTCCCCAGGTTTCCTGTTCATGTAGAGGTGTCCATGAGCTCTTAGAAGTTTGTGCAGTGTGTACCCCGTAATTCCTTTTGTCATATATTTAAAAAATGCTGTCGATTCCTCAGGAGGGGAACCCTGGGGTTTTTTCCCCTGTATCTGAAATCTCCCCAGAGCTATTTGCATGAACAGTTTCTTCAGCCCCCTTTGTAGCTGCTGCTCATCCCCCAGGACATCCCCACGTTATCTGGAGTGGAGGGAACAGCGTGACCACAGGTGGGATTCAGAAAAAAAGGGGGAACATGTTACAGAAATGGGTGACAGCCCTGCATGACCACGGGGTCTCCGTTTCTTATCTCATCCAAGTAATAAAGGGTGACCCAAGGGGCAAACGGAATTACAGAAACATGACTGATGCTAAAAAAAGCTTCCAAACTTTTTTTCTAAAGACTGTCAGCACTTTCTTAAGGAATAAAGTTTCTCAGCCCAAGCCCTGAAGGAAGGTCAAGTTCTGGGAAAAAAAAAAAAAAAATGAAGCTTTGCTGGTTCCTTGGCTGCAGAGGCCAAGAATGAATTTAGAATATCCCAAGCACTGGTTTTACAGCTAAATCAGCTGATCTTTATCAGCCAGCTGTGGATTTTGGACACTTTCTCATCCTGGATTTTTCCCTGAGTTAAGAAGCGTGTTAGTGCTGTTTATTCCACCCTAATTAAATTAGGCAAAAGCAAATATTTTAGTTTGGAGGTAGAATTTGCGAGCGAGGCAGCCTCAGGTTAGCAGGACTGTGTTCATCAGCCACAATCCTCAGGTCAACTTCAGTTCCCATTTTCCCAAATGTCACCACGTCACCCCTGGCTGCACATCAGGGCTGGCACAGAGGGCTGTTTGCATTGCTCCTGGGTGAGATGAATCCTTTGTTCGGTGAAGGGTAAATACATCATTCCTCATCACACCTTGTGTCTTAATTCTCTTTATGTGCCACATGCTATAGGAGCAGAAACTCAATAAAATGATTTGATTTGTAAGTGCTGCCCTGTCTGGTGGAATATTTCCTCCTGTTGGAGCAGGAATTGTGTGTTGGGTGGTTTTGGATGGGTGCAGTGATCACAGGGGGTGCCATAAAATGTGACAATGGCAGAGCCTGGCAGTGTGGGGCTGGGCAGGGGCGCATGGTGGCATTGCTCCTGCCTGGGCTGGGACAGCCACACCATCCCAGGGACAGCCCCTGCAGCAGCAAAAACTGCATTCCAAGCACACTGCCACAAAAAAAGTGGTAAAAGTGCATTGGTTTCCCAGCACAGAGTGTTCTGAGAGCTTCTGCTGGGGGAGCAAGGGGAGGACAACCTTCCTGAGACCATCATCCTTCCTGTGTTTAATTAAGGGGATGAGTTCCTGGCCATTAAAACTGATTGACTGGGTGGGTCAAACACTGCCCACGAGCCCCTGGACCTTTGCCTGAGCTGGAGGAGCCTCAGGGGAGCAGGGCAATGAGCTGGCAGTGCCGCTGGCAGGTTGGCAAACCAAAGGACAAGACGTCCCCAGAAGAAGCCACAGCAGTCCCAGCTGGTGGCACTTGACAATCATTAATTGCAGCAACCCACTCAAATCCTTTTCTTCTCTAATCCAGGCTTTTTGGGTTTTGGCTTTCTCTGTATAATCTCCATCTTTTATCCATTCTCCTTGTTATCGAGGATTTAGTCAAAACATACGTGGGGTTTGACACAAAGCTGCTATTTTTAATCCTTGCTTCACACAGATAATCAATTTCCACTCAATACTGGCTGTCACTTGCATTGCTGGAAAACTGGATCTCACGTTAGTGAATAACACCCACGCCTGCTTGGCTCAACCCCCCCTTCATTTATATTTTAAATGCTGAGATTTTGCCACATCCCTCAGGCAGGGGATAACCAGCCCATTGTGTGTTTGTCACTGGGGGATGTTGGTCACACTCATGGGGACCAGCTCCACACAGCAGAGCAAACACTTCCCTTCCATCCAGGGGGGAATCAGAGCCCTGGGAAGGAGCTGAGCCCAGCACAAGTGCCATGCCAAGATTTGTTGAGTTGTTTTCTTGCTCCTCACTCGCTGCTCTTGACCCTGTAATAGCAACTCATAGAGACATTTCAATTATTTCCAAGCAAAATAAGGAGGGTCACCCCAGGGCCGCGTCCCACAGGAGGTTTGGCCATGCTGGGGCTCCTTTCAAAGTCCCTGCAAAGGGGAGGATGCTGCTGCAAGCAGCCACAAATGAATAGTCTGTTTTATTGAGTAGTGCAAGCAAAATAAACACATGGAGCATTCCCAGACCTTCCTTTCATTTTTTTTCCCTCATTTTTCTACAGTTTTAGTCTCACAGTCTCCATTTTCATCAACGACTGGCTGCAGGGAGGGGAGGGAACACTGCAGGGAGGGTGGCCAGGGCTGGTTTCATGTGGGGACTCAGGGACAAGGGAAATCCCACGGGTCCAGCTCATTGCAAAGGGTCAGAGGGCTGGGAACTGTCCCAGCCTTGCTCCTTCCCACCAACCGGACAACAAAATAAGTTGTAGCTGAGAAAAAAAGGTGGAAAACCTCCAGTGGGAAGTGAGTTCCAGACATGGAATTCCAGACTGGTTTGAGTTGGAAGGGACATTAAAACCCATCTCATCCCACCCCCGCCATGGCAGGGACACCTTCCACTGTGCCAGGGTGCCCCAAGCCCTGTCCAGCCTGGCCTTGGGCACTGCCAGGGATCCAGGGGCAGCCCCAGCTGTGCCAGGGCCTCCCCACCCTCCCAGGGAGGAATTCCTTCCCAATATCCTGCCAGGGTGATATTCTCCACTACTGGCTTCCCACTGATCACATCATTGTGTGATGAGGTTTCTTTCCTACATCAGCAGCACATTTGTTTGGCAAAGTGAAGAATCTTGTCAAAACAATTTCTATTTAGTCTCCAAATGTGGCCTTTAGTTGCTAATTACAGAATGCTACTCACAGGTTGGCAAATCACACACACCAAGAAGAAAAAGCCAGTGAGGAAGAAAACAACTGGGGGTTTAAAAGGGCTTAAGAAAGAAACAAACGTGGTCTTTAATTACCTTAGGGGGAAAAATAACAGCTGAGAAATAAATGTAACTCCAATATTGATGGTGAAGGGGGGTGTGTCACAGCTGCCACAGCAAGGCTGTCCCAGGGCTGGGAATCACCAATTCTGCAGGAAGTTTTTGGGAACAAGGGTGGCAAAGCCCACCTGGATGGCAGGAGCTGCAGACAGGGACAGACAGATGGGGGTTCTGGGACTCTGGGCCCCAAACCCAGCTTTGGGATGCTGGGAGCAGCAGAGAGGGCAGTGCAGGGACACTCAGATCTCACCACCCCCAAGGGTGACACAGTGGGGACAGACACATCCTTGTGGGCACCTCCCTGGGCCCAGCTCTCTGGCAGGAGCAGCTTTGTGTGCTTTGATTTCTATTTTATTTTATTTCTTCACAAATTTTTTATTTATACATAATTCTTGATTAGCCTGTGAAGAGCATTCAGTCAATGGGCTCAGTCCCAAACACATCCCAGTCCTCCTTCAGTCTTCAGTTCAAGCAGTGTCAGTCCAGATAATTTTATCTTTGCTTGCAAGATAATAAATTAGACAGAAAATTATATATAACTCAATGGAGAAAATTACAGCCCTGATCCTTGAGATCCTGATCTCAGTCCTCTGTTTGTTCTTCACTTTTACTACTTCTGTTATTTGCCCTCCTAATTGTGTCTCTAATTAGGCAACCCCAGACTTCTCAATCTCATTTTGCCAGAGGTTTTCTCCCCCAGGGGCCTCATTGTTCTTCCTGCCATTAAGATTATCCATCAGTACCGTTGTGCATTTATTCAAATGCCAGGTCAGGATCTCGTCTCTGCTGTGAGTTCCTCACTCAAGGATGCTCTCCCTGGGCCTGCAAACCCTGGCTGCCGTTTCCAGGGAGTCTCAGCTCCTGCCTGAACAAGCCCAGGGGGCACAGGGGCTGGGATGCTCCTCCCTGCACTGGACATCCCCGGAGAGCTGGGCTGTCTCTGCATGGTGCAGGAGATGCCAGCTCGGTTAGGACAAAGGGGAATTTAGGTTTTAAACTAAAGGAAGGGGGATTAATTTAGATAATAGGAAGGAATTCCTGGCTGGGAGGGTGGGGAGGCCCTGGCACAGGTGCCCAGAGCAGCTGTGGCTGCCCCAGGATCCCTGGAAGTGCCCAAGGCCAGGCTGGACAGGACTTGGAGCACCCTGGGACAGTGGAAGGACTCAGGGTTGAAACTGCATGAGCTTTAAGGTCCCTTTCAACCAAACCATCCTGTGATTCTGTGATTCATTTGGCAATGAGAAGTGATGCAGTTTGCTCCTTTGCTGGCGTGAGCATCACTCCAAAATCCACTTTGACAGAGTGAGCTGCAGGTGAGCCTGGGAGAAGTGGAATTTGTCTCCTCTTTGCAGATGCACAGGCTTGGATATTCTGGATTTCTGTCCAAGAGCCAGAGGTATCCCAGGAGTCCTGCCTGGCTCTCAAACCCTGCAGCCTTCATCAGCAGTGCTACTTAAATGTACAAGAAATGTCTTTTTTTTTCCTGGACTTTTCCCAAAGATAATTTGTAATTATATTTTACAGCTTTATATATATATATATATATATATAAAAGACAGTGCATTAGTCATGCAAATATAATTACATATTTTATGTTCCCATGTCATTTTAATTAAAAACATGGTATTTAAAGCACGTACATCTCAAAACCCAGTATAGGCTTCTATTAAAAATGCAGTTGGTTAAAGCTAATGAAGTACCTGGATGGGCCAGGACAAACAGAGCCTGCTCTGTTGCCGTGGGAACAGCCAAGAGCACCCGAAATACCGGGGAAAATGTGACTGGGGACAGAACCAGCCCCAGCCCCAACCCCAGCGGCCTTTTCCTGGCTGAAAATGTGACTGGGGACAGAACTCTCGGGCTCTGAGTTGTTGAAATGGCTGCCAAGGTATTAAAGAGTCTTTTTTCGCAGCCCCGCGACAGAAGAAGAAGTCAGGACTCCTCAGCTCTGGTTCTCAAGGCTGTTTATTTTCTGTTATCTATTCCATTCTTTCTCTGACCTGCTCAGATCTGTCCAGCAGGTCGGGTTGTGGCACAGTGACCGCTCTTTGGGCGGTGTTAGATTTTTATACTAAGAACTACGTGTACTTTATTTGCAATAATTTTCCAATACCTATCACCTATGTTAGACAGTCTGTCTCTACTCTAAACCAATCCAAAAGTGCCACCATCACAGCAGAAGATGGAGGACAAGAAGAAGAAGGAGAAAGAACACACCCAGCTTCCTCCATCTTGCCTCCTGAACCCCCGTTCTAAAAACCCCAAAATTCTACTTTTCTACCCTGTGATAAATTCACTGTCATTCTATTCAAGCTCTTGTGGCTTGTAACTCCTCACACAAAGTTGGAAATTGCTTCCATGGGTTAAAATCGAAGGCACAGGTGGTTTTGACTTCATGCCAAGGTCTCTGAGCCCCTGGCAGGGTCTCGAGTCCTCCAGGGCAGTCAGAGGAATGTCCTGGGTCCTGACACAGAACCAGCCCCAATCCCAGCGGCCTTTTCCTGGTTGAAAATGTGACTGGGGGACAGAACCAGCTCCAGCCCCAGTGGGTTTCCTGGCTGCTGTGCCAGATGTGGCACATCTGCGCCAGATCCCATCTCCCAGGGCTGGAGGAGCTGTTGGGAGTGGTGGAGTGGCCATCCCAGTGCTGGAGCCCCACAGGAATGCAACATTAATATTGGAGTTACATTTATTTCTCAGCTGCTATTTTCCCCACTAAAATAATTAAAGGCCACGTTCATATCCACATTTCTCTTCACAGAGAAAAGCAAAGCACAATTTCCCAAGAATATTTCTAGGATTCTGAACCTCAGAGAAAGAAAAAACAGTTCTTATCTCATTTACTGCCCCTGTGTTTTGGAACAAGTGCAGTCCATTGTGGAAGATTGTTTACCTGAAGGGTTTGGTAATTGGATTCTGGTTTTGATTCACTGACCAGGTGAATCCAGGGGTGTGTGGGGACTGTGGGCTGACAGTCACGAGATGCTGGGCAGTGGAGAGAAGTTGGGAGCTTGTGCAGGTTCAGTTTTGATGTAATGTAACATTGTATAAAATAATATAGTATAATAAAGTAATTAATTAGCCTCCTGATATCCATGGATTCCTCCCGGACGTCAGGCAAAAATATCACCAATACACGTTTGTTCGTTTTTTAAACCCTTTTAAATCCCCAATCATTTTCTTTCTGGTTTTTTTTTTTTTTTCTGTTTGGTATGTGTGATTTGCCAACCTGTGAGTAGCATTCTGTAATTAGCAATTAAAGGCCACATTTGGAGACTAAATAGAAATTGTTATGACAAGATTCTTCACTTTGCCAAACAAATGTGCTGCTGATGTAGGAAAGAAACCTCATCACACAATGATGAGATCAGTGGGAAGCCAGTAGTGGAGAATATCACCCTGGCAGGATATTGGGAAGGAATTCCTCCCTGGGAGGGTGGGGAGGCCCTGGATCCCTGGCAGTGCCCAAGGCCAGGCTGGATGGGACTTGGGGCAGCCTGGAAGGGATTTGGGCACCGGGCATCAGCAGGGAAGCACCCTAGAGCCAGGTGGGGAGGATGGGAGTGCGACCCAGCCATCCAATTCACACATGCAAACACTTCTTCTGGCTCGTTAATTGCTTCCGAAGTGGAAGATTTCTCCTAATCTCCCATTAGCAGCTGCACATCCCTCTCCATTTCAAATTGCCGTGCTTGAGGCTTTGTGGCTGTCGGCAGGGACCGAGTGGAGGAGCGGTAATTTTGGTAATTTTTTAATTAAGCCGCTTTGCCGGCGCTCCTCTCGGATGTCTGAGAGAAACGAGGGAGGATTTTGCTACTGATTTCCTGGAGACCCCCCCTGCCCACCCCTCCGGGGATGCCCCACCAAGTGTCCCTGTCCTGGTTCTGCACTGCATCAGCCCAGGGGGACCCTGATGCCAAAATTCCAGTCCTGGGCAGGGTGATGTCAGAAGCCAGGACATCCCTCTGCCTGTCTTGGATGGCTCGAGCCCCTGCCAGGGGGCTCAGAGACCTTGGCACAGAGCCCAAGACACCTGTGCCTTTGATTTTGACCCATGGAGCAAATTGCCACCTTTATGTGAAGAATTGCAAGTCAAGAGAGTTTAAGTAGAATAATAGTGAGCTTGTCACAGGGTGAAAAGTAAAATTTTGGGGTTTTAGAAGGGGGGTCACAAGATGGAGGAATTTGGGTGTGCCCTGTCCTTCTTCTTTCTTCTTCCTAACCTCCATCTTCTGGGTGATGTTGGCACTTTTGGATTGGTTTAGGGTAGAAGCTCACTGTCTAACATAGGTGATAGGTGTTGGGTGTTTATGGTAAATAATGTACGCGTTGTTTTTAGTATAAAGGACAACACTGCCTCAGAGGGTGGTCAGTGTGCCTCTGTCTGTCCTGCTGGACAGACCTGGGCAGGCCAGAGAAAGGATGTTATAAATGAGAAACAATAAATAACCTTGAGAACGAGAACAGAGAAATCCTGACTCCTTCTTCGACTGCCAGGCTGGGAAAAGAGACTCGTAGGTATCTTGGGGTCGCTCTGACCAGCAGAGATCCTGAGAGGTGAAACCCCCCTGAGCACCTCTGCTCCAAAGGCAGCTGCACAGGGAGCAGCTCCCGCCTCCCAGAGATGATTTAATGGGGTTTTCCTGGGATGTGATGGTTGCAGGAATCAGGAGCACCTTCCTGCCTGTTGCATGACCTGGGCTTTGCCTAATGACCTCTAATTGCTGCTCTGCCGGCTCCCAGGGAGCTGCAGGGATGCTCCACCTGCTCCTGAGTGCTGAGGGAATTCTCCCCTCCTTCCCCAGGATGCCACAGGGATGTGGGGGATTCTCCACCTCTGGCTGCTCATTGGGATCACAGATCATTTAGTCTCCAGGCTGAAGGGGTGGTGCTGCCATGGATCAGGACCTTCCCAGGCTCATCCCTCTAGGACAATGCCACTCGTGAGGGCTGTGCTGCCCTGGGGTTCTCTTGGATGCAAACAAAAGTTCCTGGCAGCAGGAATGGAGCTGATGATGCAATTAAAATAATGATTTCCTAAACCTGCATGGCCCCGGCGAGCCTCTGGAAGTGGCTCTTGCAGTGAAGAGGAGAATGGAGGAGCAGGCTCAGAACTGCCTGGTTTGCCAGCACACAGCTGAGCATCCCAGGGGATGATGACACTGCACCCCAGCTGTGCCAAATTTCATGGCATTTATTGGTACTGATGTCTCTTGATTAAATTATACTTCTTTCTTCATTTATTCTCTAACAAGCTGAACATTTCAATTTCCCAGGCAAGCCCAGGTCAGGAATGGGAGGAGGTGGCAGCTGACACTGATATTGGAGCGGGCTCAGTTGGAGAGGAATACGTTTCATTTAAACCTCTGATTTCCTGAAAACCTGCACTCAGCGGAGGATTGACAATTCAGAGCTGAAGCTGAGAGCTGCAATCTCCTGCAGGAGCTGCTCACAAAGCCCAGTGTGGCTCCACGGCCTGTGTGGTGCCAAGAATCCCCCAGGTTGCAAAGCTTGGAGCAATTTTAGGTTAAAAGGGAATCATAGAATCATGGAATGGCTTGGGCTGGAAGGGACTGTGAAGATTATCCAGTTCCAGCCCCCCTGCCATGGGCAGGGAATCAGACCTTTCATTTTTCCTCCCCTGAGCAAATCCATGGAAGTGCTAATCTTTGCACCATTTTCATTTACAAGGGTTAGGAGGTAATTTAGGAGAAATCCGTTTAGCTGAGCAATTAGCAAGTCAATAACACACTTCTGCATTTTATTAGAAAAGGAAAAATTGATAATTTCTGTTTGTTTTGACCCTACCTCTGCAGCAATGGCAGCAATTTTCCTGGATAATCCCAGTTACCATGGTTATATCTTGTTATATCTCCCTCCAGGACCTTGGCCACCAGCAGCAGGAGGACACAGCAGCATGGGCAGAGCCAGGGCTGCTGTGCTGGGGGGAATCTGCTCCAGCCCCCCCAAATTCTGCATCCCTGTGCCACTCCAGCCTCCTCTGCTCTGCCTGCACCATTCCCCCTTCCCCAGCCAGCAGATGGGAAGTCAGGAGGGCTGGGAACCCCAAAGTTGCTGCTGTCTGCCAGCTGGAGATGAGGGATTTAGGGGCAAAGAGATAAAAAAATCTCTCCTGATATTTCTGGGAGCTCAGTCACAATCCCTGAGGTGCAGCATTGGGAAAGAGACCCTAACCCTCCTTTCCCAGGGAGAGTCACTTCACCCCTCAGCACTTTTGCCTCAGGAAGAGGGATTAAAGCAGAAAATTCAGATCCATTCCAAAAAGGCACTGGGGAGCTGATTTTGAGAGGCAAGAAATTAAAGAACTACTTAGCTGAATAGCTGAGCTGGTATTTTTCTGTCCTCAGGAAACAACTTTGATTTAACAGCATTAGTAATAATAACACCCCAAAGAAAATCCTGGTGAAATCATGTAGAGCCTGCAGGATGTGTGAAATCCCTGGGATGGGGTGTGGGTCTCCCTTGTGTCAGCAAAATCCTTCCTGGAGGGGATGGAGACACATTACCACCAATGGGAGCAGCTCAGGGAAAATAATCCATCTTGATCAAAGAACCAAAATAGCAGAAAAATCTGTTAGTAAATGAAACTGCCCAGAAAATCTTGAAACTTGGTGTGTCACAAGCCAGTGCTCCTCTGACAGGGCTGTGAGCTCCCTGTTTGAAGGGTTTATTTTTATTCTTCCTTTACGCAGGGAAGGAAGGAGGAGACAACACTGGGAAGGATGGATGAGAGGAGCCTGGGCTGGCTGGGACAGTGGGGATCCAGATCTGCAGGGCCCCTGTCATTCTGCAAAATTCATATTTTAAAAATGAATTTCAGTTGTGTCACTCTCTTTAGGAAGGTGCAGCACATCTCTGCAAGAGGGGAGAGCAGGGGGTGTGAGGCCTCTGGAGGGTTTGGGGGGCTGGGGAGGGAGGAGAGGAGCTGATGATGACACTACACCCCAGCTGTGCAAAGTTTCATGGCATTTTTTGGTACTGACGTCTCTTGATTAAATGATATTTCTTTCTTCATTTATTCTCTAACAAAGTGAAGCAAGCCCAGGTCAGGAATGGGAGGAGGTGGCAGCTGACACTGATGTTGATATTGAAGGGGTCAGTCCTGCCATGGAGGATTTGCAGGAGCTGGTTTGGGGTCCGAGGAGGAGAATTGGGGTAGGGGGAGGTGGGGATGGGCTGGACCCAGCTGGGGCATGAAACAACACGAGCACACACACTGCTGTTCTGAAGGTGAAGGAAAGGGAATTTTATTTTCTGACTCTAACATTTATCGTTTTCTAAAACTGACAGTGGATTGGAGGGTGAAAGCGCCACGTCTCCAATGCTGGACAAACTAACAGTTTATTAAATTTCTTCTCTGCCATAAAAGAATGCAAAACAATCAGTTATTTACAGAAAGTGTGTGAGAAAGTTTGCTGCAAGAATGCAAACATCGGAAAGCTTAGAAAATCTTTAAAAATCAGGGCGACAGGGGCACAATGTGCCCATCCTCAGATCTCAACAGGGCACCAGGATCTCCACCAGGCTGTGGGTGAGGGGCCCCAGGGCTCTGCCTCTGACCAGGCCAGCTCCAGGTGAGGGGCACACGTGCCCTGGCACCCCACAGTCCTGTCCCTGCACCCACAGGAGCCCCAGGGCCCTCCTGTCCCCAAAGGAGGGACACAAAGTGCCCCACAAATTTCTCTGCAGGTCCCTGGGCTCACTGACAGCACCAAAATGAGAAATATCAGAGCTGGGCTGGAGCACACAGCCCAAACCCCTGTGCCCCACCAGAGATCCCCCTGCCAGAGGGACGATGCCCATGGTGGGAAGTGTTTTGGGTGAATCTGCTTTTGCTTCCTCTGCACTTCCATTAGGAGATGCTGAGGACTGGCTGCCTCTCCATGTCCCTTCTGGCATGTCCCCAAGCCCTGGTGTCCTCCCAGCCCCTGGTGGGGGGGGATTTTCTGCCTCCCTTTGCTGCTGGTGTGTGATGAGTTACACCTCAGCCAGATGTTCCGTGGGCAGCAGAACCTATTTGAAGTTAAAAAGCCAGTGATTAGAGTTGCCAACCAGCCATTAAGGAAGTATTAAATGGAGAATTATCCCCTCTTCCTGTTTCAATACAATGGCAGCTTCATAATGCACTTGTTTAAGTTGCCTGGTTTTAATTTTAGTTCCCTGTTTCCAACAGGACACACTGAGCCATTTCACTTTATCAATAGCTCCTGTGAGCTGGAAAAGAGTCAGGGAGGGGGAATAAAGTCAATATCCTTGAGAATGAGACAAAAGAGAAAAAAATTAGCCCAAAGATCTGAGTTTCTCTTTCCCACTGATAACACAACTTCTCAATTTACTTGCCCAGATTGCCTTGCAAAAGAGGAGCATTTTCAAGAGGAGCAGAGATGAAAGGGATTATTACTTATAGAGGCTCTTCTCTAAAGAGATAAAGTATTTGGCAATTAAAGCCCAGGGAGCTGCAGACTCGGGGAAGGCTGGAGCAGCCCCATTAGCGTCTTTTCCTTTGGGAAGGATGATCCCAGTGCCCCTGCCTGGGTTGGGTGTGGGGCCACCTCCTGCTGCAGCCCTGGGAGGGGGACAGGAGCAATGCTGGTTGCACCATTTTCATTTACAAGGGTTAGGAGGTAATTTAGGAGAAATCCGTTTAGCTGAGCAATTAGCAAGTCAATAACACACTTCTGCATTTTATTAGAAAAGGAAAAATTGATAATTTCTGTTTGTTTTGACCCTACCTCTGCAGCAATGGCAGCAATTTTCCTGGATAATCCCAGTTACCATGGTTATATCTTGTTATATCTCCCTCCAGGACCTTGGCCACCAGCAGCAGGAGGACACAGCAGCATGGGCAGAGCCAGGGCTGCTGTGCTGGGGGGAATCTGCTCCAGCCCCCCCAAATTCTGCATCCCTGTGCCACTCCAGCCTCCTCTGCCCTGCCTGCACCATTCCCCCTTCCCCAGCCAGCAGATGGGAAGTCAGGAGGGCTGGGAACCCCAAAGTTGCTGCTGTCTGCCAGCTGGAGATGAGGGATTTAGGGGCAAAGAGATAAAAAAATCTCTCCTGATATTTCTGGGAGCTCACTCACAATCCCTGAGCTGCAGCATTGGGAAAGAGACCCTAACCCTCCTTTCCCAGGGAGAGTCACTTCACCCCTCAGCACTTTTGCCTCAGGAAGAGGGATTAAAGCAGAAAATTCAGATCCATTCCAAAAAGGCACTGGGGAGCTGATTTTGAGAGGCAAGAAATTAAAGAACTGCTTAGCTGAATAGCTGAGCTGGTATTTTTCTGTCCTCAGGAAACAACTTTGATTTAACAGCATTAGTAATAATAACACCCCAAAGAAAATCCTGGTGAAATCATGTAGAGCCTGCAGGATGTGTGAAATCCCTGGGATGGGGTGTGGGTCTCCCTTGTGTCAGCAAAATCCTTCCTGGAGGGGATGGAGACACATTACCACCAATGGGAGCAGCTCAGGGAAAATAATCCATCTTGATCAAAGAACCAAAATAGCAGAAAAATCTGTTAGTAAATGAAACTGCCCAGAAAATCTTGAAACTTGGTGTGTCACAAGCCAGTGCTCCTCTGACAGGGCTGTGAGCTCCCTGTTTGAAGGGTTTATTTTTATTCTTCCTTTACACAGGGAAGGAAGGAGGAGACAACACTGGGAAGGATGGATAAGAGGAGCCTGGGCTGGCTGGGACAGTGGGGATCCAAATCTGCAGGGCCCCTGTCATTCTGCAAAATTCATATTTTAAAAATAAATTTCAGTTGTGTCACTCTCTTTAGGAAGGTGCAGCACATCTCTGCAAGAGGGGAGAGCAGGGGGTGTGAGGCCTCTGGAGGGTTTGGGGGCCTGGGGAGGGAGGAGAGGAGCTGATGATGACACTACACCCCAGCTGTGCAAAGTTTCATATCATTTTTTGGTACTGACGTCTCTTGATTAAATTATATTTCTTTCTTCATTTATTCTCTAACAAAGTGAAGCAAGCCCAGGTCAGGAATGGGAGGAGGTGGCAGCTGACACTGATGTTGATATTGAAGGGGTCAGTCCTGCCATGGAGGATTTGCAGGAGCTGGTTTGGGGTCCGAGGAGGAGAATTGGGGTAGGGGGAGGTGGGGATGGGCTGGACCCAGCTGGGGCATGAAAAAACATGAGCACACACACTGCTGTTCTTAAGGTGAAGGAAAGGGAAGTTTATTTTCTGACTCTAACATTTATAGTTTTCTAAAACTGACAGTGGATTGGAGGGTGAAAGTGCCACCTCTCCAATGCTGGACAAACTAACAGTTTATTAAATTTCTTCTCTGCCATAAAAGAATGCAAAACAATCAGTTATTTACAGAAAGTGTGTGAGAAAGTTTGCTACAAGAATGCAAACATCGGAAAGCTTAGAAAATCTTTAAAAATCAGGGCGACAGGGCCACAATGTGCCCATCCTCAGATCTCAGCAGAGCACCAGGATCTCCACCAGGCTGTGGGTGAGGGGCCCCAGGGCTCTGCCTCTGACCAGGCCAGCTCCAGGTGAGGGGCACACATGCCCTGGCACCCCACAGTCCTGTCCCTGCACCCACAGGAGCCCCAGGGCCCTCCTGTCCCCAAAGGAGGGACACAAAGCGCCCCACAAATTTCTCTGCAGGTCCCTGGGCTCACTGACAGCACCAAAATGAGAAATATCAGAGCTGGGCTGGAGCACACAGCCCAAACCCCTGTGCCCCACCACAGATCCCCCTGCCAGAGGGACGATGTCCATGGTGGGAAGTGTTTTGGGTGAATCTGCTTTTGCTTCCTCTGCACTTCCATTAGGAGATGCTGAGGACTGGCTGCCTCTCCATGTCCCTTCTGGCATGTCCCCAAGCCCTGGTGTCCTCCCAGCCCCTGGTGGGGGGGGATTTTCTGCCTCCCTTTGCTGCTGGTGTGTGATGAGTTACACCTCAGCCAGATGTTCCGTGGGCAGCAGAACCTATTTGAAGTTAAAAGCCAGTGATTAGAGTTGCCAACCAGCCATTAAGGAAGTATTAAATGGAGAATTATCCCCCTCTTCCTGTTTCAATACAATGGCAGCTTCATAATGCACTTGTTTAAGTTGCCTGGTTTTAATTTTAGTTCCCCCGTTTCCAACAGGACACACTGAGCCATTTCACTTTATCAATAGCTCCTGTGAGCTGGAAAAGAGTCAGGGAGGGGAATAAAGTCAATATCCTTGAGAATGAGACAAAAGAGAAAAAATTAGCCCAAAGATCTGAGTTTCTCTTTCCCACTGATAACACAACTTCTCAATTTACTTGCCCAGATTGCCTTGCAAAGAGGAGCATTTTTCAAGAGGAGCAGAGATGAAAGGGATTATTACTTATAGAGGCTCTTTTCTAAAGAGATAAAGTATTTGGCAATTAAAGCCCAGGGAGCTGCAGACTCGGGGGAAGGCTGGAGCAGCCCCATTAGCGTCTTTTCCTTTGGGAAGGGATGATCCCAGTGCCCCTGCCTGGGTTGGGTGTGGGGCCACCTCCTGCTGCAGCCCTGGGAGGGGGGACAGGAGCAATGCTGGCCCCAGAGCTGCTCCCATTTGGGGCTGAACAGCACCAAGGGCTGGGGAAGGAAGGAAGGAAGGAAGGAAGGAAGGAAGGAGAGGAAGGAAGGGAGAGGAAGGAAGGGAGGAAGGAAGGAAGGGAGGAAGGAAGGAAGGAAGGAAGGAAGGAAGGAAGGAAGGAAGGAAGGAAGGAAGGAAGGAAGGAAGGAAGGAAGGAAGGAAGGAAGGAAGGAAGGAAGGAAGGAAGGAAGGAAGGAAGGAAGGAAGGAAGGAAGGAAGGAAGGAAGGAAGGAAGGAAGGAAGGAAGGAAGGAAGGAAGGAAGGAAGGTGGGAAGGAAGGAAGGAAGGAAGGAAGGAAGGAAGGAAGGAAGGAAGGAAGGAAGGAAGGAAGGAAGGAAGGAAGGAAGGAAGGAAGGAAGGAAGGAAGGAAGGAAGGAAGGAAGGAAGGAAGGAAGGAAGGAAGGAAGGTTGGTTTTCCACAACCTTCTGTGGGGAAGAGGCTGCTCATGCCAGCCCCAGGTGACCTGCACAGCACCAGGCAGTTTCTGCCACTGGAGACCCTGAGTCAAGGCTGAGTTTTCCTGAGAATCTCTCAGTGCAGCAGGAATGGCTGGGAGGGCAGAGGCAGCTGGGAGCAGCCACAAAAATCCATTTCCACACAGGACGGAGGGAGCTGAGACAGCCCTGCCAGGGTCCCTGCATCCCATTTGGATCCCTGCATCCCACCAGGGCTCCTGGCATCTTGCCATGGTCCCTGCACCCCATGAAGGTCCCTGGAACCTGCTGGAAGTCCTTGCATCTTTCTGAGGTCCCTGCATCCCACTGGGGTCCCTGGAACCTGCTGGAAGTCCCTGCATCCTTCTGGGGTGGGGTCCTGCATCCTTCTGGGGTCCCTGCATCCCACCAGGGATCCCTGGGTCCCATGGAGGTTCTGCTGCTCGCACTGGGGCTCCTGAATGGGTTTGAGCAGTGCCAGGGTGGCTGGTGGGGACAATCAACACCCCTGAGGGCACCAAGGGCTCTGACAGCAACTCCCCCAGCTGTGGCACAACCTTTGCTTTCTCTTCACGGGGCCAACAAATACTTAAACAAGTAAAAAAGGAATTGATGACCCCAGCAGGAGATGAGGAGTTCTGGCCCCTGCAGAGCTCCATGGGGCTGGGGTGTCCATCCCATGGCAAGCAGGATCCTGTGGCCCTGCTGCTCCTCTCTCCCACGGGTCACCCCAGCAGGGTCACCCACACAGTCTCTCTGAGGTCTCTGAGGTCCCTCACACTCCTCTGTGGCACTGGAGCATGGCAGGGACTCAGCTCTGGTGGGATGAGGAGGGTGACCCCATCCTGGAGGCAGCCTGGGGACAATCTCTGCTCTCTGTGAGCAGGGACAGGACCCAAGGGAGCAGCTGGAGCTGTGTCAGGAGAATTTAGGTTGGATCTCAGGGAATTTTCTTCCCCCAGAGGGCACTGCCCAGGCTCCCCAGGGAATGGGCACAGCTGCAGAGCTCCAGGAGAGTTTGGACAGCACTGCCAGAGATGCCCAGGGTGGGATTTGGGGCTATCTGTGCAGGGCAGGGGGCTGGATTTGGATACTTGTGGGACCCTTCCAGCTCAGGACATTCCTGATTCCAGGAGCTGGGAGCACTCAGAGCTTGGAGGAGGGCCCTGCTCCCCACCCGGTGTCACAATGAACCTCCAGCTCAGAGCTGAGCCAGCCCTGCTGATCAGACACGTGGGGTTTGTCTCTTGTTTGCCAGCAGATGGAGATCAGGCTGCTCTGCTTGACGGGAGTTATTCCAAGGATTAATTAGTTGACGTTTCCTGAAGTACTTTGAAGATGTGGAGTGTGAGATAAGTGCTGTGCTCCAGGAGCCCATCGGGTGCTGCAGTGATTTTATTCCTTTTCCTCCTCATTCCCAAAGAGTTTGTACAAAAACAAATCCCACAGGAGCTCGTGGGGCTCTGGCTGACCTGGTTTAGTGAGTGGCACCTCTGCCCATGTGCTCTGCAGAGATTCCAGAGGAGCCACGGAGCTGCTCCAGGGCTGGGATGTTGGGGGAGATGAAACAGGAAAGCCTTATAAATATGATTGCCTGGCAAAATATTTGAGAATATGGAAACTAGAAGCGACATTGAAATGAAAGCAAGCTTTGAGATCCCTCAGTTACTGAACAATGGGAAAACAATGGTGTGGCCAGCTGAAGGTGATCCCCTTTTGATGGAACAACACCCTCTGCTTGCAGACAGGCCCAAGGGGCAGAGCAGACCCTGCTGGCTTGGCAGAAGGGACCCAGAGAGTAGATTTTAGGGTTTAAAATGTAACACAGGATGGTAATGTAGTGATTCCTATAGGCTGTATGTAAATGCTATAGGATTTGTATCTTGCACTAGATTGGGTGAGTGAGAATCAGAATATTCAACAGAGAAGATTATTTATTGTATTGTAATGGGAACTTCTCTGTCTTAACTCTTACCTCTTGCCTCTTAGCTCTTACTTTTCTATGTTCTTACCCCTTTTACTCTCTTACCCTCTCATCCTCTCTCCCCCTCTCTTCTCTCAGTCCTGCTCCAGCTGTGTTTGGCAGCTCCCAGCAGGGCCCTGCACCCAGGCCCTTTGCAATAACCCACAAGTTCCAAGCCCTGGCTGCAGAGATCTCTCGTCTCCATCCATCCCGACCGTGCTACCCCCATCTATCCTACACTGGGAGAGCTGGGGGTGCTCACCTGGAGCACAGAAGGCTCCAGGTGTCACAGGGAAGTGCAGGACATGTTCCAGGCTACAAGATGTTTCTGGTGCACAATCATTACCGCCCCATCAATTTTAATTCAGGCTGGAGAAATCATGGGTGTAATTATTTACTACTGTGAGATTTCTGAAAATTATATTTCTGTTACTGCCCTTATTGATCTTGAAAAGGGCCATAAATTAACTTGACAGTTCACAGAGTCCTTCACACTTGAATAATTTCTCTGCTTGACTTGCACTGTGTGTTGAACTTTCAGCACCAGCCAATTACAGTCATTCAAAGTGGGTATTTGAAGATTTTTCTTATGCAACAAATTTGATTATAATACCAAAGAACTTGAGGCAAATACCAAGTGCCCTCCATGTGGCAGAACAGTTTGGCTTGAGCTGGGCACAGCTGGATGGGATTTAGGGTGGCAGGGGGGTGGCATGGCCACTCCACAGCCCTGGGAGAGCAGGTGACCCCTCCTCAGGTGCTCCCCCACAGCACTGGCACCTCCCTGGGGTGTTCAAAAAGCAGCCTGGCACTGGCACCAGGAGGATGCAATCCTCACCCAGCCAGCCTGGCCAACAGCTTCACTGCTTGTCCCCGGAATTGGGGAAAAAGGGACACTCATGGCACTGAAACACCTCCTAATCCATCCTCTGTGCTCTCAGGATGCTGTGATGGGAACAACCCACAGCAGTCCTGGGTTTCTGGGGACAGAAATGGGGCAAATCCTGCACCCTGCAGGGGTGTGGGGTGAGGGAGAGCCTGAGGGACAGTCTCTGCTGGGGCAGGAAGGACAGACATGGTGTGGGGACAGCTGGGGCTGTCCCCAGCCCCTGAGGGCTCCCAGCACCAGCCCTGTCCTGCCCCATCCCCTCAGGGGCTGCCCAGTGCCAGAGGAAGAGGGAAGGGAAGGGGACGAGGCAAACTGGGCCTTACATAAGGTGGAGATTCTGCGGCTGCAGGGGGAGGTGGCCTGTGCTTCATTAGAAACAAACTCAGTAAATCAGCAACATCTGGGGCCTGCTGGCTGGAGCACCGCCCCAGCAGGGGAGGGAAATCTCCTGTTGTCCTCCCAGATTAAAGGATTTTGCTGTTTGCTCACAGTTTTGTACATGTAAAACGAGCTGGCCCCGAGCAGCAGCCTGCCCAAAGCCTCGTGTTCCATCTCTGCCCTAAGCCTCCCAAAACCCTCACCAAACATAAACCCCTGCCCAGGCACCCACCCAAGGTCTGTCTGTGCTCACTGCTCTGAGCCCTGCAAGGACACCCCACCCTTGGGAAGTGATTTTTGGGGTGTCTCAGGGGCAAAGTGGAGCTCGGGGCTCTGACAGCCCTGCCCAGCACCCCACACTCCCCCAGGCAGGCGGCTGCACTTCGCTGCGTAGTATTTATTCATTTTATCAGAAAAGAAAACCTCGTTAAATTAGTCCAGGACTCTGCTGGCTGCTCCCAGGTGGGGACACCAGTGCTAGGGGGCGGCTGGGGTGGGGATCCAGCATTTTCTAATTTCACAGTGATGGGAGAAGGGGCAGAGACGCCGTCCTGCGGGCCGGGCTAGGCCGGGTTGGGCCGCACCCTCAGACCTCCAGCTTCTTCTTCATCTCCATGCGGTAAATGATCTGGTAGCCATCATCCCAGGCGTAGATCTGCCTCTCCCTGGGGCTGTACTTGAGGCTGGCGTGGGAGCCGTAGCGTTTGGGGAAATAGACCAGGGAGGCGTCCTCGGGGGCCAGCGTGCCGCTGACGTCGAAGACGCACTGGACGCGGGCGCGGCTGGGCAGGCGCGTGTTGTACACCACGTGCAGCGCCCCGCACACCACGAAGGCGCCCTCGGCGTTCTCCCGCGGGCATGGCGTGTCCCACATCTGCTCGATGTCCAGTGAGGCGGGGTCCAGCTTGGCCAGGCACATGTTCTTCTCGTCCTCCTTGGTGGCGTAGATGGCCCAGAGCCCTTCCTCGTCCGCTGACACTTCGATGTAGGTGGAGGGGGAGAGGCCGAAGACGGGGATCTGCTCCTCGGCCGGGAACACTGAGCTGTCCACCACCGTCTTGTTGGCCAGGTTGAACTTGATCACCTGGAAGGACAGGCCCTGCTGGCGGATGTAGTAGAGGTGGCCATCATAGACGAGGTGCCCGGTGCCCACCCAGGGGTAGGGCAGCTTGATGCGGCGGCCTTGCGGGTGGCAGAGAAGAGGGTGAACTCCCGCATGCGGGGGAAGACGTAAACCGTGTCGTTGGCGGTGCCGTCAAACACGTAGATCTTCTCCGAGTTCCCTGCCGCATCCTTGGTCCAGAGCCCCGAGGAGCTGCCGAAACGCTTCAGGATCTTCATGGCCCTGACGCTGGCGATGGTGTCACTGCAATCTGTGAGAGAGGGGATGGATGTGAGAGCCTGGGAACAGCCCTGCCCTGCAGCAGGACTGCTGCTGCCCCATGCTGGGTCTTAGAAAAGCAGGAATTGAACCTACATGAGGGGAATCAAAACCCTCCATGCTTCCTTTATATTACTTTCTAGTAGGGTCAGCTAAACAAGCTATCAGGGCCCATACTCCGAAAATGATGGTTCAACTCCTTCCCCTGCTAATGAACCCCCAAGCAAATCTAATCTTCATCACTAGCCTACTCCTAGGAACAACCTTTACTATCTCAAGTAACAACTGAATTATGGCCTGTACCTGTCCCACCCAAAACCCCTTGGAAATTCACTGAAGGGGTTTAGGTGCATCCCTGGTGGCATTGAGAAGACCCCAGTGCATCCATGCCACAGGCAGGGGAGCCACCCTCACCCCAGCCCTGCCCCAGAGGCTTTGGGGATGCACAGGGCTCCAGCCTGGGGCCTGGATGCAGCTTCCAGGCCGGGGGATGCAGGAGCTTGTGCCAGAGACATCTGAGATGCCCTGCTGGGACACAATGCTCTGATTCATGGCTGGGGGATGCCTGGACTGGGGTGGGCTGGGAAGGGTCAGGGTAACCCTCAGACAGGAGTCATTCCAACAGCTGGGGTGGTTTCATCTGCTGTGCAGGGGGATGCAGGTTGCTGAGCACCTTGGGAGTTTGAGCTCCTGGGTCTTCCTGAACCCAGCCATCAAGGGCAGTATCCAATTCATATCCAAGTCATCCTGACAGAGCTTTTGGCAATTCCAACTTTGTGGGAAATATTAGCTCTTCCTATAGTGCCTCCAAGATTTAAACCTTTGTCTAAGAGCTTGGTTAACTTTTAAACTCCATTCTACAACACCAGACACAAATTTAATTTGAATTATAAGGGATTTGCATAATATCCAATCCCCCAGGGAGCCACGGCAACCCCTCACCTGTGAGCTTGGTGTACTTTTCATTCTTCCTCTGCTTGGCTGTGGCCACCTGCTTGTCCATCAGCGTCTCATCCACCTCCACACAGGGCGGGGCGGGGTTCTGTGTCTCCAGGTAATCCACCTCCCTCTCCAGCCGGTCCACGCGCACGGCCGCGCCCTCAGCCTCCGCCCGCAGCGCCTCCCGCTCCTTCTCAGCCGCCTCCAGCATCCCCAGCACCTGGTTCTTGAAGTCCCGCAGCTCCGTGGAGTAGCGGCTGCTCTGGTCGTGCCACTGGGAGATCCTCTCCTGGGGTGGCCAAGGGGACATTGAGGTCTCCAAACCTCACAGCCCACCATGGCAGCTGTCCCAGCCTGCCTGGACTGGGGCAGTCCCTGGAGCCACACAGGGCTCATGGCTCTGGGTCCCATCCCACCCTGTTCCCATTCCTGTGGTTCTCCTGGACCTGCAATACCCTTCTCCTGTGATGTTCCCATTCCCATGTTGTCCCCATGCCTCTCCCAGACCCACAATGTCCCTGCTTTCCCATGATGTTCCCATTTCTGTGATGTCCCCATGGTTCTGATGTTCCCATTCCTATGATGTCCCCATGGTTCTCAGACCTGCAATGTCTTTTCTCCTGTGATGTTCCCATTCCTGATGTCCCCACATCTCTCCCAGACCCACAATGCTCCTGCTTTCCCATGATCTTCCCATTCCTGTGATGTCCCCCTGGTTCTGATGTTCCCGTTCCCGTGATGTCCCCACGGCTCTCCCAGACCCCAATGCCCCTGCTCCCCTGATCCCCCTGTCCCCCAGTGCTCCCACATCCATCTTTCCCTGGTGTTTCTCAGCTGGGCTGTGCAGAACCCCGGTGGGGGCTGCCAGGGCTCCCCACCCCATGCTCCATCCCCACCCCAGCTCCTCCTCACCCAGCCCCGCTCCCAGCCCCATGGCCTTCCTGGGGAGGGTTGGCTGCCTGTCCCGGGGTGATTCGGGGTGCGGGGCTGGCTGTACCTCCAGGAGGGTGATGCGGCGCTCCACGTACTCCATGAACTGCTGCTGCTGGGCGCGCAGGGCCGGGGCGAGCAGCGGCAGCAGCAGCAGCAGGCAGCGCCAGGGCCCCATGGCCGGCAGCGCAGCAGCCTCCAGCTCAGTGCTCAGGAATGCTCCGGCCTCCCCAGCCCTTATTGCATCCAGATGTGCACAGGGAGGGAGGGGAGGCTGCTCCTTCCCCGCAGACCAGCCCCGGGCGCTTTAACCCCTTCGTGTCCCAGCCAGCGCGCTGCCCCCGAGCCACGGGGATGGAGCAGGAGACTGGGGACGGGCTGGGGACAGGAGTTTGGGGTGCGGGGAGAGCCACAGGAGCCCTGAGCAAGAGGACATGTCCTCATGAACCCTACTTTGGGGACAGCTGGGGACAGCCCTGGCTCCTTATCCGCAGATGTGCCCAAGGCCAGTGACCAACCTGAGCCTCAGCCATGTCCAGGTCTGGGGACAGGGATGTCCCCTGGACAGGGACACTGCCAGTGCTGCCGGCTTGTCCCTGGGGACAGGGATGGTGCCAGCCCAGCGGGTTTTTCTCCTGGGACAGGGACAATGCCAGCCCATCAGGGCTGTCCTCTGGGCAGGGACACTGCGAGCCCAGTGGATTTGTCCCCTGGGACAGGGACAGTGCCAGCCCAGTGGGGTTGTCCCATGGGCAGGGACACTGCCAGCATGGTGGGTTTGTCCCCTGAGACAGGGACACTGCCAGCCCAGAGGGTTTGACCCTGGGGACAGGGACAGTGCCAGCATAAGGCAGCTGCCAGAAGGAGCAGGGATGCTAGTGCGGGGCTGTGTTTCAGATATCAAGGAGGGTATTTAGGGCTCGGGCAGCCTGGAGCAGATGTTGCTGGGCAGGCACTCCATGGTGTCCAGCAGCCCCAGGATCCTGCAGGTGGATCTTGCAGGTGAACATCACCCTGGATCCCACCAGGAAGCTGCTGGAGGGCCTGGAGTGGGCCATGGCAGGAGGGGGCCTGCAGTCACCTGCAGCAGGAAAACACCTCCTTGGGTGAGGACCCCCTTCTCTGGGTCCTTCCCTGCCCCAGGAGGGTCCTTGGGATGGCCCAAGGTTGCCCTGTGGGAAGCCACTGGCCAGGGCTGGCTCTGTGACAGCACTGAGCCATGGCTCAGCCCCAGGCTCGGGGGGTGGCATCCCCCAGCCCAGCCCCAGAGCAGCCAGGTGGGATCCAGACAGGTGTCCCTGGTCCTTCCCATGGCCCCGTTCTCACCAGGAGCCACAGCACAGCCAGGAGCAGCACAAGGTAGCCAGACGCCACCCCACACAGCCCAGGGGGTCCCCCCATCCTGGTGCTCCGGCCTTCATTGCAGTTCTGTGCTCCTCTATGGAGCCCTGCTGCCTCCAGGGCCGGGAGGGGATGCACTGCAAGCTCCACCAAACCTCTGGGGCTGTGGAAACCTCCCCAGGACACCCACGGAGCTGAAATCTCCATCAGGAACATGGAGAGCAGCCAGGGTGGGGACAACTGTCACTCGCAGGCTTGGGGAGAGCCTCCTGGTTCTCCTGCCTGAAGCTCCTTATTTGTGTTGCTTTGTTCTTATTTTGTGCTGAGGCTGGCAGAGAGCACTGACCAACAATTATTGTTAACATTTGCCCACCAAAAGTTGGCATGTAGAAGATGACACCAGCTCGGACATTTGGCATGGCCAAGAACCTGTTTGAACCCAGCGATGAGGTGAGGCAGCCTTTACAATACAGTTCTTGTGAGCTGCCCTTACCCAGACAAAGAGAAATCAGGAGCTGGATGAACAGAAATGAGGTTTAACACTTATTGCCACCACTGTTTCCAGCAGGGTGCAAATGTACCCAAACCTCAGCTGGGCCATGGCAGCAGCAGAGCCTTCAGAGCCAACTCTGGACTCATCTCAGCTTTTCTGGACTTCACTCCCTTTTGCTTCAGCTTACCACAGTTAAGACAGTGATTTTAAAAAAGCTAAATTTAATTTCTTTCTATTCTTCCTAATATGAAACATGAAACAACTTATTAGTTAAAGAGCAAATCAAGCTTGTAGGTTAGAGCAAAACCCACTCCCTGCTCTGGCATCCAGCACAGCAAAGCAGCTTCCCATGCACTGCTGATTATTTTTCTGGCTCCAGGCATGCAAACATAAACCACAACATCACCCAGAACCTTTTTAGATGCTGGGACTGCACAAACTGTGAAGATCACCAAAGGAAAGGTGAGCATTACAGGGGTCCAGTTTCCTTTCAGTTTTCTAGTTCCATCTCTAGTTTTTTAATCTCCAGGAACAGTTTCTGGATTTCCAGCAGACTTTTCACTTTTTCCACAGGCACGCCGCATTCAAAAGGTCGATTTAATGTAATGAACCTCTTGACACACATCAGCATCACCTTCTTTCATCTGTTAAACAGGAAAACAAACCCCAGAAAAGCCTGTGAGGATGGACTGCAGCAGAGGCAGAGCCACCCATTGCTCAGCTATGAGGCTGCCCTGTCCCAACAGGGCTGCACACTCCTCAGAACCAGAAATTAAAAGCTTTTGAGAAGTTTAAGCAGTTTTCATGTTAGAAATCAGGCAGCACCCACCCAGGGACTCAGTCAGGCTCAGCAACCTGAGGCTCTGAGCACCTCGGAAGGTTCAACCATGGCAGGGTGGAATTGGATGATCTTTAGGCCTCCCCCCAACCCAACCACTCTGTAATTTGGTGGTACTCACACACTTGGGCAGTGGTGTCCAGCTGCCATCAGGCAAGCATGTGGCTGTCCAGGAATTTTCCATCATTCCATTGTCTGGAAACTGGTAGCCAGGAAGGCACTCCAAGGTGACAGTCTCGTTGGTCTGGTACCACCTATGCTCACCCAAAGGGCTTTTCAGCTTTCCAAAGGGCACTCGTGGTTCTGGACACAGGACTGAAAGGAAAACCCAGGGTAGAAGGCAGCTCAGCCAGAGGTCAGAAAGGAGTTTGGGAAGTGCAGAGGAACTTAAAATTGTGGAGCTGTGAAATCAAAAATACTTCTCTTCAAGAAGAGGGTGAAGGTCAGAGCAGCCCCTGCAAGGGGCTGTGAATTCCTTATGGATTTGCTGTTTCTGGCAGTGTCTCAATCCAGGCATCCCCACGGTGGGGGTGGACATTTGGCAATAGGGGAAGGGAAAGTCAGTGAGCTCCTGACCTGTCTTAGACCTCCTTTACACACAGCTGTCAATAAAAACTCAACTATCACCTGGAAACACCAGGTTTGGGGAGGTTGTTTCTTCTGCAAAGAGGAGAAGGACCCAGGAAGCCCCAAGGACAGACAGAGCCAGGCAATGCTGCACCCCAAGCCCTGTGCTCTGCCCCAGGGGCCATCAGCTGAGCAGGTGGTTTTGGAAGCACCCCTAAATGCAGTAGAAGGGCACAGTTTTGTTCACCCACACCACAGCTTGTTAGTGAATCACTACATCCTCCTGCTGTGGAGGTTTGGGACACTGAACTGAAAGGAAAATGCACATTAAAAATCCAGGAACAGGAGGTGGAGGAGAAAATGCTCACTCACCTGGCTGGCAGGTGGGCACGGGCGGGTCCCAGGTGCCATCAGCCAGGCACTGGCTCTGGGCAGCACCACGCAGCCTGAAGCCTTCCTCACAGGAGAAGTGCAGGAGCAGCCCGTAGGGAAAGGTGAACATCTGTGGGGTCATCCTTCCCCTCTCCACCATGGGCTTGGGGCACCGAACCGCTGTGGGACAGAGCAGAGCTGGCACTGGGCTCTGGGCACAGCAGAACCTGGGCAGGGCTGCTCCTCCCGAGCCCCTGATGGTGAGGAGAACCAGGGTCTGTCACTTCCAGAGGGATCATCCCCCCTCCTGTGGAGGAAGCAGCATCTGCAGGCAGCCCTGCCCGGTTTGTTCTGAGTGCTGGCACTGCCCCCAGAGCCTGGCTCAGGCTGGTGCCATGCCCTGATCCCACAGTGACCCCAAACCACTCACCCCTGCACTCCGGGGCAGGCCCACTCCAGGTCAGGTTCTCCCCATCCTCGGAGGTGCAGTAGAGGGATTTGTCCCCGATGAGGGACAGCCCATCTGCACAGCTGTACTTCACTTCAGAGCCGTAGGTGAACCGTGTGAACCCCATGCCAGAGTGCTGCCCGTTGGTGATTTTGGGAGGGGGACCACAGACTGTGTGAGAGTGAAGGGAAAATCAGGCTTTCCTCATCCCATTAGGGAGGCACAACGCAGGGAGGTAGCAGGAGAGGCTGGTTCTCTGTGTTCATGCCAGGTGTTGCTCTCCTCACAGGTGTTGTCCTCCCTGCCTCTGGCCAGCTTTGGCCATGGTTGTGCCAGTGCTCCCAGGCTGAGCCAGCAGAGGAATCCACCCTCAGCACAGCCCAGCAGCAGCCTCTGTCCCCTCCCCTTCAGCCCCTTCCCCTTCCTCATCCTCTCTCTTTTCCATCCTGCTCCTAAGCAAAGTCAGGGAATGGTAAACATCATAAACCTCTTGAATAATCCTTTCAGAAATGGCTGCAAGTCCCATTAACCAGCACATTTCACCAATCCCAGTTTTGGTAGAAGATGGAAATGCCAAAGCCCTTCACTGCTGTGGCTTGGGCACCTTCTCCTCACACCTCAGATGGTTTTCTCTCTGCTGTCCCTCCCTGTTGTATTTGTGGGGTTCCCAGAAGAAGGAAGGATTGATGAATCTGACTCCATGTTCTCAGAAGGCTAATTTGTTATTTTATGATTCTATATTATACTAAAGAATACTAAACTAAACTATACTAAAGAATACAGAAAGGATACAGACAGAAGGCTAAAAAATAATAATGAAAACTCGTGAGTCCTTCCAGAGTCCTGAAACAGCTTGGCCCTGATTGACCAATAAATTAAAACAATTCACATGAAACCAATGAAACAATCATCTGTGGGTAAACAATGTCCAAACACATTCCAAAGGAGCAAAACACAGGAGAAGCAAACCAGATAATTATTGTTTTCTCTTTTTCTCTGAGGCTTCTCAGCTTCCCAGGAGCCAAATCCTGGGCAAAGGGATTTTTCAGAAAATGTGACAGTGACACCTCCCCACAGATGGAATCCCCATCCCTGTCCCCACTCACCCCTGTCACAGTAGGGCACGGGGGGTCTCCAAATCCCATCAGAGGAGCACTGGACCCTGTCACTGCCCCGGAGCATGAAGCCATGGTCACACTGGAACTCCACCTGCTGCCCGAAGGTGTACTCGGCTCTGCTGGGGCTGGTCTCTGTCCCGTGGGGGATGGCCGGGCTGGGACACTGCACCTCTGGGGGACAGCAGCAGCAGGGAGGAGAGGTTTGCACGGAGCCGTTCGCAGCCAAGCTGCCAGGCAGCGCTGCCAGGCACCCCTAAGCAGAGCTGGCAGGCTCAGGGATGGCAATTACAGGATAACAAGAGCTGCTCTTGGAAGGCAGAAGGATGTGAGTATTGTATTCACAGGCAACCCCAGTGAGGGGGAAAAATGATGAGGAGTCTATTGATATCAGAAGACTAATTAATTATTATATTAATAATATAATATAGTATAATAATAATATAATATATTTTAATAATAATACAATAAAAATAATAAATATATTAATATATCATTCTAATAATTATATATTATTAACTATTATATATTATATTGTATTAAATATAATAATATTAGTACTATATTAATATTATATAATATATAATTACTATTTTAAAAATATCATGACAGTAATATTATCTATTATAAAGATTAAAATTATTAATAATAAATATATTAATAATGTAATTATAATAATAGATATAATAACATGATTATATAATATTACTATATAGTATATTATTATACTTTATTATACTATATTATTCTATATTATTCTATATTATATGACACTATATTACATTACATCTAAACTGAATCTGCCAAGCACTCAACTCTGCACACACTGCCCAGAATCTTGTCATTGTCACCCAACAGTCCTGACACACACACACACACACACCTGGCCCTGACAGGCCAAGGAAACAAAACACCATCACTGTGGGGATAAACAATCTCTATATTACATTCTATTGCATTATATTACACTATATTACATTACATGGAAACTGAATCTGCCAAGCACTGAACTCTGCACACACTGCACTGAATCTTGAGATTGTCACCCGACAGTCCCGACATGCACACACACACACATCTGGCCCTGACAGGCCAAGAAAACAAAACACCATCACTTTGGGAAACAATCTCCATATTGCATTCTACTTTTGCAAAAACACAGGCACAGCAAATGAGATAAGAATATTCTTGGGAAAAATTGTGCCTTGCTTTTCTCTGTGAAGAGAAATGTGGGGCGACATGTGAGAGCCTGTGATCAGCTAGAAATCGCGCTGGGGGATGGCTCCTCACTGGCTGCATCCCTGAATCCTTGTTGGAGCCTCTAAACAACCGGGGGGGAGCTGTAGCTTTTCCTATCCACGCACGCCACCTTTTGAGCAGCAAAATTACTGCCAGGGAGAGCTCAGGGTGCTGCGGGAAGCCAGGACGGGGTGTGACAGCGGTGTCACCCCATGGGTGATGTGGTGGCAGAGCATGATGGCAGAACATGCTGGCAGAAACGGATCCTTTTATTCTGAATTCATTCTATTCTATTCTATTCTATTCTATTCTATTCTATTCTATTCTATTCTATTCTATTCTATTCTATTCTATTCTATTCTAAAATTACACTAAAGAAAAAGAAAGAAGGCATCAGAAGGCTAGAAAAGAATGAATAATAAAAACCCGTGACAGACTCAGAGAGCCCAACACAGCTGGACTGGGATTGGTCGTTAAAGTTAAAACAATTCATATTCTGGGTAAACAATTCTCCAAATCACATTCCAGAGGAGCAAAACATGGAGAGAAGCTGAAGCTTCCCAGCTTCCCAGGAGAAGAAATCCCGGCAAAGGGATTTTTCAGAAAATATGACAGAGTCCACCACTGATGTACTCACTCTGGCACAGCCTGGGCACCGCGGACCACGAGAAGTTCTGGAGGCAGGTGATGGTTGGGGACACGCCGGGGATCAGGGAGAAGCCGGTTCTGCAGGAGTAGGACAGCGTGGTGCCAACAGGGAACTCCCGCCGGGGCTGGAAATCGGCGAACTCCACAGAGGGAGGGTGGCGACACTGCCCTGGGGACAGCACAGAACCTTATCACTGCCCTGGGGACAGCACAGAACCTTATCACTGCCCTAGGGACAGAGCAGAGACTCCGGACAGAGCAGGGAGACAACACAGAGCCTCAGCATTGCCATGGGGACAGCAGGAACAGCACAGAGACTCAGGACAGAGCAGGGGACAACACAGAGGCTCAGCAGTGCCATGGGGACAGCACAGAACCTTAACACTGCCCTGGGGACAGCAGGGACAGCACAGAACCTTATCACTGCCCTGGGGACAGCACAGAACCTTATCACTGCCCTGGGGACAGCAGGGACAGCACAGGACAGAGCAGGGGGACAACACAGAGCCTCAGCATTGCCATGGGGACAGCACAGAACCTTATCACTGCCCTGGGGATAGCACAGAACCTTATCACTGCCCTGGGGACAGCAGGGACAGCACAGAGACTCAGGACAGAGCAGGGGACAACACAGGCTCAGCAGTGCCATGGGGACAGCACAGAACCTTGTCACTGCCCTGGGGACAGCAGGGACAGCACAGAGACTCAGAACTGCCATGGGGACAGCAGGGGATAGCACAGAACTTCAAGACAGAGCAGAGGGACAGAATCACCCAGGGGACATCAGGGCCCTGGGAACAGCAGGAACAGCACAGAGCCTCAGGACAGAGCAGGGAACAACACAGAGCCTCAGCAGTGCCCTGGGGACAGCAGGGACAGAGCATCATCAGTGCCCTGGGAACAGGAGGGACAGCACAGAGCCTCAGGGGACAGCACAGAGCCTCAGCACTCAGAGCTTTTCCTTGGTGGAAAACCCCAGCAATAAGTGAGGGACAGCAGAACCCCTGAGCTTGGCTGTGGGGTGAAGAGAAAGGGAAAACCAGTGGGGAAAATTCACCAGAGAATGTGAACTGAGTGAGAATCTTTATTCTTGTGTGCTTTGGTACTTCGTGGGTGTCCCCTGCAGGAAGGGACAGCCCTGCCACGCTCCCCAGGGTGATCCCAGAGGGAATTCACAGAATCAGAGTGACCAGGTTGGACAAAACCTTAAAGATCATTGAGTCCAACCCAGCCCCAACACCTCAACTAAACCCTGGCACCCAGTGCCACATCCAGGCTTTGTTAAACACCCCCAGGGATGGTGACTCCACCACCTCCCTGGGCAGAGCATTCCAGAACTTTATCTGTAAAAAAATTCTGTAAAAACTCTTCCTTTCTGTAAAAACACTTTTTCCTGATACCCAACCTAAATTTCCCTCGGTGCAGCTTGAATCCTGCCAGCCTGCAGCGCTCCTGGTGATGCCCACCCTCCAACCCCCCTCCAAGTGTTTTTGGGGAAACAGGAGCAGCCGATTGTGTGAGCTCACCTGGGACGCAGGAGGGCACCTGTGGGTACCACCTGCCGCTGGCTGTGCAGCGTGCTGTGCTGGCAGTGCCCACGAAGCCGGGGTCACACTGCAGCGTGGCTGTGCTGCCAAAGGTGAAGTTCTCTGCAGAGCTCAGCTGCCCGTGCGCGATGGAAGGGATGGGACATTGAGCCTCTGTGGAACACCAAATAAAAAGGCTTTTTGTCACAGACATCTTTTATGAAAAATCCTTTCCTTAGGATTTTTTCTCCTGAGAAGCTGAGAGGCCTCAGGAACAAAATGAAAACATTATCTGCTGCTATGGAATGCAACAGGTGCATCTGTGATTGGCCCATGTTGATTGTTTCTAATTAATGGCCAATCACAGCCCAGCTGGCTTGGACAGAAAGTCTGAGCCACAACCCTTTGTTATCATTCCTTCCTATTCTATTCTTAGCTAGCCTTGTGATGAAATCCTTTCTTCTATTCTTTTGGTATAGTTTTAATATAATATATATCATAAAAAAATAAATCAGGCCTTCTAAAACATGGAGTCAGATCCTCGTTTCTTCCCTCAACCTGAGACCCCTGTGAGCACAGTCACAGTTTTTAGGGGTGTTGTTGTATAATGGCACCATGGTGAGCAAGTGTCACGGCAGCTCTGGCTGGGGGGAGAGGAGATGTGGCATTGTTGGGTCAGGGACAGAACTGAAGGTGACACAAACTCAAACGGTGGCACCTGTGGGTACCACCTGCCGCTGGCTGTGCCCCATGCTGTGCTGGCAGTGCCCACAAAGCCAGGGTCACACTGCAGCATGGCTGTGCTGCCAAAGGTGAAGGTCTCTGCAGAGCTCAGCTGTGATGGAAGGGATGGGACACTGAGCCTCTGTGGAGCACCAAAAAAAATTTAAAAAGGGTTTTTAGGGGTTTTGTTGCATAATGTCACCATGGTGAGCAAGTGTCACGGCAGCTCTGGCTGGGGGGAGAGGAGACATGGCATTGTTGGGTCAGGAACAGAACTGAAGGTGACACAAACTCTCTTCAGCAGGCTAATAACAATAACTCTTCAGCTGCTGTGGAAAGTATCCTGCACATCCCTGCATCTCTGGGCCTTTCTGGGTCGCTGCGACCCCGAGATTGTTAAAAGTTTTTTTTCCCAGCCTGGTGCTTGAAGAAGGAGTTGGAGCTCTTCATTTCTCACTCTCAAGGTTGTTTATTGTTTCTTATCTATAAAAAATTTTCTCCTGCCCTGCCGAGGTCCATCCAGCAGGGCAGTCCCAGGCACTCTGCCTGCCCCCAGGGTGGTGTTATGTCTTTAGACTAAAAACTACATGTACAATGTTTACAATTCCTTTCCAACACCTATCACCTGTGTTAGACAGTGAGCTTCCACTCTAAACCAATCCCAAAGTGCCACCATCACAGCAGAAGATGGAGGCCAAGAAGAAGAAGGAGAAAGGCTGGACATGTCAGATCCCTCCATCTTGCCTCCTGAACCCCCATACCAAAAACTCCAGAATCTCCTTTTCCACCCCTTGATAACTTCACTATCATTCTACCTAAACTGTTGTGGCTTGCTGATCTTCATCTGAGGTTGGTAATTTGCTCCACGGATCATAATCAAACCCAGAGGTGTTCTGGGCTCTGTGCCAGGGTCTCTGAGCCCCCTGGCAGGGATCTTGGCCATTCTGGACAGCCAGAGGGATGTCCTGGGTTCCCACACGTGCACTCATGGAACAGCACTTATTTGATCTGTTTATTTGCATACACTGTAAATGAACCTATTTGTTATATACACTTTATATATTATCTCTTTATTAGAAACCCATTCCTTTTTATACAGGAAATGGGTATATATATATAAATGGTATTTATACTGTTCTGATACAGGTGGACCTGATTGGTCATTTAATCAACACACCATCACCACTGGCTAATTAAGGAAACCCCCTTTGGTAGACACCTTATGAGAAGACAACTGTTCAAAACACCAGCTGCAAGATTGTTTTAGTTCTTTCTCTCAACCTTCTCAAAACTCCCCAGAACAATTCCTGGGGAGGTTTCTCTGGCTTTCTCTCCCTAACCAGACTGTCAATATCCACAAAGCTGTGTAATGACTGCAGCGACTGAGGCAGGGGTTTGGGGGTTAATAAACATCCTGAGCAGCCATCAGCAGGACCCCAAACCTGTAGGGTTTCCTTTCCACACAACCAAAACCTTCCCTGCCCTTCCCTTGGAGCCCTTGCTCAGGCAGGGCACAAGTGACTCAGCTCAGGTGCAGCAGCTCCCTCCAGCCTGACAAAAAAAAAAGTCTCTACAACAACTGCATGACCTCTGTCACACCTGCACATCTCTGATGTCCCAACAAAAAACTCCTCCTTCCATTCCTCCCATGAGAAATATTTGGGGGCTTATCACAAATAACAGAGAAAATAAAACTCCAGCAGCTCTAACTGGGGTTTCTTCATGCTTGGCAGTGCTGGCAGGTCACCAAGACAGAGTCAAAAACTTGTCAGAACATCGTGGTCCTCATTCAGGTGCTGCAGCATCCCACACCTGCACTGTGCCAGGGCAGTGCTACCCATGCTGCCCTTGGTGCCATCCCCATGGAAAATATCTTGTTTGTGTCTCCTCCACATTAATTATTGGCACCTCATTAGCAATGTTTGGCTTTGGGAAATGGGCTGAGAAGCATCAGGAAGTAAAAGCAATAAATATTAACAGTAAAAGCAGAGTGCACAGGCAGTGCTGGTGCAGGGCTGTGCACCCTGGAGAAGTTTCTGGAAAGGTTTGGGTTTAAGTGAACCCCCAACTTCCAGACAGAAACTGCTGCTTATTCCCCTTCCCAGGGACATTCAGTACTCAGCAGATTTGCACTTCTGCAGTGCTGAGGTCAGCCTGGGGGATGCCTGGCCATGGCCCAGCTGCCTTGGGCAGCTCTGGGGGCTGCCCCAGGGCTGAGGCATCACAGAATCAGTCAGAGAATCAGGGAAGGGACATTATGGAAGGGACATAAAACCTGGAATGGAAGAGACATAAAAGTTGGAATGGAAGGGACATTAAACCCCACCCTGGGCAGGGACACCTCCCACTGTCCCAGGTTGCTCCAAGCCCCGTCCAACCTGGCCTTGGGCACTGCCAGGGATCCAGGGGCAGCCACAGCTGCTCTGGACACCCTGTGCCAGGGCCTGCCCACCCTCCCAGGGAACAATTCCTTCCTAACACACAATCTAACCCAGCCCTTATTCACCCTAAACCCATTCCCCTTTCCCTGCCAGGTCATTCCTGGTGCAAAGCCCCTCTCCAGCCTTCCTGGAGCCCCTTCAGGCACTGCAAGGCTCTATCAGCTCTTCCCAAAGCCCCTGTGGAAGGAAAGCAGAGGCCCAGAAGCCCAGACCCCGAGGAGGGAGGGAGGGGAGGACACTCACCCTGAGTCCCCGTGGGCTGCAGCAGCAGAACCAGCACTGCCAGGAGCTGCCCTGGCATGGTGAGGGCTGGGAGCTGCCCTGGCAAGGAGAGCTCCTCTGCCCTGAGAGCCTGCCAGGGAAGGGGAAGCAGCAGTGGGAAGTTGGGGACAGGCCAAAGACGCCACCGACACCACCCCCAGCGCTGGGATGTGCAAGGCAGGGGAGGCTGCTCCGGGCACAGAGGGAGTGAAGGGGGTTCACATCTCAAAGTGCTCTGCAGCAGCCTGGCCTCGTGTCTGGAGCAGGTTTACACCCAGGGCAGGTGGGGTGGGGGGTCAGGCTGCTGTGGAAACACCCCCCACATCCCTGCGCTCATGGAACAGCCCCTAACTAAGCTGTTTATTTGCATACACTTTAAATAAACCTATTTGTTATATACACTTTATATATTATCTGTACTTCATACCTACTTCAGAAATACTTCCCTTTGTTAGAGATAGGACTAGTACTTCATATGTACTTCACATGTATTACAGAAATGTATTACTTCCCTTTACTAGAGATTATTAAAACCCAGACAGAGCTGTTTTTACAATTTCAGGTTTATTTTAATCTCTGGTCCCATCACAAGACACGTGGCCCACACAGTGCTTCCCCTTCACTGGATGGTGCAGAAGAAAAAAGTCAAAACCATTCATTTCTTTCTGTACACTGTTATTTGTCCTTGGGGAACACACAGAGATGTGGCACTTCCATCCTGCTTGGGAAGAATACCTGGCATTTTTGTTTTGCTAGGACAGAGGCTTTGAGGTTTTCTTGGTGATGAGAAAAGTAATTAGGCAGTGAAGGGGTTGTTCCCACTAATGAGTGCAGTGTGAGTGAACTGGGCAGCACTGGGATAGACTGGAGAGGTGCAGCAGCTGCAGGTGAGTGGCTCTCACCATGTTCATGCCTGTTTCTACCTCCAAAATTCACTTTCCACTCAGTTCCTTCCTAACTGTGCACTGCCAGTGTAGCAAACTGATCTAAATGTGAAGCTTTGAAAGGCATAAAGTGATCTACAAACTGAACCTGGTGAGCTCTAAAAATTGACTCACAAGTCTTTGACTCACAAGTCATTGGCTCCTCATGTGACCAAATCCAGGGCCAGCTGTTAAATTTTGTCCTGGCTAGTTCAGCATTAGCACAAACTACAAAGTCATAAAAATCCTCAGTCAGCATCATGATCCAACACAGAGAGGATGGTTCTTACAATCCCAGCGCCACCAGTCAGCTGCAGGTGGTGATTTTTAGCTCCTTTTCAAGTTTCTGGATCTCCAGGAAGAGCTTCTGGATTTCCAGCTGGGTTTTCAGTTCTGACAGAGGCATTCCACACTGGAAAGCTGCTTTGTTTCGAAGAACCCCCTCACACACCTCACTTTTCCTCTTAAAAAGAACCAAAACAAAGGCAGAGTGAGACTCCAGCGCGGGCTGACAAAGCAACCACCCTCATGAAGCTGGACCAAAGCTACAAATGGGGCAAGAAACAGGAAAAACGGGGCAGCTGGTGGGACTTACACACGTGGGTGGGGGTGTCCAGGTGCCATCAGCTGCGCAGGTGGTTTTGGAAGGTGCCCCTAAGCGCCCATCACGTCTGCAGGAGAAGGTCACAGTTTCATTCACCTCATACCACATCTTGTTGAAGTTAACCACAACACCATTCTGCTGTGGGAGCCTGGGGCACTGAACTGAGGGGGAAACAAACACAAAAAAAACAATAATGGGAGGAGATGGAGGAGAAAACTCCCCCTGTGACCCAGCAGAGCAACCCCCGGGCTGCGCAGGGCAGGGCTGGCACTCACCTGGCTGGCAGGTGGGCACGGGCGGGTCCCAGGTGCCATCAGCCAGGCACTGGCTCTGGGCAGCACCACGCAGCCTGAAGCCTTCCTCACAGGAGAAGTGCAGGAGCAGCCCGTAGGGAAAGGTGAACATCTGTGGGGTCATCCTTCCCCTCTCCACCACGGGCTTGGGGCACCGAACCGCTGTGGGACAGAGCAGAGCTGGCACTGGGCTCTGGGCACAGCAGAACCCGGGCAGGGCTGCTCCTCCCGAGCCCCTGATGGTGAGGAGAACCAGGGTCTGATGTTGGGAAGGATGAAAGTTTGACAAGGAAATCTCACAGATATCTATGTTTAGCAGAAAGATTTTTGAATATAGAGTCTGATGAAGGAATAGAGATGGAAGCAAGTTTTGATATAGAAGAAAAGAGTTGCTGAGCCAGTCTTACTGGATAACAAAAGAGGCAAAGGGTGTGTTAGTTAGAAAGGGTTTTTATGGCTTAGAGCAAAGGATAAACCCACCCCAAACAAGATGATGTTTTTACCAAGCAGAAAGATAGCACAGGCAAACAAGCCTGCCAATGTTGCAAGTAGAAAAAAAGGTCTCAGAATTTTCCACTTCAAGGAAACTGAAAAGCAACCTCTAGCTTAAACTGTAATGTACTGACTTTGAGTGATTGGAGAACAGTAACATGAATATGGTAATTATAGTAGTTATGATAGGCTATAGATAATAGTTAAGGTATAGATTGGTTCTACTGTATTGAGATGCTCAGCAAAGAAAAGTAAATAATGCATTGTAACCAAAAGAAAAGTAGATAATGCATTGTAACCAAAAGAAAAGTAAATAATGCATTGTAACCTAAGCCAAAGGGTCTCCAGGCCTGCCTGCAGCTGGAGCTGACAGCTGTGGGCACAGCTCTGTCACCCACAACCCTGGACTGCTGGAACCTCTTGGATGGAATAAACTGCATTTTGGAGAGCTGCCTGGAATCCCACATCCCTCATTTCAGCTCTTACAGTCTGCCACTTGCAGAAGGATCATCCCCTTCCTGTGGAGGAAGCAGCATCTGCAGGCAGCCCTGCTCACTTTAACCCCATTGTTCCGAGTGCTGGCACTGCCATGCCCTGATCCCACAGTGACCCCAAACTGTCAGCGTTCAGGAACACATAATCACAGAATGATTACATGCAGGTGCTTTTATTGAAGAGCTCTGGGTGTCAGGGGTGCACAGACCCAAATCTGACCCAAAGTGGTTTTGAGCTGAACATATTTTATATTTTATATTTTATATTTTATATTTTATATTTTATATTTTATATTTTATATTTTTAGATTTATTTTATATTTTAGATAATTATTTTTATGTTTTATTTTTATGTTTATAGTTTATATTATATACATATTTTATATTCTATCATTATATAACTTACATATTAATTATCAAACTTACATTGTTCTATTGTATACATTGATTTCATCCAAGCATGGATTTCTCATGATCCCCCTCAAACCCCTAACATAGTTTCTCATCATTTTTTAAACAATAATTATATCCAACCACATCTAACAATTCTATTATTTATCATATACTGACTACACAGGCGCAGTTTCACATGTTCTAGCAAATACAAGGCCTAACATATTCTAGCAAATACAAAGTCTTGTTTGTGTCTCCTCCACATTAATTATTTCCCAGGGCCTACCTTTAACATTTTCCCAGGGCCTACTAAGCCTAACTTTCTTTCTAACTCCTCGAATTTTCTATGATTTTAAAATCTTTTACTACCAAAACCACTCACCCCTGCACTCCGGGGCAGGTCCACTCCACGCCAGGCTCTTGCCATCGTCCGAGGTGCAGTAGAGGGACTCGTCCCCCACCAGGGACAGCCCCTCTGCACAGCTGTAGGTCACCTTGGTGCCATAAGAGAACTCCCTGCCACCTCTGCCAGAGTGCTGCCCAAAGGCAATCTGGGGAGGGGGCCCACAGACTGTGGAAAAAAGGGAATTGAGAAAGAAAGACACGTGCAGTGCAGTTAGCACCTTCAGGTGAGAACCAAAAACATTTCTGTGAAATCAGCACAAAGTTCATTTCATGCTTGGAGTGAGGCAAATTCACAAGGAGCTGCTGCCTGGATTCTGGCCTCTTACAGCACCCCAGAAATATCAGGGTATTTCCAGTGGTGGCCACCCCACTCCTGAAGTGTTCAAGAAACACGCGGATGTGGCACAATGGGATTCACTCAAAGCCTGGACCTGATGATGTCGGAGGTATTTTCCAACCTCAATGATTCTAATTCCAGCTCTGGGGAGGGGACACCTGGCTGAGGTGGTGTCCCCAGGAGCAGGTGCTGCAGGCAGATCACCCACTGGTGGCAGGAGATCTCTTGTCCCCCGTGTGTCACACGTACCTTTGTCACAGAAGGGCACCTCGGGCTCCCAGCTCAGATCAGCCCCACAGGTGATGGACTCAGAGCCCCTGAGGGCAAAGCCCTCCTCACAGGCCAGCCTCACCTGGGTCCCCACTGAGTAGTCACTGCTGCTTTTAAAAACCTCCTTTCCATGAGGGATGTCTGGCTTTGGGCAATGTGATTCTAGAAATAATGGGAAATAAAAGATGTTGTTTGTTTCCAAAAAGAACTCCAATCATGCTTTCTATGGAGAAGAGCTACCAACAAATCTGAACTGCGGCAGAAAAGTGACCATGCCCCAGGTGTAGGTCTCAGGCTGCCTCTGTAACCCTGAAGGGTCAGCACAGGGAATTGTCCATGCTCTAATCTGCCTGCCCTGGGAAGTGGAGCAGGTTTTTCCCTCCTGGCAAGGTTTTCCCAAGTTTTTGGGGATATTGCTGCTGTGTCAGTTATTTACTCATTTTCTCCTGACAGGGGAAATGCCTTAGGAACATCCCCTGCTCCCCAGACTCATGTCAGCAAAGCAGCCCCAAACACAAACCACATCCCCTTCCAGCTGGGTAAATGTCTCCCTGGGTTCCTCAGGAACCTCCCAAACCTCTAGAAGGTTCCAACCCACCCCCTTGCACCACTCCAGACACCAGCTCAGCCCTGCCAGAACCCTGCCCTTTTTCCATGGGGCCCATCTGGACCTTTTGCAGCCTGTATATTCCACATTAACCCAGGAGAAGTAGATCTGGGGCCACCTGGAGTGGGGGGAAACTCTCCATGGCTTCTGTCATGGTCACCCCTCCACTCTGTCCCACCTGGAATGCACTCTGGCACTGCTGGATCCCATTCACCATCACTGCCACAGAGGAGGGTGATGCTGCTGCCACGGCCTTTGAAAGCAAATCCTTCACTGCACGCCACCTCCAGCCTGTCCCCGCTCTCATAAACCTCTTTCACCTGCCATGGGTGCAAGGGCCTTCCATTTGGGATGTGTGGATCTGGGCAAGGAATTCCTGGGAAATGCCAAACATCAGCGAGGGTGAAACCACAGCAAAGCCAAGTGGGTGACAGGAAATTTGTTGTGAAGACAAGGATGGATGGACAGACACATCGTGATATTAAATCTGCCCCAAAAGCATCCCTGGGCTTTCCTGGGGGGTGGAATGTTGGTGGTGCACCCTCAAGAGCACAATGGATGTTTTCCAGAGGTTCAAGGAGCTGGCAAAGAAAGTAAAGCCAACTCTGCAGCTGGGGAATAAATCAAAGGAATTCCAGAGTCAGCAAAGACCAAGCTGGGCCCTGGAGCATCCCCCTGTCCCCCAGGCTGTCCCCACCCCACATGCAGCTCCTTCACACACTCAGGCAGTCACAAAAGCCCCAGGCACTCACTTTCACATGGAGGTGGGGCTTCACTCCACACAAAGTCCTGCAGGCAGCTGATGTTCCAGGTGGTTTGCCCTGCTCTGAACTGGTGCCCCTGCTGGCACTCGTAGGTGACCACGGTGTCCACAGGGAACAGGTTGCCTGCCAACCTGGTTTTCAGAGCATTCCTCACATCTGGGGGGTCATCACAGCTGCCTGGGGGTGAGACAGCAGTTTAGGGACAGTGCTGCATCACAGGGCCTGGCATGGAGGGAATTTGGGTGAAAAGCATGGGCTCACATTGTTCATTCTGACATGCATTGAATCATCCAGGTTCAGGAAGGGGAAAGAGGGAATGCAAAGGAGACAAATGAAGATATACAGGTATTTTTTTCCCAAAAGAGAAGAAAGACTTTTCACAAGGGCATGGGGTGACAGAACAAGGGGCTTTAAGATAAAGGAGGTTGGGTTTAGATCAGATATTGGGAAGAAATTCTTCCCTATGAGGGTGATGCCCAGAGAAGCTGTGGCTGCCCCAACCCTGGAAGTGTCCAAGGAGAGGTTGGACGTGGCTTGGAGCAACCTGGGCCCATGAAAGTTGTCCCTGCCTATGGCAGGAGGTGGGTGGGATGGGCTTGAAGGTCTCTCCCAACCCAAACCATTTCAGGACTATGATTTTGGACCACATGTTGATTTTCACTGTTAAAACCATCTGTAATTTCCAATCAAGCTGAAACTCCCTGAGCAGGGAGGGGTCTCAGGGGTGCTGTCCTGTAAGAATCCCCAACCCACACTGGGAATCCCCAACCCACGTTGGGTGCCAACTGTAGGAATCCCCAACCCACGTTGGGCGCCAATTGTAAGAATCTGTGTCTGGGTGGGCTATTCAGGTCCAATCCCGCAGCTATGGACCCCAGCCCACACGATCTTACATGGATGAAAGGCAAAAGACCAGAAGTGCTCTTCTCCACATGGAGACCAACACCCTACATTTATTTCCAAGGTGGGAAAGAAGCCAGGTCAGGGGGTTTTAAGAACTTGGAAAGGGGCTGGAGGAGAGGGACCACAATCAATGGGGTACAAGTGAGGAGGGGTGAGGGGAGGGACTGACCAGGGGAGAGACCACCAGGGGGTACTGGGGAGAGGGGTGTGTGGGGGAAAACTCATATGATAAGAGAGAAGAAGAACAAACCATGTGGTATAACATAGACTATTCAGTGCAATATAAAGATTACTCAGCGCAAATCTCCAATCACCAAGTGCAAAACAACAACTAAATAAACTATTTAGTGCAATACAATACTAAATAAACTATTTAGTGACCACAGCCAATGGGATACCAGTGAGGAGGGGTGAGATGAGGGACTGACCAGGGGAGAGATCCCCACCAGAGGGTACTGGGGAGAGAGGTGTGTGAGGAAAAAAACACATGATAAGGGAGAACAACAAACCATGTTATATTACATAAACTATTCAGTGCAATATAAAGACGACTCAGTGCAAATCTCTGACCACCCAGTGCAAAACAACAACTAAATAAACTATTTAGTGCAGTACAGCACTGTCCCTGCAGACTCACTGCGCTGGCAGAGGGGCAGGGGGGGCTCCCAGAGGCCGTTGTCCCTGCAGGTGGAGGCCTCGCTGCCGTCCAGGCTGTAGCGCAGGTCACAGTCGAACACCACCGTGTCCCCAAAGCTGTAGTCAGGCTGGTACCCGCTCAGCAGCTTCCCATTCTCCACTCTTGGCTGCTTGCAGGTCACCACTGGGCCAGGGGAAGCACACAGGGAAGCAGGAGTTAGGCTCCAGGTGGGAGATATGAGAGTTATGATATTGTCCCAGATTGCAAGGCAAGGTGTATTCTGTTTGCCAGCTGTTAGAGGTGTGGCAGTTGTCTTCTGTTCAGTGGGCAGTTTTTCTTTATCTCTTCCACAACCACTCATCCTTCTGGGGAGACACCTACTGATAACAGGCCATTGGATGTCACTGCATGGCTGATAAGAGCTACAGCATCCCATTGGGAGATGTGAGCCCAGAGGGAGGAGCCAAGCATTCCTACCTGGATAGAATCTGGAGATTCTGGAACACCAGCACAGCTTCTGCACTGGATTGCCCAGAGGAACAGCAGCTGCCTCTCCTTCCCCTGGATCTCCAGAGGCAGAGACTGCACCTTTCTCCAGGATCCCTGCTCCAGCAGAGCCACCCCTGACACTGCAGGAGGGCTGAGCCACAATTCCAATGGGACTGCTGCCAGCACCCTGACCCACAGGGTGTCAGGCTGGGTTCTGACTCTGGCAGTGTTGTTTTAGTGTATTGCATTGTTTATTTTATCCTTTTATTTTCTTCCCTAGTAAAGAACTGTTATTCCTACTCCCATATTTTTGCCTGAGAGCCCCTTAATTTCAAATTTATAGCAATTCAGAGGCGGGGGGGGCGGGGGTTTACATTTTCCATTTCAGGGGAGGCTCCTGCCTTCCTTAGCAGGCAGAGAGACAGATATAGGGGATATGAGGGTTTTGAAAAAAAAAAAAATCACCTTTTTCAGAAGGGCTGAAAACAACAGCAGGGTGACGTGGTGGTTTTGTACATCTTGCCCCGTGTTACAGCAGGGGTTTTTAAGGCAAAGCATAAAAGGAACCCAGGGGAGCAGGTTTGGGAATTCTTTGCATCTGTTTTGTTTCACAGCAGGTGAGAGGGATCCCCTGCCCTGTGAGCACAGTAAAATCCCTCTCCCACCTCCCTGCTGGCACCATGACCGTGAGGGGAGACCCCAATTCCTGTCACAGCTGCCACACTCAGAGGGTCTCATCTGCAAGAGGTGACTCCATTAGAGCAGGATGGAGGGGAGAGGAGGTTCCAAGGGAGGAAACAGCAGAGCAGGAGCAGGCAGCAGTGCAGGGGCTGGTGCTGGGATGTGGGAGCAGCTCACCTTTGCATTCTGGAGCTGGGCTGCTCCACACACCATTCAGGTTGTCCTTGCTTGTGCAGAAAATGGAGGCCTCTCCCAGCAGGAGAAAGGTCTCTCTCCCCTCCTGGTCCTGTGGCAGTGGTAGGTGACAGAGTCCCCATACTGAAAATGGTCCTTGTCCATCCCACTGTGCTGCCCATTCTCTATTTCTGGAGGGGGTGCACAGGGAATTGCTGTGGAAGAAGGGGAAGATCATCATGGGAATGAGAAGAAGAGGAAAAAAAGAATTTACTAGGTTTTAAACCAAAGATCTGGCCAGAAAAAGGTGGAAACAGGAGGTAAAAACAGAAGGGTCAGAAATCAAAGGCAAGTCTTGAGGAGCTGCACCACCCCCGAGCTCTGGCTGGGCACTGAGGGGGTTTGGGATATCCCAAGCTCAAATGCAGCTGCATCTCTCCCAGAGAGTGAATGAACATTTCTGTGGAAGGGACACATAGATTAAAAATGTCTTTTTAAGCTCCACCATGCCAAAATCCTGAGCAGATGCCAAACTGCCGATGCCACTGAGATACAAAAATCCTCAGCACAGTAACACAACAGCCTCCTTATCCAGCCCCAGCCCACATCCCAGATAATTAAAGAATGGATAATTAAGGAATTCTGCTTACCCTGACAAGTGGGAATATCTTTGTCCCATGTAAGAACCTCATTTCTGAACACACATTCAATCTCAGAGTCTCCAATCAGTCTGTACCTGTGTGAGACAGAGGAGAGGGAATTACTCCACAGACTCAGTCCTGATGTGTTACCCACATCACCACCAGCAACGTTTGGGCTCCTTTGTCAGAATTCCAGAGATCAGAAATTGGTCAGAAAGTGTCACTTCCTCAAGGGCACACTGGCTTTTGACAAAAACATTTTTTTAATTTAAAAAATGACACGTTTCTAAGGAAATGCATAAACTTTATCAACTACTTAAAACTCTGAGCTCAGTATTCACATCTTTTCTTCAAAAGGACCCTGAAACATTGGGAATGGTTTGAAAAGAGCCAGGAGGGTGAACCTGAGTTTGGGAAGAGCTGCCTCAAAGCAGGAGATTAAGACACTCACAGTCAGTTTTAAAGCTCCCAAAGGAAAGCTTGAAAGGTATTTCAGTCAGGGTCTGCAATTACCTACAGGGGGAGGCTCTGAGAGCAAAGGGGGAAAAAGCCTTGTGAAACTGGCTGGAGAGGGAGAAGCCCTGTGGCCCAGGTGCTTGTGGCTTACCCAGCATTGCAGGTGAAGTTCACTTTGGAACCAAAGGTGAACGCTCCAGGCATGACCAGTCTGCCATTGGCCGGCTCCCCGGGGTAGCTGCATGCCTTGGCTGGGGACAACAGGGCTCCAGTCAGCTCCCAGCTCAGTTTCTTGGCAGGAGAGCCAAAGAGTTGCCCAGTTCTGAGCTAGGAGATGGAGCAGAGACCTCCAGATGTCCCCTCCAACCCGAGGTTATTCTGTGATTCATGATGCTGGCCAGACCTGCCCCTTGAGCTGCTGCCTCTGGGGTTTGCAGTCACCTGTGGCACCATCTCTGCCCAGCTAAAGGACCCTCCCTCTGCAGCTCCAATGCTTTTCTAGACACAGGGGCTCAAAATGCCTGAGCAGGACATCCTTTGAGTCAGCAGTGAAGCACAGCCAGCACCAGAGGTGATTTCAGCCCCTGCCATCACTGCCAGCACCCAGAGGAACAGACCCAGTGCATCCCTTCAGGTCACTCATTGCCACCATCCCCAGGGCTCACTTTGGGTTCCAACAGAAGGAGCTGACTGCATCAGCAATCAAAAACAAAAGCTACAGAATGACTTGGGTTGGAAGGGACCCTAGAGATGATCTTGTACCAACCCAAGTGTCACTGTCATATTTTCTGGAAAATCCTCTTTGCCCAGGATTCTTCTCCTGGGAAGCTGAGAAGCCTCAGAGAAAAATGAAAACAATAATTATCAGATTTGCTTCTCCTGTGTTTTCCTCTTTTGGAATGTGGTTTGGACATCGTGTACCCACAGGTGCATGTTTCATTGGTTGCATGTGAATTGTTTTTACTTATTGGCCAATTATGGTCAAGCTGTGCTGGACTCTCTGAGGGGAGAGTCACGAGTTTTCATTATCATTCTTTCTAGCCTTCTGTCTGTATCCTTTCTGTATTCTTTAGTATTCTTTAATCTCAGAATCTCTGCTGGTCAGAGTGACTCTGAGATGTACAAGCCTCTTTTCCCACCCCAGCAGTCGAAGGAGCAGTCAGAATTCTTCTTTTCTCATTCTCAAGGTTGTTTATTGTTTCTTATCTATAAAATTCTTTCTCTGACCCGCTGAGATCAGTCTGGCAGGTTGGGTTGAGGCACACTGCCCGCCTCAGAGGTGGTGTTGTCTTTTTATACTAAAAACTACATGTACATTATTTACATAACTTCCCAACACCTATCACCTATGTTAGACAGTGAGCTTCTACTCTAAACCAATCGAAAAGTGCCAACATCACCCAGAAGATGGAGGCCAAGAACAAGAAGGAGAAAGGCTGGACACACCCAGATTCCTCCATCTTGCCCTCTGAACTCCCATTCTAAAAACCCCCAAAAATCTATTTTTCACCCTGTGACAAACTAACTATTATTCTATTTAAACTTTCTTGACTTGTAATTCTTCATATAAAGGTTGGTAATTGTTTTTTCCAAGGGCTAAAACAAAGGCACAGGGGTCTTGGGCTCTGTGCCGAGGTCTCTGAGCCCCCTGGGCAGGGGCTGGAGCCCTCCAGGGCAGCCAGAGGAATTTCCTGGGTTCTGACATTTTAGTATAGTTTTAGTATTTAATATCATATAATATCATAAAATAATAAATCAGCCTTCTGAGAACATGGAGTCAGATTCATTCCTTCCTCCTCCATCCGGGGACCCCAAAACTGCCACTCCCAAGGGCAGGGACACCCCAAACACACTCACGTATGCAGATGTCACTCGATCCACGCCACACCCCGTTCAGTCCGCAGGTGAGGACGCTTGAAACACGAGCATTTCTCACATAGCCTGGCCTGCAGACAAACTCCATCCTGTAGCCATAGTGGAAGAACTCGTTGCCCTCCAGCCGCCGCTTGGGCTCTGCCGATGGTGATCGTGGTGGAGGGGGACAGCGACCTGGGGACACAGAGCCCTGTCACCATGACATCTTCTGAAAAATCCTCTTTGCCCAGGATTTTCTCCTAGGAAGCTGAGAAACCTTAGAGAAGAATGAAAAGACCCATGTTTTTTTTCTGAAAAATCCTCTTTGCCTGGGATTTTCTCCTGGGAAGCTGAGAAGCCTCACGGAGGAATGAAAACAATAATTATCTGATTGCTGCTCCTGTGTTTTGCTGCTTTGGAATGTGGCTTGGGCATTGTTTACCAACAGGTGTGTGAAAAATGTGTATTTTATGATTGGCTTTTCGCAAATATTCAAATGAATATTATATGTGTTGTGTTAGAAAGTGATGCTGTATTAATTCTCTTAAGTAGTGTGTTAAATATAGTTTTAGGTTATAATATAATGTTAAAATTGAAACCATGTATGTGAGATATTTTTTTAAGAAAGGAATGAGGTACTCAGACCAGATAGCAGCACTGGACACCTGAATCTTTCAGAGAAAGGGAATTTATTGCTCTCTTATCAGAAGAAATGAACTTCTTCCTGCCTCCTCAGCCCTGAAGATGCCGTCAGGATTCAGAGGAAGAAGCTGACCCTGCCCAGACAGAATCCTGTGTTTGAATGGAATTTATGCATCATGGATGAGATGTATGAATATGCAACAGGTTGTTGTTTTTAAGGGTTAATCCTCTGTTAACATGGGTCCTTTTTCGGACTTATTTTTGCCCAGAAAAAGGTACCCAGACTATCCATAACTCTTTGTTTCTATTGCCTCATATTGTCCTAATCCAAACTGCCCAAATTATTATTACTCTAATTATTTTGCTATTTTTATAACCATTTTATTACTATTTAAACTTTTACAATTTAAAAAAAAAACAAGTAATTGGCGTTTTTCACAAGGTGAATGTTTGATTGGTTCCATGTGAATTGTTTTTAATTAATGACCAATCACAGCCAGCTGTGTCAGACTCGGAGGAGTCAGTCACGAGCTTTCATTATCATTCTTGTGAAGCTTTCTGATGCATCCTTTCTCTTTCTTTAGTATAGTTTTAGTATAGTATAATATAATATAACATTATATTATATAATATATATATATAATATATAATATATAATATAATATAATATATATATAATATGATATAATATAATATAATATAATATAATATAATATAATATAATATAATATAATAATATAATATAATATAATATAATATAATATAATATAATATAATAATAAAATAATATAATATAATATAAATATAATATAAATATAATATAATATATATATATATATAATATAATATAATATATAATAAATATAATATAATATATAATATATGATATAATATATAAGATAAGATAAGATATGATATTATATGATATGATATAATATATAATATAATAAATGTAATATAATAAATGTAATATAATATAATATAATATAATATAATATAATATAATATAATATAATATAATATAATATAATATAATATAATATAATATAATATAATATAATATAATATAATATAATATAATATAATATAATATAATATATTCATATCATAGCATAATAAATCAGCCTTCTGAGAACATGGAGTCAGATTCTCATCTCTCACCTCATCCTGGGGACCTCACAAACCCCACAAGCCCGTGTCACAGATTGTTCTGGTTTGTTCCCCTCAGTGCCCCAAAGCAAAGAGAAGAGCAGCCTGTGGCTGGCAGGGATCTGAGCCCTCCAGTCCCCACTCCTTGCATCTCACCCAGCAGATTCAAAGGCTGCACACCAAGTCCAGATGAAGCATTTCTTCTCCCCACTTAGTATAAATTATTGCACTTTTTCAGCTAAAATGGTTTTGTACCTGCTTCGCACAGAAAGAGAAAAAAAGGCAAAGGAAGAGCTGATCACAAAGATTTACAGAGCCCTCGAAATGCACAGGCAATGAGGAAAAGAGAAGGATTCAAGTCTTGAAGTAAAGCCCAGGAGGAGGTTTTCCTCCAGGGGTCTCATCCATCCTGGTGGACTCGTTCACTTACTGTGGACAGTGACAATGAGAGCAGCAGTGAGGAGTGACCCAAGCACAGCTGCGCAGCTCCTCTGCCTCCCCAGCTCCAAAGCTGACATGGTTTTTCCTGCCTGGAGGTCCCACAGATGTCACCACATTCCCTTCCTGGGCAGTACCTGTGAAGAGAGCAGAGGGGTATTTGTGACATGGGAAACCTGTACAACACGAACAGGACGGGACACGCAGAAGCAGCATCCAGAGCTTTATTTTTCTAGCATCAGTCTCAATACATTGATTACAATGCAGACAGGAGAGATGCTACCAGCTCGCTGTTCCCAGAGCATGCCAAAGAATTCCAGTGTGACAGCATAACATAAGACAAGTCCAACCTAAGATTCATCCAATCATACAGAGTAAAAGCATATTGACAGTGGTTCTGTCCAATCACCTAAAGAACACGTAGCTAGGGTTAAAACGATAGTGTTCTATTCCTTAAGACATGGTTCGTTCAGAAGAGACACAGCACAGAGCTCTATTCATGATCGGCCTTCTAATATATACTTAATATATACTTTTTGCAACTTAGAAAGCTAAGCTACAAGGGCTTATTGTTATAGCTTACTTGATTTCACCATGGCCTAGAAAACATGTTCTGCTGTTTTAGCACTATTTCCCAACCTGCTGTCTGAGGCCTGTCTTTTCTACCCTATCCTAAAATCCTCTGGCTTTAAGGATTCCTACATATTTGGGGGTGTTTATACTCAGCTACATGCACAGGTCAGATTTCTCCACCCCTGAGCAGTTCCTACAGTCACAGGAGAGGAGCAGAAGGAACAGGAGCTGAATTTCTTTTCTGGAAACTTAGGAGTAAAACACTTTATTTGTAGTAATAAATCTCTTTGGAAGGAAATAAATTCCTAGTCAGGAGAAATCCTGCTGGGGTTACCAGCAGAGCTCCCTAACAAAGAATCACCCTCAGGGAGAGAGAGAAGTGTCCAAGCAAAAAGATCCATCAGTCTGTGCAAACATTCCCTGAGTAAAGGGAATATTTCATGCTGTGAGGCTCACAGGTCAATCAAACCAAACTGCTTTACAAAGTGGAATTCAAGTGGAATTTGCATGCACCTGGCACCCCCAGGGAGCTGGAACAGCCCTCTCTGTGTTATCCAGGGTCACTCACCAGCCTGAACCCTCCCAAAGTTCCAGAATCCCCCAGTGCCTGATTTCCTCCTGAGAATGAGGGTCCCCCTCCCTGCTCCCTGCCCTAAACCCAACATTTCCCATGCCTGCTTCACTCCTTCTGCCTTTATTTCAGCCCTTCTCACATCTTTTGGTTGAATCTGATTTAATTTCCTGACCTGGGTGCTTCCTGGCCCTAAACCCAACACTTCCCATGCCTGCTTCATTCCTTTCTGCCTTTCTTTCAGCCCTTCTCACATTTTTGGTTTAATCTGATTTAATTTCCTGACCTGGATGCCTGCTGGAGCCACACAGGAGCTCCAGCCCAGCTCCCAGGAGCAGCCCTTGGAGCTGCCAGGCTGGGATTTGTCTTACCTGGAGGCAGGAGATGGAGAGCCCTGGCGTGTTCAGCACTCACAGGATGGAACAGGGACTGCTCTCCTCCAACCCCCAGGCAAAGTTTTATAGTGCCCACATGCTCAGATCTGGCCCCACACAGAGAAAATTCAGTTCTGCAGAAATCAGAGCTGGCCCGCTGACCCATAAATCATTAACTCCCCCCGAGCAAGAAGGAAAGAGTTTATTCCACCCCCAGAGCAAAACCCTACCAAACTGAATGCAACCCAGGCGGATGTTGAAATTGTTTGGTTTTTATGTGTGGAGGTGCCAAGTCTTTGAAATAATCATTGCTGAGCTGCTCCACTGGGGCCTCGGGTGCACTGAGGGGTGTCAGGGGAGCTGCTTCACCCCAGGCAAGGCCACCCTGAGTTCATCCCCTCTTCTTGGGTTTTGTGTTGCTGGAATGGCTCCTCAGGTATTAAAAAGTCTTTTTTCCCAGCCCCACGACTGAAGAAGTTGAGATTCCTCGGCTCTGGTTTTCAAGGTTATTTTCTTTTATCTATTCCATTCTTTCTCTGACCTGTTGAGATCTGTCTGGCAGGCTGGTTCATGGCACACCGACCACCCTTGGGGTGGTGTTGGCTTTTTATACGACCAACTATGTGTACTTTATTTACAATAATTTTCCAATACCTATCACCTATGTTAGACAGTCTGTCTCTACTCTAAAGCAATCCAAAAGTGCCACCATCCCAGCAGAAGATGGAGGACAAGAAGAAGAAAGACAGAACACAGATTCCTCCATCTTGCCTCTTGAACCCCCATTTTAAAACCCCAAAATTCTACATTTTCACCCTGTGGCAAATTAACTATCATTCTATCCAAACCCTTGTGTCTTGTGACTCCTCACACAAAGCTGGGAATTGTTTCCACGGTTTAAAATCAAAGGCACAGGTACTCCGTGCCAAGGTCTCTGAGCACCTTGCCAGTGCCTTGAGCCATCCAGAGCAGCCAGAGGAATGTCCTGTCCTGACACCCTCTGACCTCAGGAAGCCATGGCCAAAAGGGGTTTCAGAGAGCAATCCAAAAGGGGTTTCAGAAAACATTCCAAAAGGGGTTTCAGAAAACATTCCAAAAGGGGTTTCAGAAAACATTCCAAAAGGGGTTTCAGAGAGCATTCCAAAAGGGGTTTCAGAGAGCATTCCAAAAGGGGTTTCAGAAAACATTCCAAAAGGGGTTTCAGAGAACATTCCAAAAGGGGTTTCAGAGAGCATTCCAAAAGGGGTTTCAGAGAGCATTCCAAAAGGGGTTTCAGAGAGCATTCCAAAAGGGGTTTCAGAGAGCATTCCAAAAGGGGTTTCAGAGAGCATTCCAAAAGGGGTTTCAGAGAGCATTCAAAAGGGTTTTCAAAAGGGGTTTCAGAGAGCATTCCAAAGGGGTTTCAGAAAACATTCCAAAAGGGTTTCAGGAGCATTCCAAAAGGGGTTTCAGAGAGCATTCCAAAAGGGGTTTCAGAGAGCATTCCAAAAGGGGTTTCAGAAAACATTCCAAAAGGGGTTTCAGAAAACATTCCAAAAGGGGTTTCAGAGAGCATTCCAAAAGGGGTTTCAGAGAGCATTCCAAAAGGGGTTTCAGAGACCATTCCAAAAGGGGTTTCAGAGACCATTCCAAAAGGGGTTTCAGGGAGCAATCCAAAGGGGTTTCTCCAGCCATCCCCACCCAATGCCCTGGAGCAGCTCCAGCTGGAGCTCAGCAGCACAGGAGGGCGCCGGGAGGGAGCATCGCTTGGAGCTGAACACGCAGAGAATTCCTGAATGGTTTGCTTGGAAAGGACCTTAAAGCTCAGTTCCATGGAGATCCTGGGATGCTGACCTCCAGGAAAAACACTCTTAAAGCTGAGGAGAGAAGGGGAACAGCAGTAGGGTTTAAGAGCCCCCATTTTCAACTCAGATTCCCAAACCAGAGGACACCTGCCCACCCCTGCAGCCTCTCTTCCTCCAAAACACATCCCAGAGACTCCCTGAGCTCCTCAGAAAACCAGCACCCAGTGGAGAGGTAGAGCAAACAGTGGAAAAGAACAGAGGACATTATCTGTGTTTTTTAAAGTCTCTTTATTGTAAATAAACAGACAGATATTTATGCTCAAGTGCCCAGAGCACACAACGCACAGCACGAACAGACACTGCAGCTTTTAAACCCAAAAAAAAAAAAAAAAAACCACTTAAAAGGCAGCAGAACAGGAAAGTTCACAAGCAGCTGGGTGAGATCCCTCTGAGCAAACACTCCAGGCAGAGCCGCAGTGCAAACAGAGCAGGGGGACAGCAGGGGACAGCAGGGGTGGCACTGGCACTGCTCACCCTCAGAGGGGCACAGGGTGAGCCTTGGGGACACGCCCAGGGCAGGTGGCCCTGGCCAGGCTGGTGCTGGTGCCTCTCCTCAGCTACGATGCCAATCGTAGTAGAATCCACTCCCCAACTTCGAAAGCTGATCCTCTCTACTATCATCCTAATCATTAAGAAGCTATGAACCAGCATTCTTTTAAAGAAAGAGGGGCCCCTCCCTCCTTAATGAAACACCTCAGCTAAACCCCAGCCCCTGATTTGTTATTATGCTCACTTCATGACTCACTTTCTCTTTAATCACCCAGCCCCAACTTCTGTCATTCGTATCAACAACTCTCCCCTCTAACAAACCACCCATCGCTCCAAGCACCACCCCCTGAACCTGACCATGAATGAACTTCAGCTTCTTCGACCAATTTTCAAGCCCATCCTTCCTAGGAATCCCACTAATCCTCACCTCAATAACATTCCCAGCCCTCCTACTACCTTGGCAGCCGGGCCGGGCTGGGTTTCAGTGTCACCCACCCGAGCAGCCGGCGAGGGGACACCTGGCAGAGGTGACAGCTCTGAGGTCACAGCCAGTGTACACAGAGCAGCCAGCCAGGCTGGCTTGAACTCTTTCCCCCCATTTTGCAGTTTTTACCCAGAGACAGAGCAGCTTTTAGCCCAAGTGCTCCTTTTTCTCTGCAGTGACACACACACAGGGGCAGGCAGGTCCCACTGAAGGTGACAGCGGCCGGCGCCACTGGTGCTGCTTGAAACAGAGGCACAGAAAATCAGGGGGTCACAAACCCCCCTCCCCCAGTACTGGGGAAACACTCAGGAAGGTGCCAGGCTCACCTCCACACCTCCAAATTTACATTCACACCTCCAAACCCACCTCTACACCCACCCAGCCCACTGCACTGATCCCACTGACAGCACGGGCTGCCGCTGAGCTGCTCCACCAAAAAACATCTCAAAAAAAAACCCCTCGTTGTGCAAGGTCTGTTTGTTCTGGGGTGTTTGCACGCCCAGTGCCAAGGCAATCAGGTGGTTTCAAGGAAATGCCTGGCACGGGGAGCTGCCAGGAGATGCCCACTGGCATCACCCCAGCCCTGCAGCCCCTCAGGGCAACGATCTGCTCCCAAATCTGCTGCTGCTCTGCTCCCAGATATGTTTGCTTTAAACCATTTCAAGGCTAAAAATGCAGGAGGAAAAAGCTTTAATTAAAGCACTGAGGCACAAACACTGCAGAGAAAGATGAAATTCCACCCCACAGCCCCAAAAGGAGCCAAACTGCAAAACATCAGATTTTCAGCAGTGATTAAAAAAAAAAAGTCACGACCACCAACAACAAATCAACAGCGACATCCACAAATCCCAGCAGGTAAAAATATAAATTTTTTTTTTTGTCTCCTTACAATCATTTACTGCTCAGTGATATGAACATCCTGAACTCTTCAGCAAGTTATCCCAGCATTTTTGTGTGTAAACATCCTACAGTACATTTTCCACTCCTTTTTCCAGAGCAGGAGGGGTTTGGTCAGAGCAGCCAGCCTGACAAGGACGGGTTTGTGCGTTCAGAGCACTTTGGAGTGTGACAGTCAGGACTGCCATGGACAGGCTCTAAATATCTTCCTTCCTTCAACATTCCTTTTTTTTTTTTTTTTTCTGGTTTATTTCTAAGCATAAAAACTTTTCAAACCCAAAACCAGACCTGGGTGGGGGGAAACCCTGAGGAGAAAAATGAATAAAAACTCAATTTCTCACCAGCAAATTTCACCCCTCTGTGGCACAACTGCTTTAGATCAACACATTTTTCTGCTCCTCAGAAATACTGAGGGGTCCAGATTTGTGCCTTGGTCCTCTCTATCTCAGTTTTATCAAATTACAACTCTGGGAGTGTTTAAAACAACCAAATTTGAGCTCAAAATACCCAGGTTAAGCCTCAAGCTCTGGGGCTGCTGAGCTCTTCCACAGCCAAGGCATATTTCCCCTGCCGTGGGTATATCCAACATTTATTTACACATCTAAAATAAGGAATTTCTGGGGCCCAGAATTGCTCAGCGAAATCCTGGGGTCACCTGGGAAGAGCAGGTCCAGGACAGCCTCCTGCTCTGGACCCAAACGTTCCTTTCTTCACCCAACCTGAGGGTCCTGCCCTTATTGCAAGAACAGCTGGAGTGGGGTAAAATGGAGTGTGGCAAAATGCAAGTCAAGACTTGTGGGAGAGAACTGAAAATTCGGGGTTTGGTGGGGATTTAAGGGAAGGATTTAAGTTAAGACACGGCCACACAGAGCTGCACCACCTGTGCTCCAAACTCTACAACAGCTTAAAACTATGAAAGGCAGCATTGGGAACATTCACAGCTTATTCAGAGGCAAGTTAAAAGCTTGTTGTGGGCCTAAAATTTGGTGTAAAATAAAGAAAACTGGTAAAAAACCTTGTGCTTCCTGCAAACCCTGCCCAGGAGCCCTGCTGGTCCCAGCCACGCTCCCATTTTCTGGGGTAAATGGACAAAAACACCCCAAAAAGGCAGGAAAAAGGAGTGAGAGGATGGAGTTTAGGTAGGGAGGAGAAGCTAAAATAGGGCTTGAGGTGGGATTTAAAGCACTGGGAGCTGTGCTGATCCCAGAGAGGGGCAGGAGGGCTCATTCCCATCTGACCCTCAGAGGAGGCAGCCCGTGGGATGGATGGGCAGACCTGGGTGTCACATCCAAGCAAAAGCCTGGAACAAGCATCCAAGCAAAAAGGAACGGGCTCAGATTGGGGAATTCACACCAGAACTCAAGGAGGAAAGTCAAACCCTACCAGGAGCCCCTGGATGGCTGAAAACCAGAAAAAAAAATGAGTTTGAACTTGGAAATAACTTGGAAATGGAGAAATAAAACCTGGGGGATTTGGCCTGGAAATGCCTTTTCCAAAGAAAAGCTGCCTCAGCGAGTGAAAACATGATTATTTTGTCCTCCCACTGTGGTTAATTTTGGCACCTGGCCAGGAGGAAAGGCGTGGGACACGATTTCAACACCCAGGGATGCGCTGGCTTAGGAGCATTAAAAGCAGCTTGGAAAATCTCCACAGGAAATCTTCTCCAGCCCCATGGACAGACATTGCAGCATTTGGAAAGAAAAAGACACAGACAGGCTCTAAAATCACAGTTCAAGGCAAATACTGGCCAGGGTGGCTCACGGTGCCCCAGGGATGCTCCAGTCCCGGCTCCTCCTGGTGCTGAATTCCCAGCTGGATCCAAGGGGAAAGCAGGAACTCCTACACTCCTGATGTGGCCATTTTCTGCAGGGAAAAGAGAAACAGGAGAGGTCACAGCAAGGAGAGCAGGAGGGGGAAAGCAGGAGGCAGCTCAGCTCATGGGGAGGTGAGTGCAGCTCCATGGAGCTGCTGCCCAGGGCAGGAACCACCTGAGGATTTGCTTCATCCCTTCCATCCAAGCACAGAAATATGGGAAATATGTGTAATGACACCCACAAGGGGTAGGTTTAGATTTTTGGCTTTAAGGCATTTACAGCATGGTGTGGCAAAAAGCTGATAGGCCAAGAAATGTTTACAGTGTGTTGTAATTAGGAAATAATTGGCTTCTGATGGTGATGGTGTGAATTATAGCACCTGTATTGTCTCACCCTTCAAATGAGACTGAAAATGGAATAAAAGTTTTTAAAACACCTCTCAGTTGCCTCATCTCTAGGTCAGGAAAAGGTATTGACTGACACACAAAGACCTGTTTCATTCTTTACATCACCCTTCAGTGTCACCCTGATTTTTTAAGATTTTTTTTAAGCCTTATGATGTTTATATTCTTGTGGCAAACTTTATGTAAATAATTTATTGTTTTTTCTTTTATGGAAAGAAACTGATGTACTGTTGGTTTGCAGTTCTTTTGGAGAGGAGGAGTCACCCTCCAATCCAGGGTTTGATGGACAGAAATTAAACCTCTTTCTTTTTTGGTTTGGAGATTCCAGTGTCTATGTGGATTTATTTCATGTCCTAAAGTAACCAGAGCCCACAGATCCCCCAAAGATCCCACAGATGATCCCCCAAAGACCCTGTCATCCTGTTTATTTATTTATATGTGTTTATTTATTTATATATTTATTATTTTATTTATTATTTATTCCATTTAATTATTTGAAGAGTCTGATGCTTATAAATAAACTTTTCACACACTTTGTGTAAATAACTGATTGTTTTCATTCTTTATGGACCAGAAATTTGATGGACTGTTGGTTTGTCCAGTGTCATAGGAGAGGCTGTCACCCTCCAATCCAGGGTCACGCTTGAAATCTATTGTTTCAGTGTCCTTTTCACAGTGACACGTGTTCAGTGCCTCCTGCCAAGCCCCCCGAGGGGTTTTCCCACCCCAGTCTGAGCCCACACAAGCTCAGAGAGGTGGAGAAGCTCAGGAGGAAGGAGGCAGGCTGGTTACTCAAGGTTGCTCACTTTTATTGACCTTCTCCATGGGGAATCACACTGCCAGAACCACCCAAGAACCATCACAGTGACCACTTTGCAAATTAACCACAATAAATACTTGGAGCTTTGAATAAACTCCTTCCTCTGCCTCACTCAGGGCCCAAGAGACACCAGGAACACACTCAGACAGTGAAAATCAAACACAAATCCACAATCCACTGACTCCTACACATCCCTGAGAGCAGCAATGCCACCACACCCTGTCCTGGGACACAGAGCTGGGACCCTGCCCTGCCCAGCACCAGGAGCCACCCCATGTCCTGCTCCAGGCATGGAGCAAGCTGGGCTAAAACCACAATTTCCAGCAGCCAGCACAAGCACAAGCCCAGTTGGAGCCCCTGGATCAGCAGGCTCAGCCCCCACTGAGGTCCCCCAAAATCTCAGCACAAGATTCCTTCTGCTCCATGGGTTTGTCTTTGCCCAGAGTGGTTTCCATGCAACAGGAATCAAGAGAAATCCAACTTACTAACCCCAAAGAGAGCACACCCAAGCTGCTTGCAGAGGTACTCAGAGGCAAGCATTTCCCTCTGGAGGCTGCAAAGGAAACAGAGAAGCACAGCAGGGCTCATAGTGCATCTTAAAGGAGACTGAAATAGCTGGAAAAGCAGGAACTCCTAAATGAGGGAGGAGGAAGCAGCCCCAGGAAGGTTTCCAAGGAGAGGAGGGGGGCAGGAGGTTGTCAGCTCATGGGGCAGGAGGCATAGAAGGCAGGGACCACCGATTTGCTTCATAAAAACATCCAAGGACAAAAAGGGAAATATTTGTAACATTTTTTGGCTTTCAGGTTTTAGCCCAGTGGCAAAAGCTGATATGAAGAATTAAACCAGTGTGGCAATTGATGGAAAACCTGGCTTCTGATGGTGGAGCTTGAATCTGAAAGACTGGCACCACCCTTCCAAAGCTGAAAATGGGAGTTTTAAAACACCTCTCAGTTGCCTCATTTTCAGGAAGGGATTTTGACACACAAAGACCTGTTTCATTTTTACATCACCCTTCAATGTCAGTCCATTTTTTGGATTTTTTAAGCCTTCTGATGTTTATATTCAGAGCAACCTTTCTCACGATCCTGGGGCATTGTTTGCATTCTTTTATGGAGGAGGGATGGACTGTTGGACATATTTTCATTGGAAGGTGGCACTGTCACCCTAGGATCACTTTCTCCTGAGAAATCCATAAATGTCAGAAACAGAAAATAAACTTCCCTTTTCTTTACCTTGCTGCTGTGGAATGCAACAGGTGCATTGTGATTGGTGTCCTGGGGTGTTTTTAATTAATGCCTCCTCACAGCCCCCGAGGGGTTTTTCCACCCCTGGTCTGAGTCACAAGATTTCATTATCATTCCAGGCTGGTTTCAAGGTTCCTTTCAATTGACCTTCTCCATGGGAAATCACACTTCTATTCAAGAACCATCACAGTGATGGTTCTTTATTATATAATTTTGCAAATTAATAATAAATACTTGGAGCTTTGAATAATATATCCTATATATATAATAGAAAAGGAATATATTTAAAATCAAACACAAAATAATCCATATTTACACATCCCTGATATAAAATAATATATTTGTCCTGGGACACAGATGGGATAAAAGCCAATGTATTTAGGCATGTAATATAAAAATAATTTAAACAAGCCCAGTTGGAGCCCCCTGGAAACATGGAGTCCCCCCCAAAATCTCTCATTCCTTCCTGCTCCATGGGTTTGTCTTTGCCCAAGTGGTTTCCATGCAACAGGAATCAAGAGAAATCCAACAGAGCACACCCTTGGGCAAGGTACTCAGAGGGATTTCCCTCTGGAGGCTGCAAAGGGGGAGCAGAGGGATAGTGCATCTTAAAGAAGACTGAAATAGGAAAAGCAGCAAAGCAAATGAGGGAGGAGTGAAGCAGCCCCAAAATTTCCTGTGAGCCCAGGGCAGGGTTGTGTTGCAGCAGGAGGTGATAGAAGGCAGGGACAGTGATTGGCTGCATAAAAAACTGGGACAAAGAGGGTATTTGTAACTTTTCCAATCAGGTTTTAGCCCAGAAGCAAAATCCTATGAAGAATTAAACCCTGTGGCACTGATGGAAACCTGCTTGCGTGGAGCTTGACTCTGAAAGACTGGCACAATTCCAGCTGGATAGGGGGGATTTGGATGTTTTGGGGTTGGTTTTGAAGGGATTTTTCAGTTGGTTTTTTTCCTTAATCGAGTCCAGGCTGGATATTTCCATGCAGAAACAGAGACCTTGCTCACGATCCTGGGCAGGGTCTGGATTTTGGAGAGGATCCTGGGTGATGTTGGGGAGGGGGAGCAGAGGGATGGTACCACCGGGACAGTGACTTCCAGCTGTGGCTGCTCAGCCCCTTCTCGAGCTTCCAGGGATGGGAAAGGCCCTCAAGCTTCCAGGGATGGGAGAGGCCCTCGAGCTTCCAGGGATGGGAGAGGCCCTCGAGCTTCCAGGGATGCCAAAACCCTGTGGCACTGATGGAAACCTGCCTGTGTGGAGCCCCACTCTGAAAGACTGGCACCACAATTCCACTTGGATAGGGGGAACTATTATGGTTTGGGGTTGGTTTTGAAGGGATTTTTCAGCTGGTTTTTTTACTTAATCTAGTGCAGGCTGGATAATTTCCATGCAGAAGCAGAGACCCTGCTCGCGATGCTGGGCAGGATCTGGATTTTGGAGAGGACCCCGGGTGATGTTGGGGAGGGGGAGCAGAGGGATGGTACCACCTGGACAGTGACTTCCAGCTGTGGCTGCTCAGCCCCTTCTTGAGCTTCCAGGGATGGGAGAGGCCCTCGAGCTTCCAGGGACGGGAGAGGCCCCAGCAGGTGGAGGGGTTTGCTGCCCAGGCTGTGGTGCCGCGGGCGCTTTACGGTGTCGGCGCTGGCCCGCGGGGTAAAGCTGTTCCTCCTCATCCTCACAGGGCTCTGCCTGCTGGGGAGGTCGTGCTGATCCCACACAGAGGGAATCACCAGGAATGAAAAGGGGGAACCAGAGTTTAAAGCCACGTACGTCACACACCTCCAGCAGCCCACCCTGCGTGACCCCGCACCGGGCTGGGCCTGCCCCAGCTCTGCACCAGCTTGGGGAACAACTTCATCCAGCTTGGAGACAACTGGAAAGTGATTTTTCAGCAGTTTTACTTCCCTTTGGAACTTTTGTTTTGCTTAGGTGGCTCTGTTTGGGTGGTGGGGTTTTTTGGGTTTTTTTGTTTTTTTTCTTTCTCTCTGCACGAATAATTTAAATTAAAAAAAATAAGCAAATAGAAAACTCTCCCTTCTTCCTGGTTCTTCTGCCCCAAACCAGCTGTGTTACCCAAGCAAAGCAAAGAACAGAAGCAGCCTCCAAGTGGGCAGCAATGATTTCCATGCAGGGGTCACAGAGAAGTTGGAAAAGTGATAAAACCCAGAGTGGTTTGGGTTGGAAGAACCTCTAAACATCACCTAATCCAACCCCCTGTGAGCAGGGACATGCTGGAAACCATGAGGACCCACACAGTTCATGCCCAATGTCCTCAGTTTGGCATTTGACAGCTCCACAAAGCCTCCAGGCACAGCTGCAGGTTCCCAGTTTCCCCAGTCCCTCAGCACAAAGGAATAACCAGATCCCAGCCCAAGGGATCTTCATCAACTACAACAAAAAGCCTAAATGGATAAAACCTAAAATCAGGTACAATCAGAGCTCCTGTGAGCCCAGCAGAGCTGGTTTGTGCTCTCTAATTGGGGGAATTAATTAGAGGCAATCACTGAGGCTTTCCTTACAGTCCCTTTGGAAAATGGGGTTTGCAAAATCAAGGCCCTCAGAGATCCCCCCCAGATTTTTGAGGTGGCTACAAGGTGGATTTAAATAGCAATTTAAACAATGGCAACAGTCATTTAAAATAATGGCAGAGAGAGGATTTCAGAAAGAGAAAACTCATCAAGACAAGGAGAAAAATCCACTTTAACCCTTTTGCTAAGTCTTTTTGAAATTACCAATAAGCATCAGCAACAAACACTGCATTGAAAACTTGAGAACAAGACCTGGAGTTTAAAATCTTGCCCAAATGCCCCAAATTTGCCCATTTCTGCAGCTCTGAAAAATATCCCCCCTGGCCTGGGAAGCACCTTAAAATTAATTCTGCTTTTGGGGGTTATTTCTCAAGAGAATCCTTCTCCTCACTGAAAGGCACCAGGCAGTTCTAGCAAGTGTTTAAGGGGTTTGCAGCTTATTTTGGGAAAGGTGGAGCCAGAGGGGTGCAGCAAAACTTACTGAGTTCAGGGAGGGCTTTTCCCGGTGGGTGTTCACTGCTTCCACATCCGTGGTAATTGTCTCCACTTTGCAGCCTTCACCCAAGGAAAAGAGAGATTTATGTGAGTAATTTATTCAAAAAAACACAGCAGGGAAAATGATCAGGAGTAAATTTCTTATTTATAAAAATAGCCCAGCTCATGAATCCACAGTTCACCCCACAAACAGAATTTTACACTTGGTGGTTTTGAAGAGTGAGAGCACAGCCCTGAGTTGTTTGGGCTGCACAGAAAAGCCAATTTTAACTGGCTGCACCCCAAGTTTGGAGGCACAGCCTTCCTCACTCACAGGAAAAATCCAATTGTTTAAAAGAGAGGCCAGAGGAAAAGACCCTGCACCTCCACATCTGCTCCCCACCCCTCCAGAACCCTTTTCTATGTTAACTTTTTATATATTAACCAGGAAATAACCTCTTTATGTATTACCAAAGGTTCTAGAGCGTGGCCAGGTGCTGCCACACATGGACCCAAACCTGCCCATAATATCCCCCCACACAAACCAGGAGAGGAACTCAAAAATGAAAATAAAGCAGTTATTTACCATAGGCAACAGGTGTGAGCTTGAAAATGGTGTGGAGGGGGCAGCGCAGGTAGGGCAGCTCATCTAGGGCACAAAAAAGTGTTCTGGGGTCACCTGGGATGCCACAGCCCCCCTGTCCCCTCCCCAGCCCCACGGCAGCACTGGGATGTCCCTGCCCACCACAGAAGGGTCAAACTAAACAATTTTAATGGTCCTTTCACCCCAAACCGTTCCAGGATTGAATGGGAATTGTCCTGGGGATGAGAGCCTGTGGATGGCACTCAGGCACTCAGATTAAACCCTTTTAAGGGTGTTTTTACCCAAACTGTTCCAGGATTGAATGGGAATTATCCTGGGATGAGAGCCTGTGGATGGCACTCCAGATTAAACCCTTTTAAGGATGTTTTTAACCCAAACTATTCCAGGATTGAATGGGAATTGTCCTGGGAGTGAGAGCCTGTGGATGGCACCCAGATTAAACCCATTTAAGGGTCTTTTTAACCCAAACCATTCCAGGATTGAATGGGAATTTTCATGGGAATGGGAACCTGTGGATGGCATCCAGACTAAACTTTTTAAGCGTTTTTTTCACCCCAAACCATTCCAGGATTGAATGGGAATTGTCCTGGGGATGAGAGCCTGCGGATGGCACCCATATTAAATCCTTTTAAGGATGCTTTTAACCCAAACCATTCCAGGATTGAATGGGAATTGTCCTGGGAATGGGAACCTGTGGATGGCACCCAGACTAAACTCTTTTAAGGGTCCTTTTAACTCAAACCATTCCAGGATTGAATGGGAATTGTCCTGGGAATGGGAGCCTGTGGATGGCACCCATATTAAACCCATTTAAGGGTCCTTTTAACCCAAACCATTCTGGGATTGAATGGGAATTGTGCTGGGAGTGAGAGCCTGTGGATGGCATCCAGACTAAACCTTTTTAAGGGTCCTTTCACCCCAAACCATTTTGGGATTGAATGGGAATTGTCCTGGGAATGGGAACCTGTGGATAGCACCCAGCCAGTCACTCAGGACAGCAGTGAGACACAGAAAATCAAAATACAGGAGCTGGACATGAGAGAGGAGGCCAGGCTGGCTCAGGGCTCTCCAACACTGGGCAGTGCTGGGTTAGGGGTTGGATCCCACCCTCCAAAAGGGCTTTTCCAACCCAAATCATTCCATAATTCCATTTCCAGTGCTCAGGGCCAGCCAGAGGAAACCTCTCCAGCGGCACACGGCAGGGAAAGCACCTCAGCAACAGCTGCCATGGGCCCACAGGAGATTTATTCAGAGCTGTGTTTGGAAGTTCATGAAGTGTTTTAGAAGTTTATTAACGCCATTAAAAGTTTGATGAAGCTCTAGTGCCACTCACTGGAGCTTGCAGGACACTGGAACCTTCCAGGTGTGTGTGCTGTGCAAGAACACAGCATTTCCCTGGGATGGAGCACTCCTGCCAACCCTTCCAGGCCACTGAGGCTCTTTAATTCATCAGAAAATGATGAATTTTAATTTTTTTTTACATTAAAAACCAATCCTTTACACATTCTGTAAGCACTGCTGCTGAAAACAGCTCCAGAAACAACATCTGGGCAGCAAAAGAGCAGCACATCCCTGGGGAGCTCCTTGCACTGCTGCAATTCAAGGGTTAAAGCACTGCTGAAACATTTCCTTCGCTCCTTTTTTAAACAGCTTGTGAAAAAAACCCCACCTTGTTAAAATAAAAATAAAATAAATAAAATAAAATAAAAATGTATAAAACAAAAAAAAAAAAAATGAAATAAAATGAAATAAAATAATAAAAATAAAATTAAAATAAAATAAAAATTTTAAAAAAAAAATTAAAAAATAAAATAAATGAAATAAAATAAGATTAAAATTAAAAAATAAGATAAAAATAAAAAAAAAACAAAAAAAAATGAAATAAAATGAAATAAAATGAAATAAAAATAAAAATAAAAATAAAATAAAAATTTAAAAAATAAAATTAAAAAATAAAAAAATGAAATAAAATAAAAATAAAAAATAAAAAATAAAAAAAAAATAAAAATAAAAATAAAATAAAATAAAAATAAAATAATAAAAAATTAAATAAAAAAAATAAATTAATAAAAAATAAAATAAAATAATTAAAAATAATAAAATAAAAATCCACCCAGTCATTCCAAACCACCCTCCCAAAAACCCCATGAGGGGAAGAAGGGAGAGGAGCCATCCCTTTATTTTTGTACCTGCACTCTTGTCAAGAAAATAAGCCAGGAGGCACCTCATAACTGCCTGGTGGGAGATAACCAGGACATTTCCTTGCCTTTCCAGCTCCATAATTACTGGCTCCAGGCGCTGCACCAAGTCCTGGTAGGACTGGAAAACCAAACAGGAATTGGTCAAGGGGTTGTGTAAACACAGGGTTAAACAGAGGCGGTAATTAACACAGTCACATTCAGGGAAATATCAGTTAAAGCAGCGGAAAGTTCAAGGAGGTTAAGGGTGGTGTGGTTAAAAATAGTTTAAAAAAGCCAAAAAAAAGCAACAGCAGAAAGTGAAATTCGGTGTCAGAAGCCTCAGACTGTGGGAGGGCTCGGATTACTGGGAACTCAATGAGTGCAGTCAGGGAAAAAACCCAATAAAATAGTAAATGATTCATTTAAACAGGTTGTGAAGTAAAGCCACAAATGACTCCAGGCCACACCCATGACAATTTTGTTTCCCAGGTGGTTTCTCAGTGACAATTCTGGGATGCAGAACCCCCTTGATGGCGTCTGAGGGCAGCACCCAGCAAGTGGCCAAATTAATGGATTGAAAAGCATCATCTGCCCACCCCAACGGGGGAAATCACAAAACATTTCCCCCAAAAGAGAACTGGGTACCCAAATGTTTTCATTAGGATTAAAATTTGCATTTTTGCATACAAATATTGGCAGAATAACTTCAAGCTGAGTCAGTTTTAAGTGCAACCCCCACATAAATGTCTGTTTCACTGCACTGTGTGTTGGTGCTATTTTTTAGGGTCCTTACCTCCCCTCCAGGATAACGATAATGATATTTATCCTGATCCCTCATGGCAAACTCCTCTGGATACTTGGCTTCAATTTCTGCATAGGTCATTTCTTCACAGACCCCCTGAGGGAAGGAAAAACTGCTTACCACAAACCTCATTTCATCAGAGGGCCAACAGGGAGGGAAGGAAAAGCAGAGGCTGAGGTCAAGATCCCTTTTTGGCATGGAAATTTTAGGTGTTGCAAGTGACCCAGCCCTGCCCCCAGTGTGGGTGCCAGGCTGGTTTGAAGAGGCTGGGCTTTGGTTTTATCTCAAAACCAAAGAAACATTACATCCCTGGTGTTTGCCAGGGGTGAAAAACGAGCCCTCACTTCCCCAGCAACCACCCTGCAATTTGCTGAGAGAATCCGAGTGGGAGCAGCAACCTTTGCCCAGGCAGGAGGGTGTGACAGATGTCTGGGGATGTTCAGTGTTCTTTTCCTCCTCCACACCACCTGGAATATCCCCAGCAAGACCTGGCAGCTCTCAACACTCTCAGCCCTCTAAAAACCACCCCGAACCCCGTCCTGGAAGGCTGAGCTCCATGATACAAAAACATGGCTGTAAATCAACAGAAATTGTGGGGTTTTGTTTGTTTTTTCTACTTTTATTGGGGTTATGATTGAAGGCTCTTGAGATGTTTAAACTTAGGTGTCTATTGTTTCTTATTAGTGCTACAGCCTCACAGCCATGAGTTCTGCGGTCTTTTATTAGGAAGGTATAAAATGGTAAATTATTTTTTGTTAGAAGGGTTTTTTTAAGACTAAACTATTCAATTAAGAAATTATATCTAGATTATTTTCCTTTTTAACCCAGTAACTGATCCCTCAAAGCCTGTAGTGTGGTCCTTTCTGTTTAATCACAAAATACCACCCAAACCCATGGAGAAGGAGGCAAAGAAGGAGGCAAAGAAGGAGGCAAAGAAGGAGGCAAAGAAGGAGGCAAAGAACAACAACCTGTCTCTGCCCTAAAACCTCTATCTTGCTACATATTTATTACTATATTCTAAACCCCTAAACTTTAAGTTTTCTACTCTGTGACATTCCACACTCCTGACCAACTCCACACCCATAATCCCAGTGCTATTTATCAATTTTGGAAGCTTCTCCCACATCCTCAGGTCAAATGCAGTGTTCTCTTGTGGGCCTGTGCCTTTCAGCACAGAAAGTTTAAAATTCTCAGCATCCAGGGTGCCAACATGTATCAGCTGGGCTTATGGTGATTAATTTGGCTTTAAACATCATTCCCAACCCAAACCCATGAAGGAGAAGGAAGAAGAAGGTAAAGAACAGCAACCTGTCTCTGCCCTAAAACCTCTATCTTACTTCATATTTATTACTATATTCTAAACCCCTAAACTTTAAGTTTTCTACTCTGTGATATTACACACTTCTGATCAACTCCACACCCATAATCCCAGTGCTATTTATCAACTTTTCTCCACAGCCTCAGATTAAATGCAGTGGTCTGCACAGGAAGTTGAAAATTCTCAGCATCCAGGGTTCCAACATAAATCAGCTGTGTTTATGACGATTAATTTGGCTTTAAACATTATTCCCCACTCAAACCCATGAAGAAGAAGGTGAAGAAGAAGGAAGAAGGTAAAGAACAATAACCTATCTCTGCCCTAAAACCTTCATATTTATCACTATATTCTAAAACCCTAAACTCTAAGTTTTCCACCCTGTAGTATCACACACTTCTAACCAACTCCACACCCATAATCCCAGTGCTGTTAATCAATTTTGGAAACCTTCTCCAGGTCAAATGAAGCGCTCTCTGATGGGCCTGTGCCTTTCAGCACAGAAAGCTGAAAATTTTCAGCATCCAGGGCAACATTAATCAATTTGGTTTATGGTGATTAATTTGGCTTTAACCATTATTCCCCACCCAAACCCATGAAGAAGAAGGTAAAGAACAACAACCTGTCTTTGCCCTAAAACCTCCATCTTGCTTCATATTTATTACTATATTCTAAAACCCTAAACTTTAAGTTTTCCACCCTGTGATATTACACACTTCTAACCAACTCCACACCCATAATCCCAGTGCTCTTAACCAATTTTGGAAACCTTCTCCACAGGTGAAATGCAGTGCTCTGCACATAAAGTTGAAAATTCTCAGCATCCAGGGTTCCAGCATAAATCAGCTGGGTTTATGGTGATTAATTTGGCTTTAAACATCATTCCCCACCTAGAAAAGCTGAGGTTTTTAAGCAGCCTCTCACTACTCACAGCATCAATCTCGTTGAGGATCTTCCACTGCTCATAGAGCACCCCCAGGCACTCTGCTGTCTGGATTGTCCTCTTCAGCTGGCTCGTCCACACCTTCAGGTCCACGATCTCCTGCTCCTCAATGAACTTCTTCAGAGCCTGGGAAAACTGGGGAGAAAAGCCCCAGGGAGGTTAGGAGGAGGGTGATGCCTTTTTGGGCTCCCTAAAAACACAGGCCAGAGTAAATTAAGGGAATAAAAAGCAGGTATATTTATTGAATATAAATATTCAGGTGTATTTAGGGCAGAAAAAGCACCATAAGGGCTACACCCAAAAATGGACCATGGGTCACAGGTTTTCACACTTTTATGAGTTTGGGCCATTTGCATGTTGGAGGTTAATCTTCCAATTACAGCTTCAGGTGATGAAGAAATTTATTCCCAGTTTGCTCCCCACAACTCACTTTTGTTTCCATTTCTGGGGCCTGAGGCAGTGAGGTGTCCTTGATTGCCAGGCCTGGAGAGGAATTGTTGTGTCTGCCCAAAATGGGAAAGCAGCAGCTCACAATGAATATGGAGTTTACAGTTAGATACTAAAGAACTGCAGGATTACAAATATATTAAATACAAAAAAGCTAAAATTCTAAGGCATTGAGGGGACAGAGGAGCTGCAGCTGCTCAGAGCATCCTTGGGGGAGGTGGAGCCCTGATGCCTTCAGATTTTTAACCTTTATCATTTATTTTAACCTTTATAATTTTCAAATCCTGTACTGCATTAGTGCCTAACTCTAAACTCCATGTAAAGGGCTAACTACCATCTTCACATTTTGGGCAGGCAAAACAATCCCTCTGGGCTTGGAACTCGAGGAGAAAGGGGTGAACAAAAGTGAACTGGGGGCAGTGAACTGGGGTATCTGACTTTATTACCTGGAGCTGTAATTGCAGAATTAACCCCTGATATGCAAATGGACCAAACTTATTTCAGTCTGAGAAACTCATTACCATCAATTCATCTTGGTGCAGCCTCTGGGAGGCTTCTGACTGCCCAAGGTGTACCTATTTAAGCCTTTAATAAATACCTACTCTTATTGTCTTAGTCTTGTCCAGCCCCTGTGATGCTTAGAGGGGCTGGTCTGGAACAGAGTTAAAAGAATAAATCAGGTATTTATTGAAAGGCCTCTGAAGGATACAAGAGCCTGGTCAGGGCTACACCCAGGATGGATCCAAGACGGGTCCCAGTCATGAGTTCTTACACTTTTGTAAGTTTTGGTCCATTTCCATATTGGGGTTAATTGTCCAATTACAGCTTCAGGTCATGAAGTCCCAACCCCCTGCTCTGCTCCCCTCCGTTCTCCATTGTTTATGCTTTTTGGTCCTTGATTCTCCAGCTGGAAAAGGATTCTTTTGTCTAATTACCCTCTTTGAAAACCAAATATAGCTTCTATCAGAATATATTTTCAATAAGGCATTACTTATGTTCTAGTGTTATTATTTACAATATTTTTGTTTTGCTTTTTCAACTGGACTTTGGGGCACTTTCTCATTCTATTGGACTGTATTTTTCAGTTGAGTCTCATTTTGAAAGTGTAAGTTATGCAAGGTTTCAGAAAGGAATGTTGGGGGATCAGCCTGGCCAAGGAAGAGGAAATTGCTGCAATAATTTCTAAAGACTGAAAAGGTGATGCATATGTAGTGAAAGCCAATGCAGATGATTCTGCAGTGATTAGGAGAGAATATGAAGGAGATGCTGCTTTAGAGAAAAAATTATAGATTACAAAAGTGTTGAGAAAAGGTCAGGAATTCTAAAGGAATTAAATGTTTCAGGCAGCATTGACAGAACCAGAAGACACAGTCTTAAGCTGCACCAAGAGAAATTTAGGTTGGATATTAGGGAGAAGTTTTTTGCAGAAAGAGTAATAAATTCTGGAATGGTCTGCTTGGGGAAGTGGCGGAGTCACCATTCCTATGTGTTTAAAACAAGATTGGATGTGGCAACCAGGGCAGGAAAGGTATTTTATTGAAGGGAGAGTAACCCTTGGCAGGATTTCCTCTATTTGGGAGCAGATCCCATGGCCTCTCCATGTCTGCAGCCACTCTGGAGAACTGCCAGCAGCCCCTGCATGGCACACGGATTGCTGGACAGAGCTGTGCTCCAGCAAGGGCAGTTCTGACAGAGTCCTTGTGCTCTGTGCTCCTCCCAGCTGGGTTCTGTAAGGCTGGGAGCAGAGCCCGAGTGCTAGGGCTGAGTTGGATGCAATGATCTTAGAGATCTCTTCCAACCTGGTGATTCTGTGATTCTATGAAGAGAATTTGCTAACACTTTATGGTGGTGTTCACAGGGGTCCCAGGAAGAGGGAAGAGATGGGAATGTTGACTCCAAGTCTCAAAAGGCTTGATTTATTATTTTATGATATATATTATATTAAAACTATACTAAAAGAATAGAAGAAAGGATTTCATCAGAAGGCTTGCAAACAAAGGAAAAGAATAGAATGAATAACAAAATCCTGTGTCTGACCAGAGAGAGACACAGCTGGACTGTGATTAATTAGAAACAACTCTATGAGACCAATCACAGATCCACCTGTTGCATTCCACAGCAGCAGATAATTATTATTTACATTTTCTTCCTGAGGCCTCTCAGCTTCTCAGGAGGAAAAACCCTAAAGGAAAGGATTTTTCACAAAACATGTCTGGGACAACACTTCATACAAAGCTCAGAGTCCCACAGTGAGCCAGCACAGAACCCAAGAAACCCAAAAGCTAAAACTTAAGGGTAACCACTCCAAGGCATCAGCCCTGACTCCCACAGCCTGGACACATACCTGCTTGCCCCGGGGTGACAGCCCAGAGTCCCCTCCAATCCTGCCCAGGAGGTTGTACTCGCTCTCCCCGTGGCGGCACAGGTAGATGGTGCGTGGCTGGACGTGGATGTTCATCAGGTAATAGACGATTTTACTCTGGATGTAGTCCTGCACTCGGTTCACCAGGAACCGCTGCCCCACGTTGATCACTTTAATGAAGGAGAGATCTCTGGGGTGGATACAAAATAAGAACACACGCATGGGTGGTTTGAAGAAATAGACAATTTTACTCTGAATGTAGTCCTGTGTGATGGTGTTCACAGGGGTCTCAGATTGAGGGAAGAGACGAGGATCTGACTCCATGTTTCAGAAGGTTTGATTTATTATTTTATGATATATATTATATTAAAACTATACTAAAAGAAGAGAAGAAAGGATTTCATCAGAAGGCTAGCTAAGAATAGAAAGAATGATAACAAAGGCTTGTGTCTCAGACAGAGTCTGAGCCAGCTGACTGTGATTGGCCATTAATTAGAAACAACCACATGAGAACCAATCCCAGATGCACCTGTTGCATTCCACAGCAGCAGATAACCATTGTTTGCATTTTGTTCCTGAGGCCTCTCAGCTTCTCAGGAGGAAAAATCCTAAGGATTTTTCATAAAAAATCTGTGAAGTCCTGAAAGGAACTTTTTCTTAAAAGGAATGTCTGGAGTGGATATAAAATAAAAACACCCATATGGGTGGTTTGAGGTAATAGACAATTTTACTCTGGATGTAGTCCTGCACTTGGTTCACCAGAAACCCTTGGCCCACGCTGATCACTTTAATGAAGGAGAGATCTCTGGAGTGGATATAAAATAAAAACACCCACATGGGTGGTTTGAAAAATGAGGCAGGAGCACTTGGAGTCACCCAGATACTGCTCCTCTAGGAAAGGTAGGACAGCCTCTGAACTGCTGGGCCTAAAAATCCTGCCCTGGGAGGGCACAGGGTGGCTGCCCCTGGATCAAAGTGACCAAAGCCAGGTTGGACAGGGTTTGGAGCACCCTGGGATAGTGGGAGGCATCCCTGCCCACGGCTCTTAGAGATGCATTTTGAGATCCCTTCCAACCTAAACCATCCTGGGATTCTGCAGCACACAGAGAAAAATCCCTTCAAATCTCCCTGGGGACCTGTGATTCACCTGCACACAGCCACACCTGGGGAGAGCAGAGGTGTTGGAGCATCCTGACAGCAAAGCAGCTCCCGCGCCCAAGGACAAAGGGATGTGCCAAGGGATTTGCTTACTTGTCATAAGCATCCGGGTCCAGGGGCTGGTAGGTGACCTTGTAGCACTCAATCCTCTTCAGGAAATCGTCCATCACGTTCTCCCTGTGCCTCTCCGGGTAGTCAGGGCTGGAAACTTTCACCTCCTGCCCAAAAGACAGAGTGAGTTAAGCAAACTCAAGAGGGAACAAAAGATGAATAACATTCCCCCCGTTTTGAAACAAATCCACATTGTTTAACACTGCCCTGAGGAAAAACCTGCTCCTGGAGAGGAAACAAAGGGCGACTCTTAAGGCACTGAAGTGGTTGGCCCTGACAGACACCCTGGCTCAGAGCTCTGCCCTCCCTCCCTCGCCAGCACAGCTTCAAGGTCACCCATTCCCGGCTCCACTTGATTTCCACATTCTCACATAACGGCATCTCCGGCTTTTAATAAACCTGCAAATCCCAGCTGCTTATTAGGCAGGTGAAAGGGAAGAGGGAGGCGCTTGCAGAGATCCCCAGGAGCTCCCTGAGCCCGTGGCCTTGCACTGAGCACCCAAACTCCCAGGGCAGCCCAGCCTGGGACAGGCAGCACCCACCAGGATATTGGCAGCGATGACCTCTGGATCATCACACACAGACTCCACGAAAAACACCTGGGGAAAAGGCAAGGGAGCACATTTCAGAGCCAAAACTCCACAGCTCTGGTGCCAGGGAGCCACACTGACTGCGCATTAAATCACACACACAATTAAAGCTTTACCTTGAAAGCATTTTCCTTGGCAAAGTTTAAGATCAGGTCCCGGCGCTCCCGAGTCGTGTTGGTCGCATCAAACACCTGGCAGAAAATGAGGAAGGAGCACTGAGCAAGTTTATCTAAAGTCTTTTAAACCCCAAATCAGGTGCCTGAGCACTCCAGGCAGCTTTGAACTGCCCCGATGCAAAGCTATTTTTAGTGCAGAGGATCTTACAGCTATTTGCCCACACTCCTCCAAGAGATAAGACTTCACATCTTCCAGAGCCACCAGGGCACAGCGTCTGCAGGACAGAAATAGGGATGGTCACAGCTGATGGAAAGCATTCCCACAGCAGGGAGGGAGTCAAACACCTCCCTCACAGCCCTGCACCGTCCTAAGAGCCCCAAAAATCTTGGGGCACCAAGATCTGAGCTTTGTGCCACCCCAAACCCCACGCCCATCCCTGGCAGGATCCCTGCACAGGCTGTGCTGTTCCTTTTCCCTTCCCCAGGGACTCTGGGTTATTTTCTGCTCCTCAGAAACACACAGCCTGCCAAAACTCCAGTGCCCCCAGCCCCGACAGGGACTCACTTGCGGATTTCCATGGCCTCTTTGTTGTCGTGCCTGAAGAAAGTCGTAGGACTTGTAGGACTTCACTGCCTCACGCCGATACACCCCTAAATTAAACACTTCACAAGCAGGAGAGGGGAGGGTGAGGGCATTCCACCGGCAGGGGTGTCCCAGCACGGGGCAGGGGTGTCCCCCACACACACCCCCACCCACCTTTGGTGGGCACCCCGATCCAGTTGAGGTAGCGGGTGAGCTTTTTGGACATGTAGGTCTTGCCCCTGGCAGGCAGCCCGATCATCACGATCAGCGTCGGGGAGTTGGTCATGTAGGAAGCCCATGCTGCAAAAGAAAAACAAACAAAAAAAAAACCCCAAACCACCCCAAAACAGCATCAGGGGCGCTGGAGAGCATAAAGGGAGACTCAGCACGGCGTTATCCCATCTCCCGGTGGATAATGCACCTCCGAGCATCCCAGGACGGGCTCGCCCCGTGTCCCTGTCATTAATGAGCTGCTGTGACCGCTCTGTGCTCTCCAGGTGTTTGTTAATGAGGCAGCACCGCTGCCTAATGGGGCTTTCAGCGCTAACAGCCTTCACCGCCCGGGCAGCGCCGTCAAGGGCGAACCAAAGATGTTTTTAACAAAACGGTCACGTTCCCTCGGGGAACAGCCCGAGCAGGCTCCCAAAACGCCCGCGGAGAGGCGGACTTGGGGCGAAAAGCTCGGGATGGGGATGGATGCAGCATGCAGGAGGCTGGGGACAGGGATCCGAGCGGGAGGGGACAGCCAGGGACAGGCAGCAGGACGGGATCCGCGCGGGAGGGACGCGAGGCTCGGGGCGAACGCGCAGCCCTATCCCCCTCCCGGTACCGGTTCCGTTCCGTTCCGGCCCCGGGGTTACTCACAGCACTGCTTCTCGCCGGCCCTGCCCCGCGGCGCCGCCGACATGGCTCCGCTCCGCCGGCCCGCCGCATGCAAATCGCATGCAAATGAGCGGCGGGGTACTCGCGCGCGGTGGAGCAGCGGGGAACGGAAACCGGGCACGGCACACGCGGGAAAAGGGGCGCGGCGGGGCGGGAAAAGCGGCTCGCGTCACGCGCGCGGGGGCACGCGCTGTATGCAAATGAGACCGGGAGGGAGGGAGGGAGGGAGAGCTGCACGCTGTATGCAAATAATACCCGGAGGGTGGGGCAACCATTCGCTGTATGGAAATAAGACCAGGGGGGTGGGGCAACAGCTCGCTGTATGCAAATAAGACCGGGAGGGAGGGAGAGCGGCGCGCTGTATGCAAATAAGATTGGAAGGCGGGGCAGCCACGAGCTGTATGCAAATAAGACTGAAAGGGCGTTGGGCGGGGCGAGAGGGGAACCGGAGCACGCGCGCCATGCAAATGAGCTGGACGGTGATGAAAGAGGAGCGGAGCTCCCGCCTCTATGCAAATCTAGGCGGGCTATGCAAATCAAATGGGAGGTAATGATCGCGGAAGGAAGGGGACAGCAAATCACGGCGACACCTCGCGTTACGCAAATGAGATGGCAAGGCAGTGTCCGGCTGCATGCAAATCAAGTGGGTGGTGTCACCTGCTGTATGCAAATCAGACACCCGGCGCGCCGTACCGATGACACTGGCTCTATGCAAATGAGCCGCGCGCTATGCAAATGAACGAGCGCCACGCGCGCGCTCTCATTGGCCGCTTGCTGGGGTTGGGGGGTGGGACTTGGCGTGCTCTCGCGAGAGCGGGGCGGGCACGGGCCGGAAGCGGAAGCGGCGGCGGCCGGTGCGGCGGCGGCCCCGAGGATGCTGCGGCTGCGCTGCAAGGCCCGGAGCGGCTCGCACGCGCTGCCGGGGCTGTCGCCGCACTCCCGCCTCCGCGACATGCAGGCCGCGCTCGCCGCGCTCACCGGAGTGCCCGCGCCCGCACAGCGCCTCCTGCTCGGCTTCCCGCCGCGCAGCCTCGATCTCAGCGACGGCGAGCGGCGGCTGGGCGAGCTCGGCATCCACTCGGGTGAGGGCCCCGCGGGGAGGAGGGCGGCGGGCGGCGCTCTGAGGGCTCTGCCGCCCCGCTGGCTGCAATTACGTTAATTAAAGAGGCCGTGGCACACACGCCCCTCATCAACCGGCGGTCGGGCCGGTTCCTGCTCCCGGGGATGGCGTCAGCGCCCGGCTCGGCAGCGCTTCCTGCTCGCTGCGAGCGCCGCCGGTGCTTTGGCTGCGTCCCGGGGGTCCGGAGGGAGAAGCGCGCGGGGCTGGAGGGGACGGGGTCTGGGCCAGGCCAGGTGAGTCCCGCGGGGACCGTTGTGGTGCCGGCGGCTGTTGGGCGAGGCTGTTTCCCGGCGGGATACCGAGCTGGGGAAACGGGCGAGGTGTGCGAGGCCGGGCTGGACGGGGCTTGGAGCAGCCTGGGCTGGCGGGAGGTGTCCCTGCCCTTGGCAGGGGTGGGACTGGGTGGTGTTTAAGACCCCAAACCATTCCGTGGTTCTCTTCTGTGACCCTCAGCTATGCCAGCATGGCCGTGTTGTTGTGTTGGGGGAGCAATTCTCCTTTAATTTAATTCCCCCCTTTATGTCCCTCCTCCTGTGTGGCAGGTGACACTCTGATAGTGGAAGAGGATACATCCAAACCTGAGCCTGGCTCACCGGTGGTCACCAAAAAAGCGATGTCCCAGCCTGTGAGGGAAGCCGTGCCCGTGCTGGTCCGGAGGGTGGTGCCAGCAGACAATTCCTGCCTGTTCACCAGCGTGTTCTACGTGGTGGAGGGCGGCGTGTACGACCCCGGCTGCGCCCCGGAGATGCGCAACCTCATCGCCCAGATCGTGGCCAGCGACCCCGAGTCGTACTGCGAGGCCGTGCTGGGCAAAACCAACAGGGAATACTGTGACTGGATCCGCAGGGAGGAGAGCTGGGGAGGAGCCATCGAGGTGTCCATCCTCTCCAAGTTCTACCAGTGCGAGATCTGCGTGGTGGACACGCAGACCGTGCGCATCGACCGCTTCGGCGAGGACGCCGGCTACAGCAAGCGCGTGCTGCTCATCTACGATGGCATCCACTACGACCCCCTGGAGCGCCGCCTGCCCTCCTCGGACCTTCCTCCCCAGACCATCTTCCCCAGCAGCGACGATGTGGTGCTGGCACAGGCTCTGGAGCTGGCGGATGAAGCCCGCAGGAAGAGGCAGTTCACGGATGTGAACCGCTTCGCCCTGCGCTGCATGGTGTGCCAGAAGGGACTGACGGGGCAGCTGGAGGCCAGGGAGCACGCCAGGGAGACTGGACACACCAACTTCGGGGAGGTGTGAGCTCTCGGCAGCACGAGGAGGGTGCCATCGACTACCTCAGCGCTCTGGAATCAGATTCTGGAGTCCCAGATAAGCTGTTTGTAATCATAAAATTCCGTTCACAGAGCTTGAAAAGCTTATTAACTAATTAACTAAATTAACTTCACGGTGGCCAACGCGCAGGTTTGGGAGTAGGGGATTGGGAGTAGGGATGGCACTTGGGCTGGTGGTGGACAGTGGCAGCCACACCTTGATTTCATCATCTTCTCTGTGTGTGTGTGTGTGTGTGAGCAAACAGGCACAGCCAGGCTTGTCCAGCACTGCTGTAAAATCCTCAGCCAGGATGGAAAATCCACCTCTGAGGTGCTGAAAGTGTGATCTGAGCAGCCAGGCCTGTGTAAAATCCACCTCTGAGGTGCTGAAAGTGTGATCTGAGCAGCCAGGCCTGTGTAAAATCCACCTCTGAGGTGCTGAAAGTGTGATCTGAGCAGCCAGGCCTGTGTAAAATCCACCTCTGAGGTGCTGAAAGTGTGATCTGAGCAGCCAGGCCTGTGTAAAATCCACCTCTGAGGTGCTGAATGTACATTTTCAGGGGAATTCAATTAATCTAAGGCTTTGGGAAGCACACATATCAGCATCACTCACACTGAGAATTGGGCTCTGCACGTACGTGCAGCTCTCAGAGGGGAAACTGCTCGTATGGTGCATGATTTGTAATGGAAATACCAAGTACAATATCAAAAACACAATTTGTAGTGGAAAAAGGATCTCTGAGCTGCCCTATACCATCAGGAATAGACTGTGTAGTTTGTGTGCCGAGAATTTTAGGGAAAGCAATGGCCTCTAAGCTTTAAGGTAGCCTTTAAATTAATGAGTAGATGGATAAGTGTTGAATAAAACTTATTAATCCTCCGTAGGTAGTTTTTAGTTGCTTGAAAAATAACTCTGAACCCCCTGGTGTTTACACTGCATCAGAGCATAAGCATGTTGCCTGGAATACTTGGGATTCTTCTTCATAATAGCATTGGAAATTCCTGCAAGAGGGAAGTGAGTAGTTAGGGAAGTGACTTAATTTGCATCTGTTAAATGAATACATTGAATATTTTACTTGAGTAGAGCCAATTAAGGCCATGGTGTTACTAAGCTGTTCCAGTTTCCAAATACTGTGAATGAGCACTTTAAGGTTGAGTTCTCACTCTTTGCTGGTAAAAAGTTTTGCCCTCTGAAGGCCAGAGCCAGAAGGGAGGCTTGAAATTCCATCTGCTTTCTGCCTTAATGTGTTTGATTTGTCACCACTGACTGTGGAGTAGCAAGACTTTCATTGTGATAATGAAATATCACAGCTAAATATTCAGATGAAAATAAGCTGGGGAAAGTGCCCCACTCCTTGGACTGTTCAGAATCAGGGAAGGTGAAATTGGTTGAATTGGAATTATTTTACCTCACAGTGGGGGTTGTGAAGCTTAGCAGCAAGTGCTTTTGAGGGCTTTTAAAAGGTGCTGTAAAGGTGCATATTACTGAAGGGGATTTATGTTGTTGTTTTTTTTTTTTTTCTCTTTGAAATGCCTGCAACACATCCTTATTTCTTGAATTTTAAAATATCCTTTGCCTGCCATTCTTCTGTTACTGTTTTGAGTGACCTTCCTTGCACTTTTAGACTGGGGAACAAGAAGGAGCATCCTCAGACTGAGGCAGAAATAAACCCAAGTGGGTTTAACCTAAAACCCAGTTTGAAAGGGCTCTGTTCCCTCAGGCACCTGACCAAACTGGTGCAGCCACACCACCTTTTCTGCTAAAATCCTATTTCTAGTTCTCAGCAGAGGCTCCCAGCTGGATCTTGAAATAAAGGAGGGTTTTACTGAAGAAAGAACGTAATTACTTAAGTGCTTTGCTGAATTAAGGCATGAATAATTCAACAGCTCTAGGATCACCCAGAGCACTGTGGACCTGGGTTTGTTTTTAATTCAGTATTAAAACACACAGTAGCACTGTTGGGAGTTCCCTGTGGAAAGCCACTTAGCTTCCAGTGTTAAACCCCACTCTGCTTTTAGCCTGTCATTAGGAAAAGAGGATAAACCCCCCTCAAAACCCAACATTAAACCCAGCCCTGTAGAAGCTGATGCTTAAAAACCTCCAGAAATGCCTGACAGTTCAAAGGAGCTTGAAGATGACACTGTGTTATAACTACTTGAGCTGAAATACTGGCTAGGAACGAGACCAAGGGACTGGCGAGCCCCAGGTGTGCTCTGAGCTGTCCCAGGGGAGCAGGGACATGCCTGGGACAAGGAGCTGATCCTCCCCCTTTGCCATCTGTCACATGGACACAATACCTACCTCAGAGAGGTGCACCAGGTGTCTTTGAAACACAAGTGGAAGATCCATATTTATTGTCTGCCTTGACTTTGGGGAGCAACCCTTAGATTTTAGCTTTGTGTCCTGGATGGATTTCTTAAAAGTGTGTGAAACCTTTTTTTTTTTTTTTTTTTTTTCCTCCTGGTATTTCTCAGTTGCAGTATTTGAAAAATGAGTTTTATTTAATCCAGAGTGTTGAGCTTTGCTAGATCATGTTTGCATTGGGAATCTGCTACCAGAGAATCAGTTCCCTTGGAGGGAGATGTGTCACTATCACTGCTTGGATGTTCTCTTTTGTTGCCTAGAAAAATAAAATCTCTTTGGTTAAAAAAAGATATACCTGTAATTTGTGGTGGTAAAAGTTGATGTTGTTACAGGCTGACAAAGAACAACTCCTTGACTGCAAGAAAAATTGCTCTTTACTCTCCTAAACTTTCCCAAACAAAGAGTATTTCCATTATTTAAAACATAAAGTCTGGATAGATTTAACGTACAACTCTTTTTCTTTTTAAAAATTCTTACTAGAGTGTTTTTTAGTATGTTTTAACTAGGATTTTCCTGCTCTTAATGACACAGTCAGGGAATTATCCCAACAGTGGCATCCTTCTAGTGGTGGGGTGAACTCTGAATATCAGAATGGGACGAGATGAGCTTCAAGATCCTTTCCACGCCAAACCACTCTGGGATTCTATGAAATGTGGTACCTGAGATATCAGGACTCAGCTGTAAAGATAGTTTTACATCTCTCCAGAATCTCGTATACAAATTATGAAACCAACTTCACAAATATTTGTGTCCAGTATTACACAGAACTACTCCATGGGTGCAACCGGCTGAAAGAGCAGTCTGGGGAGAAAATCAGTAATAACTGGAATTTCTGAAGGACAAACCAAAATTCTGAAGTTCTGAGCAAACTCCTATCGAAAAGAGCACTGAGAAAAGGAACATCCTGTTCCGTGGTACATCCCAATTGTCCCTTTCCCTGAGCACAGTCACAGGGGGGCCATTGTGACAGTTTGGGGACAGTGTCCTGTGCCCATCCTGCTCTCCTGGAGAATATCCCAGCTCTGGAACTGGGATCTGTTCTGGGGCAGCTGGAACCTCTCTGACCCCACAGTGTTGGGTTTGTCCTTCTCCTCTTTGGCAGGGGCTGAATGAGGAGAGCAGAAATTCTGTGCTGCTGCTGGAGGTTCTGAGCAATCAGAGTGACCCAGGCTGAGTGCTGAATCATCTGTGTGTGCCTGATTTTGCTGCAGAACCCACCCATGGGCCAGCCCTGGCGGCCTCTCCCTGCCAAGGAAACTCTCCAGAAGAGGAACTAAAAGTTGTCAGCTTGCTGTTTGGAAAATTGCAGCTGCCATGCGATTAAATGTCTGCCTGCATTTTAAATCAGACTTTGCATCCAGCTTTAAAACTGCTGTCAGGTTTGTTCCAAATAAAATTCCTACAAATTGGGTGAAATCACTCCTGCTGTTTCAGCTGTCTGAGCACCAACTGCCCTCTGAAACAGGAATACAACAGGGGAGTTAACAAAATCGGTTTGTCCAGGACCTCAGTGCCCCTTGTTTGTTATTTTTAATTAAAGTCTTGAGGAAAATGTTGGGGAGCTATTAAAGCTTGAGAGCTGCCTTCTCACTTCTGGTGTTAAAGGTAAGCAAGCAATGGGAACACTTCAGCTCCCTTCTCCAGTCCTTTCTGCGAAACAGAGATAATAAATATTATAAAAATAATGTTTATGTAATAAATATTTATTTAATAAATAAATAAAACCTTCCTTGGCCATAGGAAGGTTTGATGAGTGCTGTGCAACAGGAGGCATTAACTACATTCTCCAGTTCCTTTTTGTGAAACAAAATAAATACATAAATAATGTTTATGTAATAAATAAAAATAAATAAATAAAACCTTCTTTGCCCATAGGAAGGTTTGTTAAGTGCTGTGCAACAAGATACATTAACTACATTCTCCAGCTCCTTTTTGTGAAACTGAAAAATATATAAATGATTATATAATAAATAATAGTAAATAATTTAAAAACAAATAAAACCTTTAATAAGGTTTTAATAAATAAATAATAAAAATTAATAATAATAATAATTTAATAAATAAATAAAACCACCTTTGGCCATAGGAAGGTTTGATGAGTGCTGTGCAACGGGAGGCGTTAACTACATTCTCCAGCTCCTTTTTGTGAAACAAAATAAATATATAAATAATGTTTATATAATAAATAAATATTAATTTAATAAATAAATAAAACCTTCTTTGCCCATAGGAAAGTTTGATGAGTGCTGTGCAGCAAGATGCATTAACTACATTCTCCAGCTCCTTTTTGTGAAACAGAAAATAAATATTATAGAAATGATTACATAATAAATAATAATACATAATTTTAAAAATGAAACCTTTAATAAGGTTTTAATAAATAAATAATAAAAATAAATAATAATAATAATTTAATAAATAAATAAAACCACCTTTGGCCATAGGAAGGTTTGATGAGTGCTGTGCAACGGGAGGCATTAACTGCATTCTCCAGCTCACTTTTTGTGAAACAGAAAATAAATATTATCTAAATAATTATATAATAAATAAATTATTGTGCAATAAATAAATAGATATTTATTTAAATATTATACATAAATATATACATATATACATATTATAAATATAAATAAATATTTATAATATTTATTATTATAATAGATATTTATTTAATAAATAAACCACCTTTGGGCATAGGAAGGTTTGATGAGTGCTGTGCAATGGGAGGCATTAACTGCATTCTCCAGCTCCTTTTTGTGAAACAGAGCAAATAAATATTATATAATAATGTTTATATAATAAATAAATATTAATAAATAAAATTTTAATTAAAAAAATGAAACCTTCTTTGGCTATAGGAAGGTTTGATGAGTGCTGTGCAACAGGAGGCTTCACCTATGAGCTATTTTCCATAACTGATTTGTCAGCACACAGGCTGTGCCTGCAATTCGGCTGAAGGAAAGTGCCCAGGAGTCCCACAGAGTCACAAAAACCTCCTTACCTTGACAGGAATCTTATCAGTGACGCCTGTGGATGCTTTTCCTCCAGGGCCAGCCCTGAGTCACTTGTGCCCTGGTGTTTAGGAACAGGGCGAGGCTCAGCAGGGCTGTGAAGCTGCCAAAGTCCTTCCAGGGCGCTCGGAAGTTTTCTCTGCATCATTTGACTCCTGGCATATCCTTCATGCCATCTGTGTGAAATCACACCTTCTTTTGGGTTGCAGCTATTTATATTTGTTGAAGGGAGAGGAATGTGGAAAAAAGAACAGGTTCTTTCTGGGTTCCTGATTTCAGAGGAGCTCGAGATTTCCCCTAATGGGAAATGACACTTTGCTGACCCACAGGGGCTGCAGGCAGCCAGCTCTGCCTGTCGGACTGCCCAGGCTGGAGCCCTGCTGCTGCTCACTCACACCTGCTGGCCCTGCAAAACAAAACCAGCCCAGCTTTGCTTCCCTCCCTTCTCAAAGCAGCCTCAGCAAAGGGCACAACTCGACAAAACCCACGCAGCTCTAAAGCTTCTGCTCCAAATTAAAATTAATTCATTAAAATTTGAACAAAACCAGCCCAGCTTTGCTTCCCTCCCTTCTCAGAGCAGCCTCAGCAAAGGGCACAACTCGAAAAAGCCCACGCAGCTCTAAAGCTTCCACTCCAAATTAAAATTAATTCATTGAAATTTGAACAAAACCAGCCCAGCTTTGCTTCCCTGCCTTCTCAGAGCAGCCTCAGCACCGGGCACAACTCGACAAAACCCATGCAGCTCTAAAGCTTCCACTTCAAATTAAAATTAATTCATTGAAATTTTGGGTTGCAGCTATTTATATTTATATTTATATTTATATTTATATTTATATTTATATTTATATTTTATTTATATTTGTTGGAGGGAGAGGAATGTGGAAAAAGAGCAGGTTCTTTCTGGGTTCCTGATGCAGAGGAGCTCCACATTTCCCCTAATGGATCCTGACACTTTGCTGCCAGCTCTGCCTGTTGGACTGCCCAGGCTGGAGCCCTGCTGCTGTCAGACACCCCTGCCCTGCGCTGCTGCTCACTCACACCCTGCTGGCACTGCAAAACAAAATCACCCCAAAATCACCCATCACTTTTCTCCCTCTCTCAGAGCAGCCCAACAAAGGGCACAACTCGACAAAACCCACTCAACTCTAAAGCTTCCACTTCAAATTAATTCATTAAAAGCTGGGGAAACCTGTGCTTGGGACAGCAAACAGCGCAGGCAGCTGCTGGGGTGCATCAACCAAACCCACTTGATTAATTAACACCATGTTTAAACTCACAGCTCCTGGAGCCCTGGTGTGACCGTGCTCACAGGGGTTTTTGGATGAGGGAAGAGATGAGGATCTGACTCCATGTTTCAGAAGGTTTGATTTATTATTTTATGATATATATTATATTAAAACTATACTAAAAGAGTAGAAGAAAGGATTTCATCACAAGGCTAGCTAGGAATAGAATAGGAAGAATGATAACAAAGGTTTGTGGCTTGGACTCTCTGTCTGAGCCAGCTGGGCTGTGATTGGCCATTAATTAGAAACAACCAACATGAGACCAATCCCAGATGCACCTGTTGCATCCCACAGCAGCAGATAACCATTGCTTACATTTTTGTTCCTGAGACCTCTCAGCTTCTCAGGAGGAAAAATCCTAAGGAAAGGATTTTTCCATAAAAGATGTCTGTGACAGCCTGGCACCAATCCTGCCCGCAATCCCTGGCTGTCACAAATCTCCAGCAGCCCTGGCTGCATCCCCATCCTTCACCAGGCCAGTGTGGGACAGCAGGAAGGGCTGGGGCTGGCTGGGGCTCTCAGCAGCCTCTGCTTTGTTGATTTGCTCTGCAGCACATGTTCCCTTCTGGAACAGCACTTGGCTGGGCTCAGCATTGCCAGTGGGAGCCTCTGGCTCATCTGCTCTCTCTCCATCCTCCCCTGGCTTTAATTAGCTGATGTTTCCACTTCCCTGTTCTGTGGAGCAGGGAACGTGTGTGGTAACAAATCCTTTTGCTAAAAATACCAATTAGAAAAAGCCCACTCATTGGAGCGTGGAAATGTGAATGAATCCAGCAGCTGTGTCAGCCCTGGAAATTTCCTGCAGGGTGTTTGTAGATTTGCAGTGAGCAGCACCTTGTCAAGCAGGTACAAGTCCGTGGCCAAAGCATTGTTAATCAGCAGGGAAAGCTCCAATTTTAATAACAGAGCCCAAAGTCAGGGTTAGAAGGAGGCTCTGCTGCTCTCTGCCTGCCCCTGGGGGTCCGTGTCACCCTGCACAGGGTGGGGACATCTGGGCCCCTCTTTGAGGAGGCACCAGGGGCTCAGGGCAGGAGATGCTGCTGGAGAAATGCCCCAGCAGAGGCTCTGAGACAGTGTCAGTGTGAGGATGAGCCTGATGGGCATCTTGGGCATCTTCAGCTTTCACCAGCAGAGGTTCTGAGAAGGTGAAGATGAGCCCAATGGGCACCTTGGGGGCTTAAGCTTTCACCAGCAGAGGTTCTGAGAAGGTGAAGATGAGCCTGATGGGCATCTCAGGGGTCTTCAGCTTTCCCCAGCAGAGGTTCTGAGTGTGAGGATGAGCCTGATGGGCATCTTGGGCATCTTCAGCTTTCCTCAGCAGATGTTCTGAGTGTGAGGATGAGCCCAATGGGCACCTTGGGGGCTTAAGCTTTCACCAGCAGAGGTTCTGAGAAGGTGAAGATGAGCCTGATGGGCATCTTGGGGGGCTTCAGCTTTCACCAGCAGAGGTTCTGAGAAGGTGAAGATGAGCCTGATGGGCATCTTGGGCATCTTCAGCTTTCCCCAGCAGAGGTTCTGAGACAGTGTCAGTGTGAGGATGAGCCTGATGGGCATCTTGTGGGGATTCAGCTTTCACCAGAGCTGCAGGAGCCGCCTGAGGAAGGAGTCCCCAGCACGGGGAAGGAGCTTGCAGAGGGTTTTGGTGCCCACAGGGCACGGTGCCAACTGGGGCAAAAGCAGCTGCAGGTCGGGACAGGCACAGGAGCCGGGGAGCTGCGCAGACCTGGGCACGTCAATAAATCCGTGCCGAATCTTCCCTCACCAAAACACTTTCTGCCTGTCTTTACAACCTCCTCCCTTTGCTAGCAGCAAACCTTTGGCCTCTGGGAAGCTGCGGTGAAATGCAAGCAGCGACCTGTCCCGGGCCAGGCTGTTTGCAGAGCTGAGCTGCGGCATCCCGGAGAGCAGAAGCCGGCAATTACCGAGGGCAAGGCTGGGCTCAGGGCTCCGCTGTCAGCCAGCAGCTATGCTGCAGAACAGGATGTCGGATTAAGGAGTCTCCTACCGGCCAAAGCCGTGCCCAGGACAGCAGGGGACAGCGGGGAAGTGAAGGAGCTGGGTGGCACCAGCAGAGCTGCCCCAGCTCACACCCAGCGCTCCGGGTGTGGGGGTTCAGCCACGCTGCGATCCAGGCTGGAACAGCAGGAAAAGTGCCTGGCAGGGCTGCAGGATGGATTGCACTCGGCCTGGGTGCAGGTGAGGGGCCAGGGATCGCCTGTCAGGACGTACCTGCCCAGCACTCCACCTTATCTGCGGCGGAGCGGAGTTAATGTGTAACCCGGCCGTGTTTGGTTAGCCCAGAAAAGCAAAGAAGTGCTGGGATAGGCACGGCCGGGACAAGGAATTGGGCAGCACGGAACGACGGACAGCCTGGTAAAACTACAGAATGGATTAATAATCATTTCTGCTCCTGCTTGTGCTTTGCTCTCTGCGCTTCTCCTGCTGCATGGGCTGGGGGGCTCTGGGTACCTGCAGGGCTCTGCTTTGCAAGGATGAAACACGGCGGGGGATTCAGCAGCAAAGCTGGACGAGGCGGTTCGGAGGTGGGAGGAAAGCTGGGGAAAGCTGTGCTCGGGACAGCAAACAGCTCAGGCAGCTGCTGGGGGGCTTCATTTGCCTGTTGAGATAGGAGGAAATTCAGATCTGCCTTTGACCTCTTTGCCCCTGAGCTGCTCAGAGCTGGGACTGAGCTGGGATCCATCCCCTGGGCTGCCCAGAGCTGGGATCCATCCCCTGAGCTGGGATCCATCCCCTGAGCTGGGATCCATCCCTTGAGCTAGGATCCATCCCCTGGGCTGGGATCCATCCCCTGGGCTGGGATCCATCCCTTGAGCTAGGATCCATCCCCTGAGCTGGGATCCATCCCCTGGGCTGGGATCCATCCCCTGAGCTGGGATCCATCCCCTGAGCTGGGATCCATCCCTTGAGCTAGGATCCATCCCCTGAGCTGGGATCCATCTCCTGAGCTGGGATCCATCCCCTGGGCTGGGATCCATCCCCTGGGCTGCCCAGAGCTGGGTTGGTGCCTGCAGAGGGGGGTTTGCTTTGGGTTGTGTTCGGAAGCCTTTCCCAGGCAGGAGGGGTCTGGTTGCTGTGCCCCAGACAGCGAAACTGAGATGTTCTAACCCCGGATGAAGAGCTTGGAGTGGTGCTGGCTGAAAGAAAGTAGCCTCTTCTCTAAAGCAATTAGCATTAATTGCTACCCGGCGCCTCTTTGATGGCTCCGTGGGCTTTTAAAAGACAGTTATGGCAACGGCCACAAGAGCTGAGGGACCTGGCCTTTGAATTTTGATAAAAAAAGCTTCTTCCAAATATGTTTTTAGTTGGGGAAGAGAGTTCCACCACTGAAACCCAGCTATAAAACAGCTTTTTGAGTCCTGTGTCTTTTAAACCAAACACTCAGTCACGTTTTTAGTTTGTGGCTGTTACTGTTGCGGCACAGAAGGAACTAAAATCCTCCTGAATCATTAAAACTGGGGGTTTCAACACTGATGTTTTTTCCCCTTTCCCGAGCTGGATGAGTGTGCTGGAGCTGTAGTCACATCAGAGAAATAATGGGTAGGAAAAGGAACTTCTTGTTTCGGTGCAGATCCTCTGCAGTGCCCGACGGGCTGGGGCTGGACTTTGCCTCCCATGAGCTGGGGCTTGGTGAGTGCCAAAGCCTTGGCAGCTGCTTGAGGTCCCTCAAATGCTGGTTTTGAATGAGAGGAAATTATTTCTTTAGTGGTGGGGGGGATCCTCATGGAGAAAACGCCTCCCTGCTGGCCCCAGCAGCTGCACGCTCAAGTTCCAGCAAGGCTTTCACTTCCCCAGGAGGGTTTTGCTGTCTGAAATTTGGGAGGGAGGCAGCCAGGAGCAGCACAACAGCCATGGCCAAGCCTCCTGCTACTGAGGAGCTGATGTAAATCTAGAATAGTTTTGATATAAATCTAATTTTCACCTTGTGGATGCTCCAGTGCACAGCAAAACCCTGCAGAGGCCTGAAGTCCCCCAAGCTCAGCTCTGCTTCCTCACAGCTCAAATCCCTGGCTGTGAAGAGATCTGAATTCAAAGAATCCAGGGAATTGCTGTTCCAAAGCCACCACTTTCTTCAACGTCACTTAAGCAGTAAATAATGCAAAGCTGAGACTGAAATATTGAACTCCTCCTGCGTGGAAGGATTAGACCTGTCAGGGCGTGGGTGTCGAAATCTGATTTTTGCGGCGTATTCCAATTACAAAGGAATTCTTTCAGGGTCTAACACTCTGAACAAGCAGCCAGTTCTGCTCACTTTATCTCTGGATCTAATTCCCTGATCCTGCTACAAGGGGAAAAAAAAGCAGCAGTGTGTTCCTGCCTGCAGGTTACAGCACAAAGGGCTCCTCTGTGTCCCGAGGAGCAAATCCTCTCGCGTGGGTCCCTGTGTCTTGCAGGGGCTGTTGGTGTTTGTTTTGCTGCTCCCTCTCGCCCCCACAGCCCAGTTCCCTGCCCAAGGACAGGGTGGTGCATGTGCAGGAGACTCATTGGTGGTGCCAGGAATTTTTGGAAGCTCAGTGCTTGGCATCCATCAGTAATGGCACCTTCTGTGGGTGCTCAGCAGAGCTCTGGGCACCCTATCCCAAGTGTGAGAAACCCAAATCCAGGCTGTTTGTCACCCTGATGCCACACTGGGGTCCCACTGGTGATGGGAGGTCACTGCTGTGAGCAGAGGGGACATTGGGGTGCACCTTGAACCCCCCCAAGCCCGCCCTGCTCCCCACAGGCTGCGCCAGCCCCGTGCCCAAACACACCCAGGCGTGCCCCAAAGGCACAGGGACACCTCCCTGGGGCCACCTCCCTGGGGCCACCTCCCCTGGGCCCCCGAGGGAGGGTGGCAGAGGCAGCTCCTCGCCAGGAGGAAGCTCCTGACAGAGCAAGGATGTGAGTAACCAGCAGCATTTGGGGCCAGCACAAGTTCAAGCTGCAGGGCTGGCACAGGGTGTGGCACAGGAAAGAGGTCCCATGGGTCGGGGCTGGGGCTGTGCTGGGATTTCTGAGCCAGGCTCGCAGCTTTTCTTGTGCCTTATCCACCCCGGTGAGGTGAGCAGAGAGCCACCAACACGGGCTGGCTGTGCAGAGATTTCCCCATTCCCAGTTATGCTGAGGAAAACTTCAAGGATGATTTTTAAAAGCCCAGCTGCGCCTTCTCCTGGAGACAGCAGCTGGAGATGGAGCACAATTCCTCCATCCAGCAGCTGGAGATGGAGCACAATTCCTCCATCCAGCAGCTGGAGATGGAGCACAATTCCTCCATCCAGCAGCTGGGGATGGAGCAGAATTCTTCCATCCAGCAGCTGGAGATGGAGCAGAATTCCTCCATCCAGCAGCTGGAGATGGAGCACAATTCCTCCATCCAGCAGCTGGAGATGGAGCAGAATTCCTCCATCCAGCAGCTGGAGATGGAGCAGAATTCCTCCATCCAGCAGCTGGAGATGGAGCACAATTCCTCCATCCAGCAGCTGGAGATGGAGCAGAATTCCTCCATCCAGCAGCTGGAGATGGAGCAGAATTCCTCCATGCAGAATTCCTCCATCCAGCAGCTGGAGATGGAGCACAATTCCTCCATCCAGCAGCTGGAGATGGAATTCCTTCATCCAGCAGCTGGAGATGGAGCACATTCCTCCATCCAGCAGCTGGAGATGGGAGAATTCCTCCATCCAGCAGCTGGAGATGGAGCAGAATTCCTCCATCCAGCAGCTGGAGATGGAGCAGAATTCCTCCATCCAGCAGCTGGAGATGGAGCAGAATTCCTCCATCCAGCAGCTGGAGATGGAGCAGAATTCCTCCATCCACCAGCTGGAGATGGGCACAATTCCTCCATCCAGATGGAGATGGAGCACAATTCCTCCATCCAGCAGCTGGAGATGGAGCACAATTCCTCCATCCAGCAGCATCCATCCAGCAGCTGGAGATGGAGCACAATTCCTCCATCCAGCAGCTGGAGATGGAGCACAATTCCTCCATCCAGCAGCTGAGGATGGAGCACAATTCCTTCATCCAGCAGCTGGAGATGGAGCACAATTCCTCCATCCAGCAGCTGGAGATGGAGCAGAATTCCTCCATCCAGCAGCTTTAGAGCCTGCCTGTCTCCCTCCCAGCATACTTGAGTCACCCCTGGGAGAACATCACAACTTAATTTTTCTCCTTTTTCCTGCTCCAGCCAGGACATTCCTGCCGTGCCAGCCTCCAGGGCAGCCCAGGCTATGCCTAGGAAGGAGCTGGGGATGGCTGGCTGCAACTCTGGCAGCTGTGACAGCATGGTCAGCACGGCCTCCAACCACTCCCAGAGGGTGAGTAACCCTGAGGTGCCCAGCCCAGCTCGCCCCTCTGGGTTGGAGAAAGATTTTGGGCAGATCTCAGCCCAAATCTGCTCTCTGGTGGTGCTTTGGGGGCAGCTGGAGGCCCTGAGACAGCAGCAGGACCAGGTGGATTCCTGAACTCCTGCCCCAGAGCCCTCCCAGCCTTCCCATCCTGCCACGTGTGTGTGGGGAGCCCTCGGTGCTGCAGGGGCTGCTCTGGGGCAGGACAGAGCCCTGGAGAGGGGAGCCCTGGAGAGGGGAACCCATTCCTGGAGAGGGGATCCTGTCCCTGGAGAGGGGATCCATCCCCTAGAGAGTGGTTCCTGTCCTTGGAGAGGGAATCCTGTCCCTGGAGAGGGGATCCTGTCCCTGGAGAGGGAATACATACCCTAGAGAGGGGTTCCTGTCCTTGTAGAAGGGATCCTCTCCCTGGAGATGGGATCCTTGAAGAGGGGATCCTGTCCCTGGAGAGAGGAGACCTGGAGGGGGAATCCCATCCCTGGAGAGGGGATCCTGTCCCTGGAAAGGGGAATCCTGTCCTTGGAGAGGGAATCCTGACCCTGGAGAGGGAATTCTGTCCCTGGAGAGGGAATCCTGTCCTTGGAGAGGGAATCCATCCCCTGGAGAGGGGTTCCTGTCCTTGGGAGGGATCCTGTCCCAGAGATGGGAGTCCTGGGGATCCTGTCCCTGGGAGAGGGATCCTGAGGGGCCCTGGAGAGGGAATCCTGACCCTGGAGAGGGAATCCTGTACTGGAGAGGGGATCCCTAGGGAGGGAATCCTGTCCTTGGAGTGGGATTCCTGTCCCTGGAGAGGGGAGTCCTGGGGAGGGGAGCCCTGGGGAGGGGATCCTGTCCCTGGAGAGGGGATCTGTAGAGAGGGGATCCATCCCCTGGAGAGGGAATCCTGTCCCTGTGGGGATCCCATCCCTGGAGGGGGGATCCTGACTCTGGAGGGGGGAATCCTCTCCCTGGAGAGGGGATCCCTGGAGAGGGGATGCTGTCCCTGGAGAGGCCCCTGTGCTGCCAGGGGTGCAGGGATCAGACCAGTTGGGTAACTGGGTCCCAGTTGGGTAACTGGGTCACGCTGGCTCCAAGCAGTGACAACACCTGCAGGAGACAGTGAGCTGAGCTCCTCCTGCCTGGCACCAGATGAGTTCCCCAGTTAAGGCAGGGATGAGTTGGGACCATGGGTGTAGATGTGTAATTTTTCACTATCTGTCCATTAAAGCTTGTTTGTCTCCCAACACTGATCCCAAGATTGATGGGCTAATTACATCCTGCCTGACTTGGAGCATAATTGATATGTGTGAGAGCAGCTCAGTCCTGGCAGCTTTTCCATTTGATGTATTGCAAACCAGAACCAAACCCTCTGAGTTTAATGGGCATGGAAGAACTGGTTGTGATACTGCCTGGTAAAAGATTTGGATAAGGTGTCTCTGCAAAACAACTCCACCTGGGATAATTCCTGCCCTGTGCTTGTTGATCTGATGCACATTCCATCCTGCCCCGCGCCTCATTTTGTTCATGACAAGTTGCAGGAATCACCTTGGTATCTGACACTGCAATAACATCTCCTGGTGCTCAAAATATAACAAAAATTAAACAACTCTGGCTCAGGAATGAATGGGAGAACAAGGAGGGTGCATCACCTGCACAGAGCCCTTCAGTGTTGGTGGTGTTTTCTAATATTCAGCATTGCTGAGCACTACAGGTGTCTGTACCTGCAGATTTGTTACCCATCTGCTCACATTTCAGTTTAAAGGAGTGAAAGTTAGAGGCCAAGTTCCCAAGTTCAGAATAATCCACCTCCTGACCCACAGAGGAGGGTAATATAAAAAAGGCTTTAAGTTTATATATATATTTCTTATTTTTAGAGGAGGTTGTATAGCTTTCTGGAGCTGTAAATACTCATCATTGAACAGCCACTGGCCAAGCAGCTGTCACAGGCTCTCTAAACAACCTGGACATTAAATACAAAAATATATAAAATATTAAAATCATATATAATATATTAAAATATACACAGTATTAATATATATTAAAAATTATAGATATAAAGTTATATATGTGTGTAGTATAACATAAACCTCTAATATATATGTAGTATAAAGTAAACCTCTTTTTATATATATTTTATATATATTTATATACACATATATCTTATAAATATATATATTCATATATATTTTTATATACTATATATACTACATATATATTTATATATGTATAGATATTATATATATGTAGTATAAAGTAAATATACTTTTATATATATAATAAATAGAGATATATTTATATTTACTATATATAATGCATATATTTTTATATGTACATAAATATGTAGTATAAAGTAAACCTCTCTTTCTTATATATATTTTTATATATTTATATACACATATATTATAAATATATACATATATATTTGTATATATTTTATATGAATATATAATAAATATGTACATATATATTTGTATTTCTATATACTATAGATGCACATTACATAGAAAAATATATATATGTATATATATTTTTGTGCATATATATGTAGTATAAATAAAGCAAGCATCTCTTTCTTATATATATTTATATCTCTTTATACACATATATATTATATATACTTATCATATATATATATAATAAATATATACATATATATTTTATATATATTTTATATGAATATATAATAAATATATATATATATATTTGTATTTCTATATACTAAACCTGCCATTACATAAAAATATATATATATATATATATATATATATATATATATATATATATTTTAAATATATATAATACATCCTTTCATATATATTTATATTTCTATATACTACATATATATTACATAAAACATATGTATATATATATTATGCATATATAAATATATATATATATATTTATATATTTATATATAAATATATTTATATATCTTCCTCCATCCATATACTATATATACACACTATATATATAATTATATATATATATATTTATATATTATATATAAATATATACATATATATTTATATATATATATATATATTCCTATCCACACTATATAAATCCATAGTATAAAGTAAACCTCCATCCAGCAGCTTTATCTTCTTTTTTTTCCCAGAGCTGACAACAGCTATGACTATTTATCTGTGGAAGAGAAGGAGTGTTTGATGTTCCTGGAGGAAACCATTGGCTCCCTGGATGCAGAGGGGGATGGGGTGTCCACGGATGACACTGGAGATGGAGTACAATTCCTCAATCCAAGCCCAGGAGAGGCCCAGAATTCCCTAGGGGGTGAGCTGGAAACCCTTCTGCAGATAAGATTTTAATGGGAAAATATAAACATCTATTTATTTTTTTCCCCAAATAGTTTCATACAGGCCTTATTCTCAAGCACAGATATGTACAATACACATCCTGTCTAGGCATGAATATTTTACAGGATTTTCTGATACCGCAACTCAATGGGTTGGAGAATTCTACAATATAGAAATAGCTTGGTGGGATCCAGCTTAGTGCCCAGTAATCACAGTAATTAATGAGGATTCCTGTCAGGCCCAAAGGATCCCATTTCCCCAGCAGTGATGGATCAGAGTGTGGGGTACCAGTTCTGGGCTGCTCTGGGTCTGGATTGAAGGCACTTGAGATGAGGGTTCATAATCACACTCAGGTGTTCATTATTGGAGTTATCCAAAACAGTGGTTCCTGTCCTTGTGAGGTGGGCTGCTTTCCATTAGGGAAGTCCCAAAATGGCCAACAATCTCTTGGTACAAGGTCTTTTAAGACTAAACCATTCAATTAAGAATGGACTGTCCCTAGATTATTTTCCCTTTTAATCCCATCCAATATCCTGATCCTAAAGAGAATCCTGTCAATGCCGATTTTCCTGACCCTGGAGAAAATGCTGTCCCAAACCCATGGAGAAGGAGGAAGAAGAAGAATTCCTGCAGGACGACACCCCTAGAGGGGAGGGGAGCCCTCCCTCTTGCTTCCATCCACAACATACTAAAACCCCAAAACCTCAATTCCCCATCTAAGGTGACACTGGAGAGGGACACTGTCCCTGGATAATCTATTTCTGTTCTGTGGGGATCCCAGTCTATGTTGAAGTCTGGGAAACCTCTCCATGGAGGGAGGGTAGAGTGGGGATGCTGTCCCTGGGGCCCTGTGCTGCCAGGGGTGCAGGGATCAGACAGTTGGTAACTGGGTCCCAGTTGGGTGCCCTGGGTCACGCTGGCTCCAACAGTGACAACACCTGCAGGAGACAGTGAGCTGAGCTCCTCCTGCCTGGCACCAGATGAGTTCCCCAGTTAAGGCAGGGATGAGTTGGGACCATGGGTGTAGATGTGTAATTTTTCACTATCTGTCCATTAAAGCTTGTTTGTCTCCCAACACTGATCCCAAGATTGATGGGCTAATTACATCCTGCCTGACTTGGAGCATAATTGATATGTGCGAGAGCAGCTCAGTCCTGGCAGCTTTTCCATTTGATGTATTGCAAACCAGAACCAAACCCTCTGAGTTTAATGGGCATGGAAGAACTGGTTGTGATACTGCCTGGTAAAAGATTTGGATAAGGTGTCTCTGCAAAACAACTCCACCTGGGATAATTCCTGCCCTGTGCTTGTTGATCTGATGCACATTCCATCCTGCCCCGTGCCTCATTTTGTTCATGACAAGTTGCAGGAATCACCTTGGTATCTGACACTGCAATAACATCTCCAGGTGCTCAAAATATAACAAAAATTAAACAACTCTGGCTCTGGAATGAATGGAAGAACAAGGAGGGTGCATCACCTGCACAGAGCCCTTCAGTGTTGGTGGTGTTTTCTAATATTCAGCATTGCTGAGCACTACAGGTGTCTGCACCTGCAGATTTGTTACCCATCTGCTCACATTTCAGTTTAAAGGAGTGAAAGTTAGAGGCCAAGTTCCCAAGTTCAGAATAATCCACCTCCTGACCCACAGAGGAGGGTAATATAAAAAAGGCTTTAAGTTTATATATATATTTCTTATTTTTAGAGGAGGTTGTCTAGTTTTCTGGAGCTGTAAATACTCATCATTGAACAGCCACTGGCCAAGCAGCTGTCACAGGCTTTCTAAACTACCTGGACATTAAATACAAAAATATATTAAATATTAAAATCATATATAATATATTAAAATATACACAGTATTAATATATATTAAAAATTATAGATATAAAGTTATATATGTGTGTAGTATAACATAAACCTCTAATATATATGTAGTATAAAGTAAACCTCTTTTTTATATATATTTTATATATATTTATATACACTTATAAATATATATATTCATATATATATTTTATATACTATAGATACTACATATATATTCATATATGTATAGATATTATATACATGTAGTATAAAGTAAATATATATTTTATATATATAATAAATAGAGATATATTTATATTTACTATATATAATGCATATATTTTTATATGTACATAAATATGTAGTATAAAGTAAACCTCTCTTTCTTATATATATTTTTATATATTTATATACACATATATTATAAATATATACATATATATTTATAGGAATAAATAATAAATATGTACATATATATTTGTATTTCTATATACTATAGATGCACATTACATAGAAAAATATATATATGTATATATATATTGTGCATATGTATGTAGTATAAATAAAGCAAGCATCTCTTTCTTATATATATTTATATCTCTTTATACACATATATATTATATATACATATCACATATATATAATAAATATATACATATATATTTATATATTTTATATAAATACATACATATATATTTATATTTTATATACTATATATATATATGTAGTATGATATAAACCTCTCTTTCTTATACATATTTTTTATATATTTATATAAAAATATATTATAAATATATACATATATATTTATATATTTTTAATATGAATATATAATACATATGTACATATATATTTATATCTCTATATATACACATTACATAAAAATATATGTATATATATATATATATATATATATATAAATAAATAAGCATTATCTTTTTTATATATATTTATATCTCTTTATACACACATATATTATATATATATATCACATATATATAATAAATATATACATATATATTTATATATTTTATATAAATACATACATATATATTTATATTTCCATTTCCATATACTATATATACACACTATATATATATATATGTAGTATAAAGTAAACCTCTCTGCTTTATCTTCTTTTTTTCCCAGAGTGACAACAGCTATGACTATTTATCTGTGGAAGAGAAGGAGTGTTTGATGTTCCTGGAGGAAACCATTGGCTCCCTGGATGCAGAGGGGGACAGTGGGGTGTCCACGGATGACACCGACTACGGGGAGCCCTCCAAGCCCAGGAGAGGCCCTGTGCCCCGGGGTGAGCTGGAAACCCTTCTGCAGATAAGATTTTAATAGAAAATATAAACATCTATTTATTTTTTTTTCCCAAATAGTTTCATACAGGCCTTATTCTCAAACACAGATATGTACAATACACATCCTGTCTAGGCATGAATATTTTACAGGATTTTCTGATACCGCAACTCAATGGCTTTGGAATTCTACAATATAGAAATACCTTGCAGGGATCCTGCTTAGTGTCAGTAATCACAGTAATTAATGAGGCTCTGTCAGGCCCAAAGGATCCAATTTCCCCAGCAGTGATGGATCAGAGTGTGGGGTACCAGTTCTGGGTTTCTCTGGGTCTGGATTGAAGGCACTTGGGATGACAGTTCATGTTCACACTCAGGTGTTCATTATTTGTTATCAGTGAAACAGTCCCACTGCTGTGAGGTGGGCAGCTTTTCATTAGAAGGCACAAAATGGCCAACAATCTCTTGGTACAAGGTCTTTTAAGACTAAACCATCCAATTAAGAACGGACACCTAGATTATTTTCCCTTTTAACCCAATAACTGATCCCAAAGAGCTGCAATGCCGATTTTTGTGCCCAATTACAAAATGCCACCCAAACCCATGGAGAAGGAGGAAGAAGAAGAAACCCAGGACGACACCCTGTGCCCTCCCTCTTGCTTCCATCCACAACATACTAAAAACCCCAAAACCTCAATTTCCCATCTAAGTGACACACCTACACTGCTCTCTATAATCTATTTCACACTTCTGTGGATTCCAGTCTATGTTGAAGTCTGGGAAACTTTCTCCATGAATGAGGGTCAGAGTCAGTGCTGCCCTGGGGGTCAGGGCACCCCAGAGCACACAGAGAAATATTCCTGGTGCCCTGGGTTTCCACATCAGAGGAGCTGGGGTAGCCCTGGGTGCCTGTGCTGGCCCAGGAGGGGTGAGGCGTGTTCCGTGTCCAGAGCATGACTCCAACTCTCTCTCTTCCCAGATTTGGGGAACAGGACTCCCCCTGCAAGCAGAGCTCAGCAGCGTGGGGCTGAACAGAGGAGTGGTAAAATCATCTCTGCCCCATCCAGCTCAGCCCCAGCAGCTGCTCCAGGTCCATGTTCCTCCAGCCTCCCCAGGAACATCCCTGCAGCAAATGGAGCTGCAGGCAGCAAAGGAGGTGTCCCCACAGTGCCAGCAGGAAAACCTGCCCAGGAGGTGCCCAAGGAGGGCAGGCTGGACCTAGGAAGCCACACCAAGTCCGTGATTATCCAACCTCCAGACCCATTCCAGGATGAGCTGGAGTGGTCACGCAGCCAGCGCTCAGAGGCCAAGGGGGAGGCACCCAAGGAGACCAAGACTTGGACTTCGTGGGGCCACCTGGAGAAATCCACACTGGAGGAGGCCCCTCAGGACCCCGATGCCAAGCGTGGGCCTCCAACCGCCCCCAAACCGCGGAAACTGCCACCAAACATCATCCTGAAAACCAGCAGGAGCAGCACCGTGCCGGAGCACAACCAGAAGGTAAAAACAGCACCTCCACCCTCAGCCACCTCCCAGGCCAGCCCTGCCAGCGACAGCACTGCTGAGAAGGGGAATCCAGGCCACCTCGACCCCAAGGAGAAGGAGAAAGCCCGAAGGGAGGCCCTGGAGAAGCTGGGACTGTCCCAGGACAGGCGGGAGCCCAGCGCCCACCTCCATGCCCACCCCAGGGAGACACCACTGCCTGGCGAGGGCTCCGTGCCGGGGATCCGCCAGATCCCCTTCAAATCCAACACCCTGGAGCGCTCTGGGGTGGGGCTGGGCAGCGCCATGGGCAGCCCCAAGGAGCAGAATGGGCGCAGCAGCAGCAGCTCCCTGGGCAAGATGTCCTTCATCGAGCGCCTGGCGCCCAGCTTCCTCCGCAGCCGGCCCCGGCCCGCCTCCCTCGCGGCAGGCAAGGACTTCGGGGGCCTCAAGGAGCAGGAGGAGAAGGACAAGAGCAGCAAGAGGAGATCCCACCCTCTGCCCAGCTTCCCCAGGCCGCCACGCTCCGCTGTCAGCGTGAAGATCTCGCCCAAAGGCGCGGCCGACGAGAACCGGCGCGAGGCGCTCAAGAAGTTGGGGCTGCTCAAGGAGTAGCTGGTGGGGCTGGTGGAAAAGGGGGTTTTCACCCCGAATCCAGCGGCCTGCACTGCCTTGGGGCACGAGCATCTGCTGCCAGAGGTGCTGGGAGCTTCACACCAAGTAGAGGAAGGCGGCGTGTACAGGATATTTTGTATATAGAAGGTGCACATGGGATATTTATACAAAGCAGCTCTCAGCGTGGATGGGATGTGTTCTCCTGCAAGGGCTTTAGTGCATTTGGGGATCCATCAAAACAGGGAAGCCATGGAATTCGGGGTTTGGCTTGTTTTCAAAAGGGTTGCCTGTGGATAAAGCGTCTCTGGGAAGAACTGCTGGACTTTGCTGCTCTTTTAGGACTTTTTGGGGGGTTTTAAATTAATTTTATCACAGCCTCTGAGAGCTGAGCGCTCACCTGCCACGTGAAAGTGCCTCACAGAACCATCACTGCCTGCTGGCTGGGCTGGAGGGCTGCCCAGACATGCCACTGCCTCCCTGGCACACTCTGCTCTCCCAGCCAGCCCTGACCACCTGCATCCAGCACCTGGAAGAGGCTTGAACTGCATGAAAACACAGCTGAGGAGGCCAGAGGCTGTGCTGGTGCCAGATCCAGAAGTGCTGCCCAAACTGGGCCAGATGCAAGGCTGGGACAGCTCCAGCTCATCCCTTCTGAGCTGTCCTGGCACCTCTGATGCTGCCAACACCTCGCTGCTCACCCTGGGGAACAGAGGTGGCTGATGTCCCTAATAAACCTGTGTGTGATCAGAAAGTGCCATGTGGTACCGATTTATGTCCCAGTCAGGTAAACAATAAATGCCCCCTAAATATTTAAAAACAAAACCAAAAGGGGTTCAAAACAAAGAGTTCTGAGAGAAAGGATGAGGCAGGTCAGGTCTGTCCCACCTGGAAAATGGAATTATTTGATCAGCAAAGCTGATCAGTTAAAGTTGTGCTTTCATCCCTGTGCTCCTCCACTCTGACCATTCTTTTTTCTGCTCTGACTGCTCAGCACTGCATGGGGCAAGTCCCAAGGGAAATCTCACCTTGTTCATCTAATGAGAAAGGAGGAGGCATTAAGGACTCTCAAAGCATTTTTGCCCTGAAACAGAACCTAAACAATTCTTAAAACCAGATTGTTTTGGAAACAAAAGGCTTCTCTTCCAATCCTTGGCTTTAGTCAGAGCCATTGTGTGCTCGTGTCATGAGGGCTGAGTTTTGTTCAGATTTCCAAGGAGAAACCTCACTCCCAAAGATCCCTTATCACTCTGTGACGTGGTGATGCTCACAAACAAGAGCTGGTATGAAATGGGAACAAAAGAGAACAAATTTAAACAACAGCCAGGGAGCAGCAGGGTCATTCCTCTGGGCACTAACTCCACATTTCTGTGCCTTTCCTGGAGCTGCCAGATGCTCTGGGCTGAATCACTCACCCCAGGCAAGCCCCATTCCACCAGCTGTTTAATCCTGCCAGGGGAATATGGATTTTTACCTGCTGGATGTGTTTGTAGCCCTTAGAAACTGAGCTGTTTGTGCCCCAGGGCTGGGGCCTGATGCAAGAGCAGCCCATGACTGTGCCTGGTGCCACCCAGAGCCCAGCCCTGCTGCTGGCACAGGGATCCTGCTCCTGCTCTTACTCCTACTCCTGCTCCTATTCCTGCTCCTGTTCCTGGCACAGGGATCCTGCTCCTTCTCCTTCTCCTGCTCCCGGCACAGGGATCCTGCTCCTGCTCTTACTCCTTCTCCTGCTCCTGTTCCTGGCACAGGGATCCTGCTCCTTCTCCTGGCAGAGGGATCCTTCTCCTTCTCCTTCTCCTTCTCCTTCTCCTTCTCCTTCTCCTTCTCCTTCTCCTTCTCCTTCTCCTTCTCCTTCTCCTTCTCCTTCTCCTTCTCCTTCTCCTTCTCCTTCTCCTTCTCCTTCTCCTTCTCCTTCTCCTTCTCCTTCTCCTTCTCCTTCTCCTTCCCCTTCCCCTGCCCCTGCCCCTGGCAGAGGGATCCTGCTCCTGCTCCTACTCCTACCCCTGTTCCTTCTCCTGCTCCTGGCAGAGGAATCTTGTTCCTGCTTCTGCCCCTGGCAGAGGGATCCTACTCCAACTCCTGCTCCTGCACTCCTACTCCTACTCCTGTCCCTACTCCTGCCCCTGCTCCTGGCAGAGGGATCCCGCTTCTACTCCTCCTCCTCCTCCTTCTCCTGCTCCTTACCCTGCTCCTGGCGGGGGGATCCTGCCCCTGCTCCTGCTTCTACTCCTCCTTGTACTCCTTTTCCTTCTCCTGCTCCTGTACTCCTACTCTTGCCCTACTCTTACACCCCTACTCCCACTCCTTCTCCTGCTCCTGCAGGGATCGAGGCCACCTCAGCTCCACCTGCTGCTGCTCCCTGTGCCTGCTGCTGCTGTTGGGGACCTTTCTGCTGCTGCTGCAGGGGTTGACACCAGGCTGGCCAGCCCCAGAAGAACTGGATTCATGGCTCACCTACCAACCCTGCTCCTTTCCCTGCCTCACATTCCTTGGACTCTTTCTGAGGGTCAGCACCTTGCGCACCCCTCTGGTGTAGTGCAGCTCTTTAGAGGATGCCCTGCCCTTCTCTGCATGCAGAGCAGCTCCAGGGATGTTTGGACAGGGATTGAAAGCCTGGCTGAGGACTGTGCCAGCCCCACAATAACTGGGTTCATTGTTCAGCTACCAACCAGCATTTCCCTGCTCCTTTCCCTGCCTCACATCCCTTGGATTCTTTCTGTGGGTGGGTCAGCACCCTGTGCACACCTTTGGGGTGGTGCAGCTCTTTAGAGGATGCCCTGCAGCTCCAGGGATGTTTCCAGAGGGACTGAAAGCCTGGCTGAGGACTGTGCCAGCCCCACAATAATTCAATTCATTGCTCAGCTACAAACCAGCATTTCCCTGCCTCAGTTCCTCGCATTCCTTGGATTCTGAGCATCAGCACCTTGTGCACACCTCGGGTGTGGGGCAGCTCTTGAGGAGGATGCCCTGCAGCTCCAGGGATGGTTTGGAGAGGGATTCAAAGCCTGGCTGAGGACTGTGCCAGCCCCAGAATGTGACAGAGTTCACAGGGGTCTCAGGTTGAGGGAAGAGACGAGGATCTGACTCCATGTTTCAGAAGGCTGATTTATTATTTTATTATATATATTACATTAAAACTATACTAAAAGAATAAAAGAAAGGATTTCCTCAGAAGGCTGGCTAAGAATAGAATAGGAAAGAATGATAAAGGCTTGTGTCTTGGACACTCTGTCTGAGCCAGCTGACTGTGATTGGCCATTAATTAGAAACAACCCCATGAAACCAATCCCAGATGCACCTGTTGCATTCCACAGCAGCAGATAACCATTGTTCACATTTTGTTCCTGAGGCCTCTCAGCTTCTCAGGAGGAAAAACCCTAAGGAAAGGATTTTTCATAAAACACGTCTGTGACACCAGAAGAATTCAATTCATTGCTCAGTTACAAACCAGCACTTCCCTGCTCCTTTTCCTGTCTTGCATTCCTTGGATTCTTTCTGTGGGTCAGCACCCTGTGCACACCTTTGGGGTGGTGCAGCTCTTGAGGAGGATGCCCTGCAGCTCCAGGAAAGTTTGCAGAGGGAATCAAAGCCTGGTGAGGACTGTGCCAGCCCCACAATAACTGGATTCATTGCTCAGCTACAAACCAGCATTTCCCTGCCTCAGTGCCTCACATCCCTTGGATTCTGAGCATCAGCACCCTGTGCACACCTCTGGTGTGGTGCAGCTCTTGAGGAGGATGCCCTGCAGCTCCAGGGAAGTTTGCAGAGGGATTCAAAGCCTGGTGTGCACTGTGCCAGCCTGAGCCGGTTTGGTATTCCCAGCCTGTCCTGGAAAGGTGCTGCTGCTGCTGCTGCTGCTGCTGCAAGGTCAGGGATGGCAAGGACCGAGTGCAGCTCGGTGCTGCAAGCAGTTCATTAACATCAGTTAATTGTTCCGGGTAATTACCTCCCCTCTCTCTAAAGAAAGCCTGCATTAGTTTGGAAATTAAATTGCCTGTAAGGGACAGAGGCTCTTGGTTTGTCATCACCATAAAATCATGGCATGGTTTGGGTTGGAAGGGACCTTAAAGCTCCTCCAGTTCCATCGCCCTTTCACTGTCCCAGCTTGCTCCAAGGCTGGGTGGGGGCAACACAAATGAAATCCACCCCCAGGTTCAGGCAGAACTCCCGGGGTCTTGTTTGGGATCCCTGAAACCAAAATCAGGCTTCATACTGTGGCAGGGGGTGGAATGAGATGAGCTTTAATGTCCCTTCCAACCCAAACCCTTCTGTGATTCTGGGAATCTAAATCTGGGCATATTTAACTTGATTTGTGCCTGGAAGGCAAAATCCCAGCAGGGCCCAGACAGAAAACAGCCAGGAAGAGAGATGACAGCCTTGCAGAAGGAACAAGTCTCAGGAGGGTTGGTAAATGTACCCTCAGTGACTTCAGGCAGACAATCCAGACTGAGTTTATGTGTTAACAATGTCAAAAACAACAAAGAAAACACCCAGCTTTGCATTTTGCACAGAATATTCATCAACTCCTCACCAGCAGTCCCACCCTGGCTCAGACCTGTCATTTCCATGTCTACATGAGCCTGTCAAGACCTCTTGTCCCAATTATAAAACATCCTTGTACACATCTTTCATTTCCAAGATCAAACTCAGGAGCGGTGGCTGGTGGGACTCTGGCAGTGTCAGGGAGCAGCAGCTGCACACAGAAATAATTTGTGTTAATTACAGTGAATTACAGCCCCTCCAGGGCTGCATCAGGGGAGCCTTGGGGCTGAGAGTGAGGGGGAACCTGCAGGGTGATCCCAAACCCACCAGGATTTAACAGCAGGAACGCCAGGCCTAGCTCTGCTTTAAGATATTCTCAGGTAAATTTGCATCCCTGGCAAACAGAGGGAAGCAAACCCCAAACCAATAAAATCTGGTTGCTCTAACACAGCAGTGAGAGGCTGCAGTGCCCCTGGTGGGGCTGCTCTTTGCAGGGTGTTGGTCCTGTGGGGCTGAGCACGGCTTGGGTGGGAGCTGCAGTGAGGAGCTTGGGCCTTTTTCATTGACAGCTCCATTAGGAACAAAGAACAGGGGCAAAAAAAGAGAATAAAAAAAAAGATAATGGAGAGAAGCACGGTGGGGTTGGAGAAGGTCCTTGTCTACCTAGCCTCAGCTCCTGGTTATTGCCCAAACTGTGATGGAACAGGGTGAAAAACCTCAAACACCTCCAGCATCTTCCACAGGGCTGGAGAGAGCCCAGATCAGTCCTGGAGAGCCCAGCTGGATCCTGGAGCGATCCCAGCTGGATCCTGGAGACATCCCAGCTGGATCCTGGGGTGATCCCAGTTCAATCCAGGGGAGATCCCAGCTGGATCCTGGGGTGATCCCAGTTCAATCCAGGGGAGATCCCAGCTGGATCCTGGAGTGATCCCAGCTGGATCCTGCACTGAGCCCAGCTCAATCCTGAAGTGACCTCAGGTGAGCCCAGCTCTATCCTGGAGAGCTCAGCTGGATCCTGGAGCGAACCCAGCTGGATCCTGAAGAGCCCAGCTCAGTCCTGCACTGAGCCCAGCTGGATCCTGGAGTGATCCCAGCTCAATCCAGGGGAGATCCCAGCTGGATCCTGAAATGATCCCAGCTCAATCCAGGGGAGATCCCAGCTGGATCCTGTGGTGATCCCAGCTGGATCCTGCACTGAGCCCAGCTGGATCCTGGAGCCCAGTTTGGTGCTCCCCAATTGGTTCAGCAGCATCCATTATCATTTTTTCCTCTTTTTGCCCCTGTTCTTTGTTCCTAATGGAGCTGTCAATGAAACAAGGCCCAAGCTCCTCACTGCAGCTCCCACCCAAGCCGTGCTCGACCCCACAGGAACAACACCCTGCAAAGAGCAGCCCCACCAGGGGCACTGCAGCCTCTCACTGCTGTGTTAGAGCAACCAGATTTTATTGGTTTGGGGTTTGCTTCCCTCTATTTGCCAGGGATGCAAATTTACCTGAGAATATCTTAAAGCAGAGCTAGGCCTGGAGTTCCTGCTGTTAAATCCTGGTGGGTTTGGGATCATCCTGCAGGTCTCCACCTCCCCAAGGTCTCAGCTCTTTTCTTCCCAATACCCTTGCATCTGGAAATCCATCAGGAGACAGGCAGGGGCAGTGTTGTTCCTTGCAGAGGGGTTTGTGTGCACACAACCAGCCCTGGCTGGCTCCGAGCAGGGGTTTAATCATTACCTGGGCACCGAGGAGCAGCCAGGGGTTGTGCTCATTAATTAATTACAGCTCTGAGCGCAGACAGCCTGGGCTGAGGTGCTGGCAGTGACCTCCACATCCGCACAGGGATGGGACTGCTGGGATGGAGCCTCTGCCTGCCCTGGTGCTGCTCCAGGGAGGAGATTCCCCCTCCAGCACCTTTGTCAGAGGAAGGAAGAGGAATTTCCTTTAAGAGCAAAGCCCAGAAGAATTTAACTCTCCTTTAATTAACTGATTAATTATCTTTAAAATTAAACTAAAAAATAAGTTTAAAATTAAGATTTAATTTTTTTAAAATTAAGATTTAATTTTTTTAAATTAAGATTTAGGTTTTTTTAAATTAAGATTTAATTTTTAAAAAATTAATTATTTTAAATTAAATAATTTTTAAATTAAATATACCTTTTAAACTTTTAAAACTTACATTTAATTGAATTTGACTCTCCTTTAGCAGTGGAAGGTGCAAGGCAGTAGTACTGCCCCAGGAGGGTCTCCTGGAATTCCATGATTTTATGATTCTCTGAAATAACTCTGATTATTCCCAGGGGGTTCCCACCAGCACTTTTATCCCATTTTATTGCTCCCACAAAGCCAATCCTGGTGCTTTGCTGCTCTCAGGGCAATAAATGCCCTCAGTTCTGCTGGAGCCCATCCAAGAGCGGGGAATTTATGGCCCAGGTTTGGTACAAAACACGACAATTACTGCAACCCAAGATTAATCATATCACCATTAACAGCGCAAAATTGCTCACTGGAAATTTATCCCCAGCCAGGGAGATTCCAGAGTGCTTCAGGGATTGTCTCACACAGAAAACAGAGGGGAAGATCAAGGCCCTGGAGCCCACAGGACTGAGAAAATCTCTAAATCCCCCTCTGAACCCTTCCCACTCCTCACCCAGGTGTAGGAATGTGCTCCCTGTTGATGGAGCGACCAAATTATTTTTTGTCTGCTTAAAAAGGTAAAAAGCCCTGTGGTGGTGCTCACAGGGGTCCCAGGACGAGGGAAGAGATGAGAATCTTGACTACTCCATGTTTCAGAAGGCTGATTTATTATTTTTTGATATATATTATATTCAAAGAAAATTATATAATAAAACAATACTAAAAGAATGGAAGAAAGAATTTCATCAGAAGGATATCAAGGAATGGAATGATAATAAAATCTTGTGACTGACCAGAGAGTCTGAGCTAGCTGACTGTGATTGGCCATTAATTAGAAACAACCACATGAGACCAATCACAGATGCACCTGTTGCATCCCACAGCAGCAGATAACCATTGTTCACAGTTTGTTCCTGAGGCCTCTCAGCTTCTCAGGAGGAAAAACCCTAACAAAAGGATTTTTCATAAAATGTGTCTGTGACAAAGCCCAGACGTTTTTCTCCTTAATTTGGTACAAAGACACCTCACAGGACCTTTGGGGCTTCACCCCAAACCTTGGGCTGCCCATTGGACACAGGCCAAGAGGTCCAGCCTGGGTAATTCGCCAGAAAAAGGAGAGAATAAAGGAAATAATAATAAAGGAAATAATTTTGTGGGGTGTTTTAACAGGAGCAAGGACCTCTTACCCCTAGCTCAGTTTTCTCTATAAGCGCTTTGTTATTTTACCTTTTATGAAACCTTTTTATGTTTCCAGCCCTACTTCAGAAGCCATCCTGCTGATTTTATGCCATTTGAAGAAGCATTTTTGAAGTAGCAGAGCTGTCTCAGGTGGGATGGGTTCCTCTGAGAGCTCAGGAGTAACCCATGGCCCAGGGAATGCTGTCCTGCACATCCTGGGGACACTCAGGTGCTGCAGCCAGCCCAGGGCCTCTCAGAGGTGCCACAGGTGGGAATTTTTAATTTTTAATCCATCATTTTTAATGGAAGGCAAAGCAGCCCCAAGTCCCAGGCAGTAACTGAAATGCCTCTGTAGCTTTGGAGCTATCTCTCAATAAATAAATAACAAATAAACTCCCCTCAATAAATAAATAACAAAAAAACTCCTCTCAATAAATAAATAACAAATAAACTCCCCTCAATAAATAAATAACAAATAAACTCCTCTCAATCCTTTGGTCGGTGCAAAAGAGGAATTGTGTTTATGGAACAAACTGCCCTGGGTTTGTTCTTCACACCCCATGGTCCGAACCCAGCCTGGTCACATTTCAGGGACTGGTTTAGGGCAAAAATGGAAGCAGAAATCTTCTTTTTGACCCCAAAACAGGATCAAAACACAGACATGAGCTCAGGGAAGGGCCAGTCAAACCACAGGGGTCTGAGGAACCTTTCACGAAGTTCTTGATGGGAAGTTCTGCCTGGAAGTGGCTCACAGCAAACACCATTTTGTGACAATCTGCATGTTTTATATTAAAGCATTTTGTCTGTAGAGCAGGGGAATTCCTCTCAAACTCTGCCATTTCTGCTCCTGGCCTCTTCACCCTTTTTTTTCCCCCTTCCATGGTGTCACCACATCCCTAGATAGCTAAAAAAGACCATTTTTGGGTTTTTTGGATGACATCTTTGCCGCTCCTCTGAGCATTTTGACCATTTCCACTTTGCTCAGCAATGCACATCGAGACCTCAGAAGATTTTTAGTGCACCCACTTTAAAGTCTACACATCGATACATGAAAAAAAGAATTAGACATCAAGAGAAAAGCAAAGACCAACTGAGCTGCAAGCTGCAAAAACAACTTTATTAAACAAAATCCGAGCTGGAGGTGGAAGAGAAAATTTCCAGCAGGAAAAAACATCACAATCTAAGGTAGGTAAGTCTCAATTTGCCCTTAAAATGTTATTTTTTTGGAGAACAGTGCTGTTGCAGAGTGATTATAGGAGAAAGATTTCACCTACAGAACGTAACAATTCCAAAATTCAACATTATTATTTCTATAAAAATAAAGGTAGTGACTTATGATGATTTTTCTCCCCACTGTGCCCTTATTTTTTTTCCTTTTAAAGCTATAAATTGAATTACTGCACTTTTTGGCCAAGAACGACCAAAAAAGTGATATGGACAAGGTAAAATGCGCCCCAGTTCTGGATGGTGCCAAAAATGGATCCTAAAAATATTTTCACAATATAAAACTGAAATAAAGACAGGAAAAACCCAACCATACATGGTTTACTCCTGGGAGTTCTCTAGCTATTTCTTGTCTCTTTCTGCTTTATATTTAATGCCTATTTGTGGGTTGGCAGTAAAAAAATAATTCCTTGCCTAAAAACTAACAATAAATGAGATTAAAATGGAGCTGAGGGTTCTGCCCTGCAGAGCAGAAATAAGGAAAAGAGGATTGCACTGCTAGACTTCAGAAAAGATGAAGTAAGTATAGGAATTGCATTTTTACTGATTTTTTTTTAATGAAAAATTAAAAAAGCTATTTTTTAAAATGAGCTTTGTAAAAGCTCTTTACAGGTCATTTTTATGAGCTCTCATTGCTTCAAGTCCTCCAGTCTGGTGGGAATTGTGATTTTGAGTGAAAATCCCCATTTTTTACCTATTCTGTGTCTGTTGGCTGCAGTGAGGGAACTGCTGAAACTCTGAAGTGAGCAGAGCTGGGGACACTGGAGCTGTGCCCTAAAACCAGCACAGACTGGGGACACTGGAGCTGTGTCACTGCCCCAAAACCAGCACAAACTGGGGACACTGGACCTGTGTCACTGCCCCAAACCAGCACAAACTGGGGACACTGGAGCTGTGCCCCAAACCCCAAACCAGCACAAACTGGGGACACTGGAGCTGTGCCCCAAACCAGCACAAACTGGGGGCATGGAGCTGTGTCACTGCCCCCAAACCAGCACAAACTGGGGGCATGGAGCTGTGTCACTGCCCCAAACCAGCACAAACTGGAGGGACAGGAGCTGTGCCCCAGTGCCCCAAACCAGCACAAACTGGGGGCATGGAGCTGTGTCACTGCCCCCAAACCAGCACAAACTGGGGACACTGGAGCTGTGCCCCAAACCAGCACAGACTGGGGACACTGGAGCTGTTCCCCAAACTCCAAACTAGCACAAACTGGGGGGAACTGGAGCTGTACCCACTGCCCCAAACCAGCACAAAATGGGAGGATGAAGCTGTGCCCCAAACCAGCACAAACTGGGAACACTGGAGCTGTGCCCACTGCCCCAAACCAGCACAAACTGGGGACACTGGAGCTGTGCCCACTGCCCCAAACCAGCACAAACTGGGGACACTGGAGCTGTGCCCCAAACCAGCACAAACTTGGGGGCTGGAGCTGTGTCACTGCCCCAAACCAGCACAAACTGGGAACACTGGAGCTGTGCCCACTGCCCCAAACCAGCACAAACTGGGAACACTGGAGCTGTGCCCCAAACCAGCACAGACTGGGGACACTGGAGCTGTGCCCACTGCCCCAAACCAGCACAAACTGGGGGGACTGGAGCTGTTCCCCAAACTCCAAACTAGCACAAACTGGGGGGAACTGGAGCTGTACCCACTGCCCCAAACCAGCACAAAATGGGAGGATGAAGCTGTGCCCCAAACCAGCACAAACTGGGAACACTGGAGCTGTACCCACTGCCCCAAACCAGCACAAACAGGAGGGACAGGAGCTGTGCCCCAAACCAGCACAAATTGAGGGGACTCTGGCTGTGCCCCAAACCCCAAACCAGCACAAACTGGGGGCATGGAGTTGTGTCACTGCCCCCAAACCAGCACAAACTGGGAACACTGGAGCTGTGCCCCAAACCAGCACAAACTGGGGGGCTGGAGCTGTGCCCCAAACCAGCACAAACTGGGGGGACACACAGGGTTCAGAGCAGGAGTGTGAGATCTGCAGAGCACCATTAGCACCATTTTTCCTTTTAAAATTCTCTTATTTTTGGCCCAGGACAGGTCAGAGCCTCGGTTCAGCAGGGAGGCAGAGCCCTGCCCTGGTGGCCACCAGAGCATTGCAGAGGTCGCCACAATCTCTCTCTTGTGCTTGATAACACAGAAATCAGCAAAATCCCCTCCCCACGGTGAGGATTGCCCAGGGAACACTCAGGAGGGCTGGACATGGTGCTTCTCTTCTTTCTAGCAGCTCTGCTGCCAGGTAAGAGTCAGCAAGACACGAGTGGAGCCCCTGACAGGAACAGGTAAAGCTGGACCTGGGGACCAGGCTGGATCCACCCCTGGGTTGGAATCCTGGATGCTCAGAATTTTAAATTTTAAGTTTTGAATTTATTATTATTATTATTATTATTGGCACAGACTCATGAGGGAACACTACAATTGACCTGAGGCTGTGGAGAAGGCTTCCAAAAACTGATAAATAGCACTGGGATTATGGGTGTGGAGTTGGTTAGAAGTGTGTAATGTCACAGGGTGGAAAACTTAAAGTTTGGGGTTTTAGAATATAGAAATAAATATGAAGCAAGATAGAGGTTTTAGGGTAGAAGCAAGTTGTTCTTCTTTACCTTCTTCTTCCTTCTTCTTTATCTTCTTCCTTCTTCTTCGTTAAGTTTGAGGGATGTTTTGTAATTGGATAGAAAAGGCTGCATTGAAGTCTTTGAGAGATCAGTTATTGAGTTAAAAGAGAAAATAATTTAGGTATCATTTCTTAATTGGATGGTTTAGTCTTAAAAGACCTTGTAACAAGAAATTGTTGGCCATTTTGTGCCTTACTAAGGAAAAGCTGCAGAACTCATAATTGTGAGACTGTAACACCAGGGGCGCTCATGGGGGGAAACACCACATCCAGAATAGATTTTCTGTGACACCAGGGGCACTCAGGGGAAAGGAAACACCACATCCAAAGTAGATTTCCTGAGCCCTGTGTGCCCTGGAGCCCCTCAGAACCCCAGCCCTGCCTGGAAGGAGCCGTGCTGGGCTCTGCTGGCTGGCTGGCAGTAACCCAACCCTTGTGAACAGCTGATGTGGCCAAACCTGGGTGCTTTTACACCCCAAAATTATAAAGTTACAGAATAACTTTATATAAAAATATATTTTAAAACTCTGTTATCTGGCTTGTCACCATCATATTTTCTAGAAAAATCCCTTCACCCAGGATTTCTCTCTTGGGAAGCTGAGAAGCCTCAGAGAAAAGGAAAACAATAATGATCTGATTTGTTTCTCCTGTGTTTTCCTACTTTGGAATGTGGTTTGGACATTGTTTACCAACAGGTGACTTTTTCATTGGGTTTCTGCCGTGAATTATTTTGTCTTATTGGCCAATCAGGGGCCAAGCTGGGTTGAGGCTCTGGAAGGAGTCACGAGTTTTTCATTATTATCTTTTTAGCCTTCTGTCTGTATCCTTTCTGAATTCTTTAGTATAGTTTAGTTTAGTGTTCTTTAATATAACATAGTGTCTGTCTGTCTGTCCCCCAGGGCCCGTGGCCAGCAGCCTGCACAGCGCCAGGGTTTTGGCAGGAAGCCTTGGGGGCTCCATCACCCATGAATGCTTCTACACCCCCACCCCAGCCAACCAACACCAGCGGAAATATTGGTGTAAAATATCAGCAAACGGGCTCTGCTCCACCGTCATCTCCAGCAGCTTCACCTCCAGCCACCACCAGGGCAGGGTGGCCCTGAGGGATGTCCCCCAGAATGGCACCTTCACGGTGACAATGACAGGGCTGAGGAGCAGCGACTCGGGCACCTACAGGTGTGGCATTGGCAGCACCAACCGAGGGCTCCATGCCAGCCTCACCCTGGCTGTTTTGGCAGGTAGGGGTTTGTGTTGGCTCCTGGGAGAGGTTTGGGGTCAGGTGCCTCAGCTCTTTGCTCTGAGCCAGTTTTGTATTTGTGGGGTGCCCAAACAAAGGAATGATGAATCTGACTCCATGTTCCTAGAAGGTTAATTTATTATTTTATGATCTACATTGTGGTCGTGTTCACAGGGGTCCTAGGATGAGGGAAGAGATGAGAATCTTGACTCCATGTTTCAGAAGGCTGATTCATTATTTTATTATATATATTTATATATATCATAAAATATAAGATATATTTATTATATATATTATATTAAAAGAAAATTATATATTAAAATTACACTAAAGAAAGAGATAGGATTTCATCAGAAGGCTTGCAAAAGAAAAGAATGGAATGATAATAAAATCTCGTGACTGACCAGAGAGTCCAACACAGCTAGACTGTGATTGGTCATCAAGTAGAAACAATCTACATGAGACCAATCACAGATGCACCTGTTGCATTCCACAGCAGCAGATAATCATTGTTTACATTTCATTTCTGAGGCCTCTCAGCTTCTCAGGAGAAAAATCTTAGCAAAAGGATTTTTCAGAAAATATGTCCGTGACACTATATTATATTAAAGAATACTAAACTAAACTATACTAAAGAATACAGAAAGGATACAGACAGAAGGCTAAAAAGATAATAATAAAAACTCAGGACTCTTTCCAGAGTGCAACACAGCTTGGCCCCTGATAGGCCAATAAGTCAAAATAATTCACAGCAGAAACCCAATGAAAAAATCACCTGTTGGTAAACAATGTCCAAACCACATTCCAAAGCAGCAAAACACAGGAGAAGCAAATCAGATCATTATTGTTTTCCTTTTCTCTGAGGCTCCTCAGCTTCCCAGGAGAGAAATCCTGGCAAAGGGATTTTTCAGAAAATAAGATGGTGACAAGCCAGACAACAGAGTTTTATAATTTATTTTTAAATAAAGTTATTCTATAACTTTATCATTTTGGGGTGTAAAAGCACCCAGGTTTGGTCAAATCAGCTGTTCAGAAATGTGAAAGGATTCTCATTCTCCTGCCTGCTGGAAACACAGGTTTGGAGGTTCTGGGGAAGAGCAGAGGGGAAATGTCTGAGTGAATGGGTGTTGGACAGGTAAAGGAAATAACTGATGGAGCTGCAGAGTGTGAACTACATGTGTGGATATTTTTTGAGATATTTTAAGGTAAAGAGATGAATATTCATTATCCTAGAGCAGAGCTCAGCAGCCTGGCCTGGCATGAGCTGTAGAGCCAAAAGGACGGGGCAGTTTTTGGGGGCTCTGTGTGCTGATGGTCCCTGTTCTGCTCCCTCCCTACAGATGCCACAGTGCCAAAGCCAACCCAGCTCATCCAAGGGCAGCTCCACGGCTCTGTCACAGTCCTGTGCCACTCTGGGGACACCCACAGTGACCAGAAGAGGTTCTGGTGCAAAGTGGGCAGAAGCAGCTGCACTCCCATTGCCAGCTCTGATGGCTTTGTGGGCAGGAGGTACCAAGGACGCATCGTTATCACCCCCCAGGAGAGCTCTGGAGCTTTCAAAGTCCTGATCAACGACTTAAAGGAGGAAGATTCAGGGCTGTATCTGTGTGGGACAAAAGGACTGAGAGGGTCAGGACAGCCCACAGGAGGTGCTTCTGCAGGTGGCCACAGGTAGGACAGGGCATGGGGGGCTCAGTGCTGGGTGAGGGGTGTGAAATTCTACCTCTGTGCCCTCCCTGCAGCCTCCACCCTTCCCAGGAGACCCAAATTCCTCAGGGGCTCAGTTGGGGGCTCACTGTCACTATGTACAAATCACAAACAGGACAGGGCTGCTGGGAACGTGCCTTGAGCTGTTTTATTTTCCAGCATCAGTCTCATTACATGGTTGTGACCATGGGAAGGTGCCACCAGCTCACATCCCAGGCAGCAGCCCAAGAACTCAATGTCACAACTCACTTTAAAAGTTTTTTTGCCAATCATACAAAGCAAAAGCACATTGACAGTATTTATATCTGTATGGTATATATTCTATATTGGACAGTAATCACTATAAGCACATGTACCTTTGGTTAAACAATGCTTGCTCATTTCAAATACAATATTTGCTTGTAAGCCTTAAAACACAATGCACAGAGCTCCATTATTAAGGCTTAGAACTCCCTAGATATGATAATATTATATTATATTATATTATATTATATTATATTATATTATATTATATTATATTATATTATATTATATTATATTATATTATATTATATTATATTATATTATATTATATTATATTATATTATATTATATTATATTATATTTCTCTAGATAAACTTTTCTGCAGCTTAGGGACTAATTCTAGACAAGCAATAACACACACACCATTGTTCCATTTGTCCTTCCTTTTCTACTTCTTACATAATTTTTCTGCTGACCAATCTCATGGCTCCTGCTTAGCTCTAATCCCAGTTCTGCTGTCTCTGAGGCCTTTTGCAGCTTTCCCAAACCCCTCTGATTTTATGGATTCCCACACATGGGGGGCTCAGTGCTGGGTGAAGGATATGAAATTCTGACTCTGTGCCCTCTCCTGCAGCCTCCACCCTTCCCAGGAGACCCAGATTCCTCAGGGGCACAGTCGGGGGCTCAGTGTCCTTCCAGTGCCACCACGACCCCCAGGGGCCCTACGAGAGGAAATACCTGTGCAGGTGGAGGGCAGGGAGCTGCCAGGTGCTGCTGGACACCGAGGGCTTCGTGCTGGAGTCCCACCGAGGGCGGGCACAGATGTCCAACAGCTCCACGGTGCTGCTGGGGCAGCTGAAGGAGGAGGATGCAGGCTGGTACTGGTGTGGGGCCAGGAGTGGGCACACCGAGCTCACAGCCCCCTGAAGCTGCTCATCCACAAGGGTAGGTGGCATGGCCTGGGTGGCATGGCCTGGGTGGTCCCCTGTGGTATTCACATTTTCTGGAAAAATGTCTTTGCCCAGGATTTTGCTCCTGGGAAGCTGAGAAGCTTCAGAGAAAAAGGAAAACAATAATTATCTGATTTGCTTCTCCTGTGTTTTGCTCATGTGGAATGCGTTTGGTGATTGTTTCATTTTCATTGCATCAGTTTCATGTGAATTGTTTTGACTCTTTGGCCAATCAGCGCCAAGCTGTGTCAAGACTCTTCCCAGAGTCATGAGTTTTCATAATTATCTTTTTAGCCTTTTGTTAGTATCCTTTCTGTATTCTTTAGTATAGTTTAGTAGAGCAGCCTTTAATATAATATATATCATAAAATAATAAATTAGCCTTCTGAGAACATGGAGTCAGATCCATCATTCCTTCCTGCCACGAGGCACCCCACAAATACAACAGTCCCCAGACCATTCTACATTTTCCTTTCATTATTAGCAAGCAGCTGGGGTGATGGTGAAGCTTTTCAGGGGTGGGAGAGCTGAGCTTTCCAAAGAAATGGAATAGGTTTGGGTGATGTTATTGATTAGTTATGATGCAAACCCCCAGGATGTGACCTGGCAAGTGCAGCACAGGGAGGTGTTTGGCTCTGAAGAGAAGCTGAAGGTTATTTTGGAGTTTGAGAAACTGCAGAGGGTAAACAGACAGATCCATGGAACTGCTCCTCTGGCAAAGGCACAGCGAGGGGGGTTAAGGCAGGAATGTTTGCCAGGTACCCAGGTGTTCATCAGTCCTTTTACAGCACTCCCAGGAGAACAGGAATGCTTGGGCCCGGTGGTTTCTCACATGAGATGCCAGGTGAAATGTGTAAATCGGTGGTAAATCTTAACAAACACACTGCCCCTGCCAAAGGCTGGGTACTAAAGCCTCAAAATAAAAAATAAAATAATAACAATTAAGTAATAAATAAATAAATAATGATAAATAACAAATAAATAATAAATAAATAATAAAATCATAATAAATAAATAAAAAGTCAATAATAAAGCCTTTCTCTGTAGAAACCTGCTCCTCACGGGACCCGGGAACAGCCACTCCTGAGAGAGCCACAGCACCATGTCCTGCTGCCCAGAGCACAGCCAGGCACAGCAGCAGGGCACACGGGATGGGCACTGTCCCCCAGGACACCAAGATGGGCATTGTCACCTATGGCACCACCATGGGCACTGTCCCCAAGAACACCAGAATGGGCACTGTCACCCATGGCACCAGCTCCTTTCTGCCCACTGCCACCCCTGGCACCTCTGCAGCCTCCCCAGGTGACACCTTTCAGGAGAGGTGAGTCCACAGCCACATCCTTGGTGTTTTCCAGCCTGTGTGCCCCATCCCAGGGCCCTGTGGAGGTTGTGCACAGCTGAAAACACCTCCAGGAGACACGAGAAGGGAGAGAAGGCAGTGAGGCTATTGTATTTGTGGGGTGCCTCGCGGCAGGAAGGAATGATGAGTCTGACTCCATGTTCTCAAAAGGATATTCCATTCCATTCCATTCCATTCCATTCCATTCCATTCCATTCCATTCCATTCCATTCCATTCCATTCCATTCCATTCCATTCCACTAAGCTATACTAAAGAATACAGAAAGGATACTTACAGAATGCTAAAAAGATAATAATGAAAACTCGTGACTCTTTCCAGAGTCCTGACACAGCTTGGCCCTGATTGGCCAAACAGTGAAAACAATTCTCATTAAACCAATGAAACAGTCACCTGTGGGTAAACAATCTCCAAACACATACCACTTGAGCAAAACACAGGAGAAGCAAATGAGAAAAGAATTGTTTCCCTTTTCTCTGAGGCTTCTCAGCTTCCCAGGAGTAAAATCAAGGCAAAGGGATTTTTCCAGAGAACGTGAATGCCACATGAGGCCTCCTCGTGTCCGTGCACACTCTGAAGTTGTCTCTGACCCTGCTGGTGCTGGCTGCTGCCCTGGAGCAGATGCCAGAGTCAACAGCCATGCCCCTGCCTGCTTCCCTGTGCCCAGGACACTGCCAGGACCTTGGGGACGCTGCTGGCGTTTGAGCAATAGCCCTGGTGAATGTGGGGCTGCTGCTCAGCCCAGGGCAGCCCTCTGAGCCCTGCAGCAGCCAGGAGTGCTGTAGCAGCAGGGTGGCTCTTAGGGAATAATGTGTAATGACTTTATGATTTCAGAAGGTTGAAGAAATGCTTTATTAAGCTATACTAAGAACTTAATAAACATATTATATTATAAATAACATTATATTAGTATTAAATATTATATTATAAGCATATCTTATATTACATTATATTATAGTATTACATTATCTATCAATGCTTTATTAAGCTATACTTAGAGCTTAATGAAGATATTATTATATTATATTATATTATATTATATTATATTATATTATATTATATTATATTATATTATATTATATTATATTATATTATATTATATTATATTATATTATATTATATTATATTATATTATATTATATTATATTATATTATATTATATTATATTATATTATATTATATTATAGTATATTACATTATATTATATTATATTATATTATATTATATTATAGTATAGTATAGTATATTACATTATAGTATATTATAGTATATTAATGCTTTATTAAGCTACACTAAGAGCTTAATAAATCATTCATTATATAATATTTATAATATTATTATATTTATATTAGTGCTTTATTAAGCTATACTAAGAGCTTAATAAATCATTATATTCAATTATATTATTCTACACTAAAGCTATATAACATTAAAGAAAAACTCCTTTTAGACAGTCACAACACAGCTTTGACTTAATTAGTCAATCAATCTAAAACAACTATCACTAGTGGCCAATGAAGAAATCACTCTCTAGTAACCAATTTCTATAACACATTCCATGCAAATAGAGATAAAAATTGCTTTCTTCTTTCTGTGAGCTTTCTCACAGACTTTCACAGCTTCCCAGGAAAATCCTGGGAGAGGGAATTATGTCTCTCTCTGTTCAGAAAATGTGACTATCACACCAGGAGCCCACAGGCAGGAGCTTGCTGTTGAACCAAGAGTGAGCTTTGGGCTTCAAGGTTCATCCAAAGGCTGGCAGGTTTTGGCCAGGAATTATCCCCTGGTTGTTCTCCACACCCGTTCCTGTGTCTCACCCCAGTGCAAGCGGTTCCCAGTGGATTTCCCTCCCGTGAGCAGCTCCAACTTCTCCCCCAGCCGTGGCCGCCAGCCAGGCCTGCTGGAGGGATCCTGCAGCTGCTCCAGGAATTGCAGGGACAGCCAGAACCCGGCTGGGCAAAGTCCCCAAATCCACTTCAGTACCGAGATGGGCGCCTGGGATCCTCATCCACCCCATCCTCCCCATCCCCAGCTTCCCCCAAGCCACATCATCCTGGCAGAAAGAGGGAAAACAGCTTCCCAAAGTGTGAGGGTTGGAACAACCCACCAAAAGGGTGCATTGCTTGTGAATTCATATTGTGCTTGTGAGTTTGTGTTGTGTAAACAGCTCGTTTTCCCTTTGGAGGGGCTAATTCAGCTGGCAGCACAAACCCCACAGAGCAGCTGTAGAAATCACTTCCTCATAAGCCAAACTCCAGATCAAATGATTTCAACTCTCCTTGACTCTGTTGACTTTGCTTTGATTCAGAGTTTACAGTTCCTTGGTACTCTTTAGTGTGAAAACAACAACCTGTATGAACCACAGAGGTGACTCCAAACCTCATTTAATCCTGGTGCTTCATCTTCCCAGCTCCTCAGGTGAACCACAGCTGCTCCCAGTCGTGTTATCAGCTCTGCTTTTGCTGATTTGCATCACCATCATCATCCTCACCCTGGCCAAAACCAAGCTTCAAAAGCAGACAGGTAAATTAGCCAGGCAGCTAATTTTTGGGGCTGCAGTGGTTGTTTTGCAAGGGCTTTGCTTGTGATTTCCAAGGGCTGGAGTCTGACCCATGGAATATTTCCATCTCCCAGACACGTGTCTGTCCTGCAGCCCCAGAACGTGACTGGACCTGCAAGCAAAGTCCTTGAGAAGTTGTTTGGTTTTGTTTGAAACGTGCTGAAAAGCAAAGCAAATGAAGGAAATGGAAATCTGGGGGTTTGTGTGTGGAGGATCTGTGGCTCTGTGGGTGATGGAAAACCCTGGAGGGAGGGACATGTGTGGTGTGAGTGGCTTCACTTGGGGCAGCTTCTGGGCCAAATCCAGCTCATTCCGTGCAAAGCTGACAAAGACAGGCCCAAAAAATCCTTTCTAAGGATTGATTTGCAAAGATGGGTGCATCTATCTCAATCGAGACCATGTTATATCCATAGAAATTAATTTGGGGACAGAAAATCTTTGGGGATGACAACAGTGAGGGGAAACAGACAATTCACAAGAAGAAAACTGTGAAATAATGGGCTAATAATGGCCTAATTTAGTGTCTGACATGCTGGAATACTTCAAGAGGTGCCAGTGGGGGTGCTCCCTGCAGTGAATCTGTTTGTTTTGTTTTACAGGAGGAGGAAGGAGCAGCACAGGGAGCCTGGCACCAGCTTTGGGCCCGTGCTGGGCTGAGCCCTGGGAAGGAGGAAAGGATGGAGGAGAACCCAAGCCCAGGGGAGGAGCAGGAATCCAGGATGGGCTCTGGCAAATGTAGGTGGGTGCTCGCTGAAACTGGCGCTGCAGGTGTCATCTCCCTTGATAAAAGAGAATAAACTGAGATTTTAAGCAGGGGATTTGTGGCTTAGTGAGGAAAACCAGTTTTGCAGTCCAGGAATCACAAGCCACGGCCCAAGAATCACATTCTGCTGCCAAACTCCTGCCTTTCCTCCTTCCCAAGAATCCTTAAGGCATGGATTTCATGAGACTTGGATTAAATCCTACATCAAGTTTATATATTTATTGTAGGGTTGATCATAATTTTTGATTGCAAGCAGTAAAGCTGTTATCTCCCTTCCTGCCTCTTTCAGTAAATTCTGATTTCTTATCTCCTTTCTCAGCATTACACAAAAGGAATTCTTGTTCACAGTGTTGCAACCATGTCATTCTCTTTTGTTCTGTTGTGCAGGACAATCTCTGCCATCCTTGGAAATATCAGGATGACCAGCTTCTATGTTAGAGTCTCAGGTTGTTGATGCTTTTTAGAGAAAAGCTCCTGTAAAAATCATCTCAGAAAGTATTTTAAATATTAATATTATAATTTAAATATTTCTAATCTGGAGGAATTTGTACCAGCGAGAAGGGCTCCACTGAGAAAAATTAGTGGAATAGTGGCTCAGAAATTTGGTGATTTCATGTTCTCACTCCAATGCACTCAGAGCCAACAGGGTCTTCTGGTCCTAAATACAAATAATAGAAGGAAAAATTACACTTCCCCATAAACCTTGAAAATCAACTAAACTATCAACATTCTGTGGAAAACCTCCTAAAATGGAAAATAAAACCCAGAAATGATTTGTGCCTTTTCTTCCCAGATGTCTGGGTTGGGGTAAAGCCTGGGATAATTCTCCAAACCCAGCAGGACGCTGACTCCAGAAGTCCCTCTGACCTGGGGTTTTTCCACCTTTCTGTTCTCAAAACTCCTTAAAATATCATTTTAAATACCAAGTTTGGCATAAACCCAGAAATACCCATGAAATTACTTCTACAAATACCAGAGAGAGGCAATGCCAGCTCACAGCTTCTCTTCTGTTTCATTATTTTACAGTTGCACTGTGGGGAAAAATTACTTTTCAAGGTGCCTGACGAAGACTTGAGCCAGAACCTTCTGTGAAAGCCCCTGGGTACCTGAGCTGGGAATTTTCCCTGTGGAAAGCCAAGCCCCCAACACCTCCCCCTGCACTCCTCAGAACCCAAATCCCCTTTGCTGAGAGCTGAACCCCCACACTGCCCAAATTGCCCGTGTTTTGCAGAAGAGAGAATAAAATAATGCCCTAAAACCAACTATTTGTGCGTTGTTTTATGAGGGAAAGGTAAAACTGGGGAGGGGGGAAGGAAGGACTTTTGTGGCTTCAGAGAATCGCAGAATTGAAAGGATCGGGCTGCTCAAAAATTAAGAATTTTCTGTGTTTGTTTTTAAAAATCCTGATCCATAGAGTCATTTTCCAACACATAAACCACGTCTCATTTCAGTTTCTTAGACACCCATGTCCCCAATATGATATTTTTCCTTCACCTCTCCTGGCTTCAGGGTTGCTCACATCAGACAATCACAGAGTTGGAAAGGATTAGGCTGCTCAAAAAATAAGAATTTTCTGTGTTTGTTTTTAAAAATCCATATCCAAGGAGTCATTTTCCAACATATAAACCACACCTTATTTCAGTTTCTCAGACACCCATATTCTCAAAGTGATATTTTTCCTACACCTCTCCTGGCTTCAGGGCTGCTCATATCAGAGAATCACAGAATTGAAAGGATCAGGCTGCTCAAAATTTAAGAATTTTCTGTGTTTGTTTTTAAAAATCCTCATCCATTGTAGTAATTTTCCAACACATAAACCACGTCTCATTTCAGTTTCTCAGACACCCATATTCTCAAAGTGATATTTTTCCTTCACCTCTCCTGGCTTCAGGGCTGCTCATATCAGAGAATCACAGAATTGAGAAGGATCGGGCTGCTCAAAAAATAAGAATTTGCTGTGTTTGTTTTTAAAAATCCATATCCATGGAGTCATTTTCCAACATATAAACCACACCTTATTTCAGTTTCTCAGACACCCACATTCTCAAAGTGATATTTTTCCTTCACCTCTCCTGGCTTCAGGGTTGCTCACATCAGACAATCACAGAGTTGGAAAGGATTGGGCTGCTCAAAAAATGAGGATTTTCTGTGTTTTTTAAAAAATCCTGATCCATGGAGTCGCATAAACCACATCTCCTTTCAGTTTCTCAGACACCCACGTTCCCAAAGTGCTGATTTTCCTTCCCCTCTCCTGCAGGGACCTCCAGAGCTTCAGAAGCAGCTGAAATTCAGCCCAGCCCCGAGCAGCAGGGTTGGTTCCACGCTCAGATCAGGGCTCGTGCTGCAATCTGCACTCCCCAAATAAAAGCGATCCGAAGGTTGTTTGTTTTCTGGAGATGCCAAAATGCTTTGGAACCTGGGACTTGGCAGGGAAAAGCTTCCTCGTGTGCTAAAGCAAGGAAATGCATTTCAAATATATTTGCATGAGGCAAGGGGTTGGTTTTACTGGAAACCTTGAGGGTGAAAAGGGGGGTTTGGTTTAAAAAAACCTCTTCATTCACCTTGGATTCATTTTTGCTCCTTAAGATTCACCAGCAGGTAGAAGTTCCCATATTTCTGTAGGTTTTGTTCTGCTCAAGGCCATGCCACCTTCCTCTGCAAGGTGTTAAAAGCACATTTCCATCCCTCTGCAGGGTCCAGCAGGGAAGCTGATCCCTTGGGATCCGGGCCTGGGAGAGTGGGAGCTCCAGGAGAGCAAACACAGCTGTGTCCACCGTGGTCCAGCCAGCACAAGTGGTGGCCACGAGACCAAAAAAGTCCTGCCAGCATGACCTGGGGAATGTTTGGAATGCCCAGGGAAGCAGCTCTGGTGGGAGGCTTGGAGGGGATCAGGGTTTGTTCCCATCCAGGAGAGGTGGTGGAGGCTGCTCTCTCTGTTCCAGATCCCCATCAAGCACAGAGACAGCCAGGAGCTCCTTCCTCACCCCAAGAGATCCTTTCTCACCCCAAAAGATCCTTCCTCACCCCAAGAGATCCTTTCTCAACCCAAGAGATCCCTTCTCACCCCAAAAGATCCTTCCTTGCCCCAAAAAGATCCTTCCTCACATGAAGAGTTCCTTCCTCACCCCAAAAGATCATTTCTCACCCCAAGAGCTCTTTCCTCACCCCAAAAACTCCTTCCTCGCCCCAAAAGATCCTTCCTTACCCCAAGAGCACCTTCCTCACCCCAAAAGATCCTTCCTCACCCCCAAAGATCCTTCCTCACCCCCAAAGATCCTTTCTCACCCCAAGAGCTCTTTCCTTGCCCCAAGAGCTCCTTTCTCACCCCAAAAGATCCTTCCTCACCCCAAAAGATTCTCCCTCACCCCAAGAGCTTCTTCCTTATCCCAAAATCTGCACATTCATAGAAAAAATGGAGCTCAACACCCACAGCTAAACAAAAGGTACTTCCGAGGCTGGCTTTAGGATCTGATAAATCTGTTGAAGATCCCAGTTCTGGGTCAGGCTCTTGCTGCTCCCAGGCACTGCAGGAGCTGCCATCCTGTTCAAACACATCAGTTTTCACTCAGTGGGTGAGAAAAGCTCCATGTGATCCCCCAGTCAGAAGGAATTCCTGCTTTTGCATCATTAGAACGAGGCAGAGCAAGGAATCACAGCTGCCCTGGCTGCTCGGGTCCTGCCCGGGCAAAAAGCTGGCACAGAGGTGCCCAAAACTCTCCAGGGACTTGACCCCACAGAGCCACCAAGCTCCTTCCCAAGGAGGAGGAGGAGGAGGAGCCCTGGAGCTTTCCAGGAGACCCCATCCCTGGGGTGGCTGTGATCAGGAGGGGACAGCCTGGAGGGACAGCAGAGATGGGCTGGGCTTTGGCTGGGCTTTGGCTTGGCTTGGACTGGGCTTTGGCTGGGCTTGGACTGGGCTTGGACTGGGCTTGGACTGGGCTTTGGCTGGGCTTTGACTGGGCTTGGACTGGGCTTTGGCTGGGCTTTGACTGGGCTTGGACTGGGCTTTGGCTGGGCTTTGGCTGGGCTTTGACTGGGCTTTGACTGGGCTTTGACTGGGCTTTGAACTGGGCTTTGGCTGGGCTTTGGCTGGGCTTTGGCTGGGCTTGGGCTGGGCTTTGGCTGGGCTTGGACTGGGCTTTGGCTGGGCTTTGGCTGGGCTTGGACTGGGCTTTGGCTGGGCTTTGGCTGGGCTTGGACTGGGCTTGGGCATGAGCTGGGCATGGGCTGGGCATTGATGAGGCTTTGGCTGGGCTTTGGCTGGACAGTGTTTGGGCATTGGCTGGGCATGGGCTGGGCTCAGGCTGGACATGAGCTGGGCTATGGCTGGACAAGGGTTGGGCATGGGCTGGGCATTGACTGGGCATTGACTGGGCATGGGCTGGGCTTTGGCTGGACAGTGGCTGGACAGTAGATCCTCAGTGGCTGGGCATGGACTGGGCATTGGCTGGGCATGGGCTGGGCATTGGCAGGGCACTGACTGGGCATGGGCTGGGCATGGGCTGGGCATTGGCCAGGCTTTGGCTGGTCAGTGTCTGGGCAGTGTCTGGGCATTGTCTGGGCTTTGGCTGGGCATTGACTGGGCATGGGCTGGGGTTTGGCTGGACAGTGGCTGGACAGTAGCTGCTCAGTGGCTGGGCATGGGCTGGGCATGGGCTGGGCATTGGCCAGGCTTTGGCTGCTCAGTGTCTGGGCAGTGTCTGGGCATTGTCTGGGAAGTGGCTGGGCTCTGGCTGGGCTCTGGCTCCCAGCCCCAAGTGGACAGAGCTCACCTGGCAGCGCTGCTGGATGTTGTTCCTTTAAGGCACAACAGGTGGAAAGGCTGGGCTGAAGGTGCAGGGAGTATTTAAAGCCGGCTGGCACTGCCAGAGCCCGACGGGGACACAGGACACAGGACACTCACAGAGCTCCCAGGGTCGGCCTGAGAGGGGAAGAGAGAGTGCCAGGAGGAGCCTGGAGTGTAAGTAAAGCTGCTTTGGCATCTTTGGGAATGCACAACCTCTTGTGGGGCCGTGCTGGGATGGGGAAGGAGAAGAACACGAGTCTTGAGCCACTTTTGAGGAGCCTTCCTCACACGGGAGGGAAGCAGCGATTTGGAGCCATTTCATGTTCAGAGCTCTCTGGTGGGAGGCTGATTTCTTCTGGAAGAATCATAGGAACAGGCTTGTAGCAGTTATGGTTTCTGCTCTGCAGCAGATTTTTAATATTTAATTTCTGGGGGGAAAATTAATTATCATTGCAATATTTGCATTAAGTTTTAACATAGGAAAGAAAAGTCAGTAATTATTGCTGTAGTAATTTAAATTTTGTGACTCATCCTGAGGTCATTACTGGGTTTTGAACCCCAACAGACACATTTTGAAATTTTAGAAGAGAATTGCTGCAGTTGTGTCCTAAAGGAGCTGCTTTGGAAGCTCCCTGAGAAGTTTGTACAGTTACAGGAGGATAAGTAGAACCTGAAGCTTAAATGAATGGACTGGATGTGGTGTCCTACAAGTGAAGTCAGAGGAGCCTGGCAGAGCCCTGTCCCACTCAGACCTGTGAAGGTGTGGGTCCTACACACCTGAATCCCAACTCCGCAAAGGGAACATTCCTATAGATGTAATAAATTTCTGAAGCACAAATAAACATCACCTAATTGCAATTGTTAGTGAATCCACAGTGGCACCATCCATCCCTCCAGACTGAGGGGAACCTGTGCTCTTGGGCCTTGGGATGTTCCTGCTCCTTGCAGGCAGAGGAGAATTAAACTAAAATAATTTACAAGTGCTGAAGTTGGTTTCACTTTCCAGCTCAAGATACAAATAAACCATGAAGGTCTGATCTGAAAAGCAACAAGGGGGTGCATGGAGGATCTGAAAGGAACATAAAATCAGGTCTCAGGTTAGTGTAGAATGGATCCAACAGCTGAAAGGAACATAAAATTGAGCCAGTAACACAACCTCAGCTGGGATTGCAGTCACTGCCATGAGAGCTGCCTGCTTATTCTATTCTATTCTATTCTATTCTATTCTATTCTATTCTATTCTATTCTATTCTATTCTATTCTATTCTATTCTATTCTATTCTATTCTATTCTATTCTATTCTATTCTATTCTATTCTTTCTTTTCTGAAATATGTTGCTCATATGTTGAACTGAGACAAAAGTTCTTAGTTCAGAGGGTCCCAAGCATTGCAGGCATTCCTAAAACCCGCTGATTTCTTGGTAAATCCTGATAATCTTCAGCAAGTTGTACCCAACTGTTTCTGCTCACTGCATCACCAAACGAGCCCCTCTTGTTTATTCTCTCAATATTGTAAAGGAGGCATCTGCATGGAACTGGAAAAGTTTATTTATTATATCTGCACATGTTTGGTCAGCTTGATCTTTTATCTGGAAGTGGATTGCTCATTCTTAACCCCATGGAAATGGGGTGGGTTGGTGGCTTTTCCCCATTCCACTGCAGCAAATAAAACCCATGGCAAGGCAAGATCAGCAGTGACCTTGATGGGCAGTTGAGGATATGAATAATCCAGGATGAAATTTGTTGCTGTGCCCTTTTTCTGGGCACAGAAGCTTCCAGCACCTCCTCACAGCACAACTCTCTCTTCAACAATTTGCATCTGCACAGTTTCCCTATAAGTCAAAAGGATTTGAGGGGCAAAATATTACATATCTATAAAATATATAGAATATATGCAATATATTACATCTCTGTTATTATTTCTCAAGTATCTGAATAGCAGCAAACATTCCACAAAAAGCCAGAAGGGATCCCAGGCTGGAGTGACAAATGTCACAATTAGACCTTCATGTTTTGTCAATGCCATGGCATGGCCTTGACACTGGTCATTGTCAGGAGCAATAGTTAATATCTAATGGGCTGGACTGGGCTGATCCCTGGCAACCCCTGCAGCAGGAATTCAGCAGAATTTGGGAGTTGGACCCTGGTGTTCCATACCCAGAGAGAGAAGCTGCAGGCTCAGGTTTGCACAACTTGGGGGTCAGGTCCTGGTCTCTTCCAAATCATCATAAATGTGAAGATGGTTCTCCCCAAGACTGACAGAATCCCAAAAGCACAATAAAAACATGAGAAAAGTCTTGTAATGGAGGAGGTTTGGAAGAGCCAGCCTGGCCAGAGAGAACTGCTGCTGGAAACCTGGAAAAAACCAAAATTTAGGCATAAAATAGCACTGGAGAGGAAGGTGATGGTCCCAACCCACATCCAGAGAAGTGTCCTGGAAGTGACCATCAGCCAGTTTTAAGGGTAAAGACACTAAAAACACATCTCTAAAGAGATGATGGGGGTCTGCCCTCCCCAGGGCTTTACACACAAAATGTGTAAAATGTCCTTGTCACCCAGAGGAGCTGCAATGAGGTTTAGAGTCCAGCACCAAATCAAAACAGATAAATAACAGTGTTATTCCTTCTCAAGACTGCATGAAGTCAACAACAACAACAAAAACAAAATTATCTGTCCTGAGTTGGAAAGCAAGAGGAAAGGTCATTGTGTTGTAATTTTCCATTTACATTTTAACAGCATCAAAGAAAACAGGGCTGGGGACAGCTCAGAGCTGTCGGTGTTGGTGGTCCAAGAGCACAGGAACCTCTGGTTTGGGTGGGCACAGATCTTGGTAACCCTTCCAGACCTGACAGAACAATGTGGGCTCTGCCCCCAAACCAGCTGAACTTTTAGAAGAAATCAGAAAAAGAGATTATTTCAACTTTGCCCAGCTGGGCAAGGCTGAGCTGGGTCCTGCTTGCACCATCAGGCAGAGGAGCTGCTGTCAGCCAGGGGCAAACATCAAGGCCCTCTTTGTGCCACCTTGTTTGCTTTGTGCAGAATTTGTTATGTTTGCCTTGCTGGCCACTTCTGGGATGTGTTTGAAAGAGAATTTTTCATGCTCAGTGAGTTAATTATTAGCCATGGACAAGTGGCCATTGAGCAAGGAAAAATCACAATACAAGGAAGAGGCGCAACAGAACACCTTTCATCTTAACAGGGAAATAAAAGCTTTTTTCTTCTGCTGGGAATTACCCTCAATAAAATTGTGTCACTTGATGCCCTGAAATCAAATTGCTCTGATTGTTTATAAGGGTTTTCCTTGGCACTTCTCATCAGCTCCTGTAGGTCCCTTCTATGAACTTGGAACAGGCAGGTGGATCAAGAGGTGTGCTCAGGAAATGCATATAAAATCTGATTTGTGGAGGTAGATCCCTACAGCTCACTCAATTCCTCAGCAGCTGAGGAAAGAATTAAAAAGTAGAGGTGAAAATATCATCCTTATTCTCCTTTGTGTGTCCTTGGAGAGACCAGGGAAACAAAGAGTTGCTAAATACATGCTCCGTTCAGGAATTCAGTGACAGAGGGAATATTGGGGTGCTGGGATGAGATCCACAAGCAGTCCTGTTCCTGTGCAGCAACCCAGGCAAGAACAAAAATATTATTATATTATTTTCCCATCCAATTCCTCAGCAGGAGCAATTAAAAACCAAATTTCTCTCTACTTCACATAGCCACAACCCTCAGATCCTCCAAGCATGAAGGTTATTAGATGATTAACATTTTGCAAATGTGATTATTCAATATCTTCCACATTTTTTTTCCAGGGAATGCAAGAAAAATGACGTTACTGGCGTTCCTCTTCCTGCTCACCTTGGTCCCAGCTGGGTCTGTAAGGAGCAGACACCCCCCCAAGGCAGCCAGTGAGTGTCACCTGCACGGGGCACAGGTTTTGGGGTGGCCAAGGACCAGGGGTGGCACTGGGAGGGGGGAGGAGGGTCTGGGTGGTGCCTGCAACAGGCTTAAAAAAGAAAAATATGAAGTTAAAAAGATAAAAGTGGATGTATTTCATGAAGGGCCTTCAGGTACATTGAGGGCAGATGAAGCCTCCTATGAGGCTACACCCAAAATGGATGAGGGTCATGAGTTTCTCAAAACAGATGCCAGACAAAAAGTTAAAAATATAAAAGTGGATCTACTTCATGAAGGGCCTTCATGTGCATTGATGGCAGAAGAAGCCTCCCATGAGACTACACCCAAAATGGGCAATGTTTCTCAAAATGGTTTTAGAGTTTCTCAAAACAGAGGCCAGACAAAAAGTAAAAACGATAAAAGTGGATGTATTTCATTAAGGGCCTTCAGGTACAATAAGGGCAGACAAAGTCTCCCATGAGGCTACACCCAAAATGGATGATGGTCATGAGTTTCTTGATACAGAGGCCAGATAAAAAGTTAAAAATATAAAAGTAGACGTATTTAATGAAGGGTCTTCAGGTACATTGAGGGTACATGAAGCCTCCTATGAGGCTACACCCAAAATGGACAATGTTTCTGGAAAAGGGTATTCTGAGTTTCTTGAAACAGAGGCCAGATAAAAAGTTAAAAGGATAAAAGTGGATCTATTTCATGCAGGGCCTTCAGGTACATTGAGGGCAGATGAAGCCTCCTATGAGGCTACACCCAAAATGGGCGATGTTTCTCAAAAACAGCTTTTTGAGTTTCTCGAAAGAGAGGCCAGATAAAAAATTTAAAAGATAAAAGTGGATGTTTTTCATGAAGGGCCTTCAGGTACGTTGAGGGCACACGAAGCCTCCCATGAGGCTACACCCAAAATGGGTGATGTTTCTCAAAAACGGTTTTTAGAGTTTCTCAAAACAGAGGCCAAACAAAAAGTAAAAACGATAAAAGTGGATGTATTTCATTAAGGGCCTTCAGGTACAATAAGGGCAGACAAAGTCTCCCATGAGGCTACACCCAAAATGGATGATGGTCATGAGTTTCTTGAAGCAGAGGCCAGATAAAAAGTTAAAAAGATAAAAGTAGACGTATTTAATGAAGGGTCTTCAGGTACATTGAGGGCGGATGAAGCCTTCAATGAGGCTACACCCAAAATGGACAATGTTTCTGGAAAAGGGTTTTTTGAGTTTCTCGAAACAGAGGCCAGATAAAAAGTTAAAAGGATAAAAGTGGATGTATTTCATTAAGGGCCTTCAGGCACATTGAGGGCAGATGAAGCCTCCTATGAGGCTACACCCAAAATGGGCGATGTTTCCCACAAACAGCTTTTTGAGTTTCTCAAAACAGAGGCCAGACAAAAAGTAAAAAAGATAAAAGTGGATGTATTTCATGAAGGGCCTTCAGGTACGTTGAGGGCACACGAAGCCTCCCATGAGGCTACACCCTAAATGGGCGATGTTTCTCAAAAACGGTTTTTAGAGTTTCTCAAAACAGAGGCCAGACAAAAAGTTAAAAAGATGAAAGTGGATGTATTTCATTAAGGGCCTTCAGGCACATTAAGGGAAGATGAAACCTCTCATGAGGCTGCACCCAAAATGGACGATGGTCACAAGTTTCTTGATACAGAGGCCAGATAAAAAGTTAAAAGGATAAAAGTGGATGTATTTCATTAAGGGCCTTCAGGTACATTGAGAGCAGATGAAGCCTCCCATGAGGCTACACCCAAAATGGGCAATGGTCACAAGTTTCTCAGGCTGAAATACATTTGATTCATTTGCACATCAAGGGTTGTTTTCGCAATTCCAGCTTCAGGTAATGAAGGCAGATGCCTGCAGTTTGCTCCCCCAAAATTCACTTTTGTTTATATTTGGGGCCTGAGGCAGAGGGTGTCCTTGAGTTGCAGGCCCAGAGGGATTTTTGTCTGACCAAAATGTGAAGGGAGCTTCTGACACTCTACATGCAGCTCAGAGTTCTACACCAGTGCAGCACAAGACCTGAAAAACATAAAAGCTAAAATCTGAAGGCATCATGGGGAGCACCTGTACCTCACAGGTGCCCGTCACTGCCAGGGGGAGCTCATGGGCCCCTGGGGACACACAGGGCACAGCCCTGGTGGCACACATAGCTCTGGGGACACACACAGCCCTGGGGGACACAGGGCACAGCCCTGAGGACACACACAGTCCTGGGGGACACAGGGCACAGCTCTGGGAGCACACACAGCCCTGGGGGCGCACAGGGCACAGCCCTGGTGGCACACACAGCCCTGGTGGCACACAGGGGGGCACACACAGCCCTGGGGGCACACACAGCCCTGGTGGCACACAGGGTGGCACACACAGCCCTGGGGCACACAGGGGGGCACACACAGCCCTGGGGGCACACACAGCCCTGGTGGCACACAGGGGGGGCACACACAGCCCTGGGGGCACACACAGCCCTGGTGGCACACAGGGGGCACACACAGCCCTGGTGACACAGACAGCCCTGGTGGCACACAGGGGGCACACACAGCCCTGGTGGCACACAGGGGGGGCACACACAGCCCTGGTGGCACACACAGCCCTGGTGGCACAGACAGCCCTGGGGGCATACAGGGGGGGCACACACAGCCCTGGTGGCACACAGAGGGGGCACACACAGCCCTGGTGACACAGACAGCCCTGGTGGCACACAGAGGGGCACACACAGCCCTGGGGGCACACACAGCCCCGGGGCACACAGGGCACTGACCCCAGCCTGTTCTCCCGCAGTCTCCAGCCCCGTGTTCGGCCCCAGGGAGGTGCACGGCGTGCGGGGGGGCTCGGTCACCGTGAAATGCTTCTACCCCCCCGCGCCGGTGAACAAGCACGACAGGAAATACTGGTGCAGGCAGAAGGGCTCCGGCTGCCTCACCGTGGTGTCCTCTGACTTCGTGGCTGCTGCCTACCAGGGCAGGGTGACCCTCACTGACCACCCCCAGCAGGAACATTTCCTCGTCAGCATCTCAGCGCTGGAGCTGGGCGATGCGGGCACCTACCAGTGCGGCGTGGGCATCAATGGCAGAGGGCTCTCCTTCAGAGTCACCCTCAGCGTTGCTGAAGGTAATTACAACCTTGGCACTACCTCAAGTACCATTTTACTGGTATTTTACCAATATTAGGACTCCCTAAAATGCCTTTTTCTTGTTATTTTACCAACTGGTAATTTACCAATTGGTAATTTTTCCAATATTAGGACACCGTCAAATACAATTTTCTTGGTATTTTACCAATATTTTACTCCCTAAAATACCATTTTCTTGGTGTTTTACCAATATTACGACTCCCTAAAACACCATTTTCTTGGTATTTTATCAATTGGTAATTTACCAGTTGGTAATTTTACCAATATTAGGATTCCCTAAAATCAATTGTAATTTACCAATTGGTAATTTACCAGTTGGAAATTTTACCAATATTAGGATTCCCTAAAATACCATTTTCTTGGTATTTTACCAATTGATAATTTACCAATTGAAAATTTTACCAATATTAGGACTCCCTCAAATACCATTTTCTTGGTATTTTTACCAATATTAAGACTCACTCAAATACCATTTTCTTGGTATTTTACCAATATTAGGACTACCTCAAATACAATTTTCATTGAGATTTTTCTTGGTATTTTACCAATATTTGGATTTTGCCAATATTAGGGCTCCCTCAAATACAATTTTTTTGGGTTTTTTTCCCCTTAAAATAACCATTTTCTTGGGATTTTAGTACTGTTTTACCATTTTTACCATTTTCTTGGTATTTTACCAATATGAGGACTCCCTAAAATACCTTTTTCTTGGTATTTTACCAATATTAGGACTCTCTCAAATAGAATTTTCTTGGTAATTTTACTCATATTAGGACTCCCTCAAATGCCATTTTCTTGGTATTTTACCAATTGGTAATTTATCAAATACCACTTTACCAATTTTTGGTATTTTACCAACATCATTTCCCTTTGAGTTTTTTTCTTGGTATTTAAACCAATATTTTACTCCCTAAAATACCCCTAAAATACCATTTTCTTGGTATTTTACTAATATTAGGATTCCCTCAAACACCATTTTCTTGGTATTTTACCAATTGGTAATTTTACCAATATTAGGACTCCCTCAAATACCATTTTCTTGGTGTTTTACCAATATTAGGACTCCCTAAAATACCATTGTCCTGGTATTTTACCAATTGATAATTTACCAATTGGTTATTTTACCAATATTAGGACTCCCTCAAATGCCATTTTCTTGGTATTTTACCAATTGGTAATTTATCAAGTGGTATTTTACCAATTGGTCATTTACCAGTTGGTATTTTACCAATATTAAGACTCCCTCAAATGCCATTTTCTTGGTATTTTGCCAATATTAGGACTCCCTCAAATACCATTTTCTTTGAGTTTTTTTCTTGGTATTTTACCAATATTAAGAATCCCTCAAATACCAGTTTCTTTGAGATTTTTTCTTGGTATTTTACCAATATTAGGACTCCCTCAAATGTCATTTTCTTGGTATTTTACCAATATTAAGACTCGCTCAAATACCGTTTTCTTGGTATTTTACCAATATTTTACTCCCTCAAATACCATTTTCTTTGAGTTTTTCCCCCTCTCCCTCTTAAAGAAGGCTCCACCTCTGGCCTGCCCGTTGTGTGAGGGCTGCAGGTGCTTTCGGGGAGGGTTCATTTCATCCCCTGAGTGTCTCTGTGCACAGCCCCACCTGTTCCTGAGGATGCTGAGCTCTTCTACGTGAAGCTGCGCAGCACCTGGAGCGTGACCTGTGGCTTTGGGGAGGAGACGGCCGAGTTGAGGAAATACCTGTGCAAGAAGGAGAAGGATGGCTGCAGAAACATTATTAACAGCTTTCAGGACAAAGATGTCCCAGGGGGACTTCAGCTGACTTTTGAGAGCCCTCCAGGCTCGTTCCGTGTCACCATGACTCAGATGGACTGGGAAGATGCAGGCGTGTACTACTGTGGGGCTGGTGACTATGAGAAGGACAACACAAAGAAGGAGCTGGATGTGTTTATCTACGAGGGTGAGCTGTTCCCAGGATATTTTCCCTTTCCTCTCTCCTGCTTTTCAGAAGCATCAGCTGCAGTGTCACTTTATTTAGCAAGAACTTGAATTTCTCTTTGCTATTACCCTATTCTCTCATCTATATACTTATTTCTATTTATTTAATCACCTATCATGTACTAAACCATCACTAAATGAAGCTTGTATCCAGACTTCACCTTCCCCAAAGTGGATAGCTCTGTTCCCCAGTCCAAAACTCCAGGAGAAAAATTCCACCCCCCCAGTCTGAGGCAAGCAAGCCTCAACTTGTCTCTTCAAGCCCCCAGTTCCTTAAATCTCAACCTGACAGATGTAGATGGTCCCTCTAGCAAAGGGAACAAAGCTTTGGAATATCTGTCCACAAATCCAGCAACACTCAGCGAATTTGGGAAAAAGCAAGGCCTGACTGACCCTTTAGGATGAATTCCCACCAGTGCCATGACAATCTCCTGATGTTTGCACCCCTGAGCTTTGCCTGGGCTCCCTTTGGCCATAGCAGCTTTGTTTGTTCTGATAATGTTGATTTCCTTGGGAGGGTGCCCCACGGACACAAGTGAGACTCTTGTAACTGCTCATTTCATTCTTACCAACAGACAAACATTTCCCTCACTTAAAGACCAACATAACTGCAAAAACTGGAGGTTCAGCAAGCTTCGAGTGCCTCTATGACCCTCTGCTAAATTCCTCCTCGAGGTTCTGGTGCAAGCAGAGAGGCAGGCAATGTGGTACCACAATCATAAACAACGCTGGGCGTGTGGAGGACTCCTATGAAGGAAGAGTGGCCATGTTCGAGAACCCCGAAAATAAAACTGTCACCATCATCCTGAACCAGCTGCAGGAGAAGGACAAAGGCACTTACTGGTGCATGTCAAATCAACTGAGGGAGCAGCAGTCATCAACAGAACTGACGGTTGTACCAGGTAAGGGCTGTGCACTGGCAGCTCTCTGCCTGCTCGGGAGGTACAGAACCACCCCGAGGGAGCAATTTGGCTTTTTTGGGAAGGGATGTGAGCTCCAAGCCTGCATTCACCCCAGCAGTTTTAAAAATGAGACAGAAAGGTTCAGTTTTGTGGGAATGCGTTCGCAGAAAATTCTCATGAAATATTTCTTAAGCCTTACAAGAAGATGTTATAAATGAATTAGCCAATTTGGTTAATAAGGAGAATTTATTCCATAATTAAAATACAATTGTAAAAAGGCCACAAGCAAAGATCAGATCGGCGCTGAATCAGGTTGGGTGAGACAGGGAGGGCATTCTGGCTCTTCTCCTCTGTACATCACAAAGACACAGCTCTCACAAAGTTTTTATACATTTCTAATTTTCAAGGGTTTCCGGAAAGGGTTTCTTGCTTTCTTATTGTTGATTTTATCCTTTTAGCATATTCATGTAGTTTTTCCTTTCTTGCTGAGAGTTTCCCAAACTGTTAGAGGAAAATCTCCTGCAATATACATTCTAAGAGACACATTTATCTTATCGATGATGAATGCATATTGCTGGGGTTTGGTCAGATGAATAACCCTCTGGAATCAACATTTCTGGAGATGAATATTCAGGCTAGGATCTTGGTGCATATCGCTGTAATCTCATCAGAGGGAATTTCCCCCAACCCTCCTTTGGTATGCCAGGATTTTCATCAGGTGAGATTACTGTAGGTAATCAGGATCTTCATCAGGTGAGATTACTGTAGCCTCAGCACAAATTTATACACATCATCTATTACAAAGAGAACCATAAACAGCATCTTTAATGTTAGTTTAGCAACACAAGGAGCGTTTTTCCTCCAAGATGGAAAGTGCTGCCAACACAACGAGATGAATATTCAGGCTAGGATCTTGGTGCATATCACTGTAATCTCATCAGAGGGAATCTCCCTCGAACCCTCCTTTGGTATGCCAGGATTTTCATCAGGTGAGATTACTGTAGCCTCAGCACGAATTTATACACATCATCTATTACAAAGAGAACCAGAAACAGCACCTTCAATGTTAATTTAGCAACACAAGGAGCACTTTCCTTCCAAGATGGAAAGTGCTGCCAACACAGCGAAGGCAAGAAGGGTCAGAGGAGGCAGGAGAGAGGCCACTGACCTGGGAGATTTGTCCACAGCCCTGCACTCTGTCCCAAGGGGGCAAGGCTGTCTCAAGGGGCAAGGGTCCCAAGGCTGTCTCCTCCCAGGGGCTTTATTTATCCCCAGCACCACCACCACCAGCTGAGTGCCTCTCCACCCCCTGAAACCTCTCCCCCAGCCCTGATGTCCTGTTTGCCTTCACAGGACAACCTGCACTGACGGGAAAGAAGGTGGTGGAGGCACAGGCGGGCTCGCGGGTGAATTTAACCTGCTGTTACCCCTGCAAGTACTACTCCTACGAGAAGTACTGGTGCAGGTGGAACAACACGGGCTGTGCCATGCTGCCCGTGCAGCAGCAGCAGGGGCTGCCACAGCCGGGGGACGCCTGTGACCCCAACGCCAGGACGGTGGTGCTGAGCCTGGACGCGGTGGCCAAGGAAGATGAAGGCTGGTACTGGTGCGGGGTGAAGCGCAACGGGCTCTTCGGGGAAACCATGGCCGTGGAGCTGCGGGTGAGCGCAGGTGAGCTCCGGGCGGTCCCTGCTGGTCCCTGTGCCGGGCTGGGCTCTCCATCGCCGCTAGGCTGCAGCAGCTCAAAGCACAAGCGCTGGCACCCCGCAGCCTCCCGGCTTTGCGCCGTTTGCCTTCAGGGCTTTTGTCTCTCAGTTTTGACTTCCCAGTGGTAAAACACTTCTTTCAGTCTAAAACTCACCGCTTTCTGTAGCAATTTTACTTTTAACCCCGTGCTGATTAATTGTTCCTATTACAATGTAATATTTTATTTTATAATATTTTATTGTTATTTCTAATAATATTATATTATTATGTATAATTATATATATAACGACATTACTATATTAATTCTATTCTAATAATTTATTATTGGAATTAATTATTTAAAATATATAATTGTAATTATAATTAATTATATATGTTATAATTATATAAAGAATATGTAATTAATGATAATTATATATAATACAGAGTATACAAATTTTATATATTAATTATCATTACATAATAATTATATAATTATTATATATTATTAATTTTATATTAATAATTAATTAATTATTTTATATTAATTATATATTATTAATTATTATTCAATAATAATTATTTATATTATTTTATTATAATATATTCTATAATATTTTACTATTTTATAGTAATATTCTATTTATTTTATAATATATTTATTTAATTTTATATTTATATATATATGTTTTATTATGTTATTGCTTAATATTATTGTTGTTATTGTTTAATAATAATATAATATATAGTATTATAATAATTTATAATAATATTTTATTTCTTTTATAATATTTTATTTACTTTTATATTTAATTATATATAAGTCTTATGTTATTTTTAATAATTATTGCTATTATTTTATAATTATATTATAATATTTTATAGTATATTCATGTAGTTCAGGCAACATCTGGCACCTTTCAGGTGAAGAACTGATCAAGTTCAGAGCTCTTGCTCCAGGGAACTTCTTATCTTTATTAATAAACATGAAACCAGGAAGGAGCAGGAGAGGCTGACACTGACAGCAAGGGGCTTAGTCTCAGTTTTAGTGGAGTATTTTGGAATTTGAATGGTTTTGAGGGGAGGAATATTATTAGAAGCAAAGAATAGAGCCCTGGGTATCTGATATTTACCCATCCTGAGTGAGTGATGGCCAAAGTGAAAACAGAGCAAACCAGCCCCATTTCATTGCTTTTGGTAGCCAAAGAGCCAGGAGTAAAAAGCAAAGCAAAGAGGTAAAATTTAATCTGGAAACATTAGATGCAGAACTTAGAAATGCAAGACTTTTTCAAAAGTTCATCGGCAGAGAGATCCTACTTGAGATGTTCACAGTAAATTATTTGGTGTGAGAGCATTTCAGGCCTCAAACCCTCATTTTGAAGATCCTCTCATGGAAAGCCAAAACCCCCAACAGCAGCTCCATGTCCAAACACAATCCAGCAGTTTTTGTGTCCAGCTCTCATGCTGCTGCTCTCTGACCCCCCTCCTTCCCTGGCACACACAGGGAGAGATGCCAAGCTCAGCCCAGAGTTCCTGGATGTTGATTCCAGCCATGATCCTGGAGCTGTTCCCCCAGGAGGAGCCCACAGTGACGCTGAAGTGCGGAAAGGAGCTGCCCCAGAAAGGTTGGTTCTCGCCATCCCCTGCCATTTATCTTTTTTGTGGGGTTTATATGGACCCCTTGTGTTTGTACACCCTGTGTGTGTTGTTTAGCAACGCACAAAAAAAATCTTGTCCCCAAAGAACTTCACTCTAAATGTCACAGAAGATTAAAAAGTGACAGCAAAGGGCAAGATGACTCACAATTAATCTCCAATTCAAGAAAATAGTAACAGAAGGAAATTATTAGAAATTCCAGGTACTAAGTACTTCTGTTAATATTAGAGAAATTTCCTTCATGTATTTAAACCCAGCTGCTGATGTAGCTGTTTCAGCCTAACCTCAAGCCTAGATTTTTATTTGGGTTTTGTTTTCTTCTGTGTGCTAGAATCCAGTTCATTGACTGAATTGCACCATGCTCACTCAGAATTACCATCCTACCCAAATTTAGCCTGCTGGATTTTCACATGCATCATTCTCAGTGACATCTCTCTCCCTCTGTTCCAGCTCTGATGAAAGCCATGGTTCCAACACTCTGGCCTTGGTGCTGGGCCCTCTTGCTGGCCTGATCCTGATTGCTGTGACAGCTTTTGCCGATTTTCAAGTACAGGCAGATGAAGAGATCTGGTGAGTCCCTGCCTCTCTGGGCTCTCAAGAAACAGCAGCAGCATTGAGTTAAAGGTGCTGGGCTGAGCTGCTCTCCTGGTACCACACCAGGATGGGCAGGAAGGTCCCTGTTCCTCACACTGACCCATCCAGAGAGCTCCAACTGACCCCATCCATAGAGCTTCAACCCCCTGCTCCTCCTGTGACCCCTTCCAGAGAGCTCCAACCCCCAACTCCTCACACTGACCCATCCAGAGAGCTCCAACCCCTGCTCTGACCCATCCAGAGAGCTCCAACCCCCTGCTCCTCACACTGACCCATCCAGAGAACTCCAATTGACCCCATCCAGAGAACTCCAACCCCTACTCCTCACACTGACCCATCCAGAGAGCTCCAACCCCCTGCTCTGACCTATCCAGAGAGCTCCAACCCCCTGCTTCTCACACTGACCCATCCAGAGAGCTCCAACCCTCTGCTCCTCCTGTGACCCCTTCCAGAGAGCTTCAACCCCCAACTCCTCACACTGACCCATCCAGAGAGCTCCAACCCCCTGCTCTGACCCATCCAGAGATCTCCAACCCCCTGCTCCTCATACTGACCCATCCAGAGATCTCCAACCCCCTGCTCCTCATACTGACCCATCCAGAGAGCTTCAACCCCCTGCTCTGACCCATCCAGAGAGCTCCAACCCCCTGCTCCTCACACTGACCCCATCCAGACAGCTCCAAACCCCTGCTTTGACCCATCCAGAGAGCTCCAACCCCCTGCTCCTCACACTGACCCATCCAGAGAGCTCCAACCCCCTGCTCTGACCCATCCAGAGAGCTCCAACCCCCTGCTCTGACCCATCCAGAGAGCTCCAACCCTCTGCTCCTCCTGTGACCCCTTCCAGAGAGCTCCAACCCCTGCTCCTCACACTGACCCATCCAGAGAGCTCCAACCCCTGCTCCTCACACTGACCCATCCAGAGAGCTCCAACCCCCTGCTCCTCATACTGACCCATCCAGAGAGCTCCAACTGACCCCATCCAGAGAGCTCCAGCCCCTGCTCCTCATACTGACCCATCCAGAGAGCTCCAGCTGCCAGTGTCCAGGCTGAGACAGAGTCCAGCCCTCTGTGGGCTTTGCCCATTGTGCCACAGCATCACCTGGCACAGAGGGTTTGGCTCTTAACGTGCTCCCACCCACCCTGAGCGAGACCTGAGGGATTTTCCTCCTCCCTCCCGCCAGACCTGGTGTCCGTGGGGAGCTACAGGACCAACATCAGCATGTCAGACTTTGAGAGCGTGAGGGACTTCAGTGCCAGCAACAGCGTGAAGGAGACCCACGAGACCCCCATGGGAGGGGATGGTGAGTGACCCCAGCCCAGCCCCAGGGTCAGGAGCGGCCCCACCTTGCTGAAATACCCCACAAAAGCCACAGAAACACCTGCCAACCTCTACCCCCTCCCCACACCTTCCTTTCTCTGCCTGCAGAGTTCATCACCACCACGGACACTCTGGACAGTGCTGCCAACACAACGAAGGCAAAAAGGGTAAGAGGAGGCAGGAGAGAGGCCACTGAATGGGAGATGTGGCCACAGCCCTGCAGTCTGTACCAAATGGGCTGTCTTCTCCCAGGGGCTTTATTTATACCCAGGTGCTCTCCCTCTTACCCAGATCCAGCCCCCACTGCAGACCAGCCCCCGTGGGTGGGGGGGTCTCACCCCTGTTCTCACTCCCTGTTTTAGCAGAGACATTAACAGCAGCCAGTTTGCTTCAAGAAATAAACCAAGGCAGCCCCAGGCAGCGTCAGGGAGGTTGGGCTTGTTACCAGAAATACGAATCACTGGGATGAGCAGATGGCAGGAAACCATCACATCCCACTTCTCAGTGGCACAGGGAGGCAGGGAGGGCTCTGCCATTGCAAGGGCTGAGATTTGCTGTGATCTCTGCCTTTCCCCAATTTTCTGTGCCTCTCCTTGGGTAAGATCATGGTGCAGTGGTCCCATTTGGCAGTGGCTGCAGGTGCCACGTTCAAGCCTGTGCTTTTCAAAGCCCCTACCAACAGGAGAGGTGTGGGTGGTGTAAGTTCCTGGAGCTGAACTGGAGCAATCAAGGGAACTGTCAGGACACCAGGAAAGCCCAGCAGCTTTAGGACAAGGGGCCTGGATGCCAACACCCAGAGACAGGCTTGCCAAGGAATCCCAAACCTAAAAGCTTTTGGGGTTGATGCTCACATCAGCACCAGTGTGAGCTGCTGGATTATCCCACTCCTGCAGTGTCCCTGTGTTATCCTGGGATATCCACAAAGTGCTGCCCATCCCCATGCCCTGACTGTGTCCTCCTGTCCTTCCCAGAGCTCCAAGGAGGAAGCTGACCTTGCCTACTCCTCCTTCCTGGTCACCTCCAGCAGCATCGCCCAGGCCACCTCCGGGGGGGACAGCGCTGTCCTGGACGTGTCCCCACCCCAGGATCGGGTCTGAGGGGAGGTGGCAGCGCCTGGGACTGGCTCTGCCTTGAGGATCACAACGACAACAAACAACACTGTTCATTTCTCCCACAAATTGCTATAGCTTGACCTGTTTTTTGCTTAAATTCAGCTTCGAGTGGTGATTTAGGAGGAGTGGTTTGATGGCAAGGGGGGCTGGAAATGCAGGTCTGCGTGAGGAGGTTGGGCTGGGAAACAGCAGGAGCTCATCCCACCAGCAGCCCCAGTTCCTACACTGGGCTCGCACAGGCCAGAAGGAGCATTGTAAAAAAAAAAAAATCCCATTTTCTTTTAAAGACAGCTGGGAAATCCTTTAGAACATCAACTGATGCTTTTGATTCTTTTGAGCTTTCCCGACCTGAGGGCAGCACCTGCAGGGCAGACACGTCTGGAGTGTTTGTGTGTGAGCAATAAAGAATCCAGTGGCTTTCAGCAGACCGGGGAACTCAGTGTCTGTGGGATATCACAGGAGAGCCCACCCAGGGAGGCACAGAAAGGGCGGGAAAAGCTGAATATTCCACAGATAAAGCAGTGCAGGAAGAGGTGACAATGGCAGGCTGGGTTATCTGGCCGACACTGAACTTCACTGAGGATAAACACAAATTATTCCTGAATGGTGGATTCCAGAATTTCACTGAGGATGAAACACAAATGATTCCTGAATTGTGGATTTTTGGTGCTGGGATGAGGACAGCATCTCCCTCCTGCTCACCAGCTCTCACATCCACATTGCACCCTCCTGCCTGCCCTCAAAGGGAGGTGAGGGCTCACCTGCTGCATCCCCAGGGCTGCATCCCCTCAGCAACACCGTGGGAAGGGGTTTGGGTCTCAGGAAAGCTGTGGAGAGGCTGAGAAAGATCCATGAAAGGGACCGGGACAGGTCCAAGAAAGGGGCTGGGACATATCCGTGAAGGGCCGGGACAGGTCCGTGAGGGGGCCGAGACAGATTCATGAAAGGGAACTGGGACAGGTCCGTGATAGGGGCCAGGACAGGTCTGTGAAAGGGACCGGAACAGGTCCGTGAGGGACCAGGACATGTCCCTGAGGGGCTGGGAAAGATCCATGAAAGGGACCGGGACAGGTCCGTGCTAGGACCGGGACAGGTCCGTGAGGGGGCCAAGACAGATTCATGAAAGAGAACCGGGACAGGTCCATGCTGGGACCGGAACAGGCCCGTGAGGGGGCCGGGACAGGTCCATGCTGGGACGGGGACAGGCCCGTGAGGGGGCCGGGACAGGCCCTTGAGGGGGCCGGGACAGGTACGTGAGGGGGCCGGGACAAGTCCGTGAGGGGGCCGGAACAGGTCCATGCTGGGACCGGAACAGGTCCGTGCTGGGACCGGGACAGGCCCGTGGCGGGGCCGGGACGGGTCCATGCTGGGACCGGAACAGGCCCGTGAGGGGGCCGGGACAGGTCCATGCTGGGACCGGGACAGGTTCCTGAAAGGGGTCAGGGCATGTCCGACCGGGACAGGTCCGCACCCGCCCGGGGCCGGGAAGGGAGGGAATGCCTGACTCAGGTGCAGCAGGAAAGCATCCCCGGCGGGCAGCAGGGCAGGAGAACGCTCGAGTTTGGAAATTTCTGAGAGCAGAAAACCCCTTTCGCTCTCCCTTTGTAAATCCTCTTCCTCCTCAGCCTGCCCCACGGCGTCCTTTGCCCAGCTCCGCTCTTCCCTCGCTGCCCTGGGAGCAGCCAGGATGAGCTGAGCTCCGGCAGAGGAGCAGGACTGCATTCTGCAGCCCTCAGCTCCCTGCTGTGCCCTCCACCCCTTCCCACTGCTGGCACTTAATGAATTGTTCTTTTTACAATGTACAGCATCGTTTAGTTTAGGCAACATCTGGCACCTTTCAGGTGAAGAACTGATCAAGTTCAGAGGTCTTGCTCCATACTTCATATCTTCATAAACTTCTTATATTAATAAACATGAAACCACGAGAAGCTGACACCAACAGCAAGGGGGTTAGTCTCAGTTTTAGTGGAGTATTTTGGAATTGAAGTGGTTTTGAGGGGAGGAATACTGTTAGAATTTTTCAGGTGAAGAATTGATCAAGTTCAGAGCTCTTGCTCCAGAGGACTGCTTATCTTAATAAACGAAACCAGGAAGGAGCAGGAGAGGCTGACACTGACAGCAAGGGGCTTAGTCTCAGCTTTGGTGGAGTATTTTGGAATTGAAATGGTTTTGGGGGGAGGAATATTGTTAGAAGAAAAGAATAGAGCCCTGGGTATCTGGTATTTACCCATCCTGAGTGGGTGATAGCCCTGGGCTGCTGCTGTGCCCTGCAGTGGGCACAGAAGTGTAAAATCCCTGGTTTAGGTGAAAGCGCTGAGGCAGGCATGGGCTGAGGGGTGCAGCACACAGGATGAGCTGTAATGATTGTGACATGAGCTGAAGGTGTGGAATAAAACCCTCAACCAGCGCCCACAAAAATCCCTGAGGAGCTCACCAAGCAGCCCCTGCTCCTTCAGCAGGTGCCAGCTGATTTCCTGGGGTCAGGGATGAGCTGTGGCACCTCACTGCATCCCAGCATCATTCCCAGGGGTTGTTCTTTAACAGAGAATGTCCCAGACACCTGTCATTCCTAAAAGAGTGATGGAGCTGGACAATCAGCTCTCCTGAGCACTGCCAGAGCATGGCAAGATGGGTTCACCTGTTCATGCCCTGACACCTGGGCAAATGAAACCCACGGGAAAGTGAATTAACAAAATCAAAGCCCTGAGAAGCTTTCCTTTGGCATCAGCAAATATCTGAGGGAGGACAGTGAGCAGTCGGAGGTCTTTCCTTTGAAAGGGAATCACCAAACACCCCCCAGCCTGTGGTGCCACAGGGAAATGCTGATGCTGTCCCCCAGCTGGGATTTAGGGCACGCACTGGGTACCAGCAACACCCAAAATGGGAGAGAACGGACCAGAGCTATAAATAATGTCCAGTTTTGGGGACAAACTGAGGGGACTTAGTGGCACTGAGGTCTGAGTTTGGTGTTTCTGGCGTGCCCGGAAGGATGCATCAGCCCTGGCATGCTGGAGTGACAGCATCTGCTGTAGGAGGACACCACAGAGAATTCAGAAAGTTTCACCAGCAAGAATCATATAATTCCTCAGAATTTTGACAAACAGACTCAGCACAGTTTCAAGTTGGGTTTATTTATGGTCATCACCACCAATTTCCACAAAACTCACTACTGAGTGTCAGTAAATTGCTCAATACACTCAAAAACCTTTTTCTATTCAGCAACCACATATCATGCACAGAAACTTTTTTACTGATAAGGCAGAAAATATCATCTCAAAAGGAAACACAGATTTCTAAGGCCTGACATACCTGCTAGGACCTATTCTTGGAAGCATTTCCCACACTGTACTTCTCATTTCAGCCCGATCCATCAGTGGCAGCAGCCCTGAGAACGAGCCCAGGTTTCTGCAACATCAGCTGTACCAGCCAGCTCTCAGCACTCATGCCCCACATTCCCTAGGCAAAATATCTGTAATTTAAACAAGAATTTTATGACATGATCACAGCTTATGTCTGCCAGTAAGAGAAATCCTTGTGGGTTTTCCCTGGGAGCATCCTTTGGTAGCAGCGAGGGTGATGCTGATTTAATCAAACTCGTTATTTCTGTCTTAATGAAGACTCTGCTTGTATCCCTGGCTGGCAAAGCTCCCCATGTTTGCCTGAATGCAGCTGGAACTGCTGGGGAGCTGCACTGATACAGTGATTTATTGTCCCTCTCATCTCTGCAAAGCCCCTGCAGCTCCTCAGCACCGGCTCATGGGTAATTAGCACTGCCTGCTAACGAGATTTCTCCATCCAGTCCAGGAGGATGTCCAGCTCCCCCAGGGATTTCATGGCTGCAGATGTGACATTCAGCTGAAATGATATATAAAGGAATGAGCTGTAAGCAGGCACCATCAGCACAACCCATCATAGAGAGAATGTAAATATCTGTGTTAATAATATATATTATATATAATATTATATATATCATAAAATTAATATAATATCAACAGTAATATCAATATTAATATTAATATCAGTATCAATATTAATAGTAATATTAATATACTACTAATACTACTACTACTAATAATAATAATAGCAATAATAATGATGATGATGATGATGTTTGTGACCAGGCTCAGTCGCCAACTCACCCCTTCATAATTTGCAAGTATTTGCTTGAATTTCTCTGTGGATTCGTCCCCACACACACAATTATTCTGCTCACGCTGGAAAAACAAGATTAATTCATTTGTCTGGCTAGTTCATTTTTAAAAATAAGATTTCAGTTTCTGATTTTGCTGGGCATCATGGATTGAGACACTGTGGAACTGTGGGAAAGGCTGCAGGTCCCTAAATCAGGGTTTAGCTCACTTGACAGACACAAGGACAGGATAAATTTTGGCCTTTGGGACCAACAGGGGAATTTGCTGGTGAGTGGGCAAATATAAAAATGTCCCAGTGGACCAAACACTCTTACACCACTCTGCTTTGTAGTCTCATTTAAAAACCATTTATATATATAAACAGAGACTTTGTAGCTTTATAAATCTCCCAGGCTAGTTTATAGATGAAATATTAAAGGATGCACACTGGGGCAGAAGCCAGGACTTACACACTGCCCGAGCTTCCTCCTCGTGCTGAGGAAGGAGTTGGCAATGCTGCTGATTTTCCTGTTCACAAACGAGTCCTCAGTCCTGCAGTGCTTGAAAACCTTGTCCACGTAGAAGGTGAAGAGCTGATAAGTGATGCAGCATCTGTCTGAAGACTTAGAAAATTAATTTAATGACTAAAAGTTCTTCCGAAGGGGTGTGACCTGCAGCTGCTCTCTAGGATAAAGCATCTCTGACAGGAAGCTGAGCACAGCAGGACAGTTTGATTCAGAGAAAGCTTCTTCAGTGGTACTTGATTGAAGCTGATAAAATAGATGGGAAATCATTTTAGGCTGATTTTCCAGGAGATCCATCCTCAGCAAGTCTCACAAAATGAAACCAGCTGATTTTGCAGCTGGGTATCAGAGGCTGAGACCCGGACAGCGGCTCCTGCCCAGGGCTTTGGGGTGTGAGAGAGCTGAAAATTTATGATAGATTTTTATGATTTATGATAGATTGCACTTCTCAAGGTCACATCCACCTGGTTTTGGATCCAGGGAGGGCTCCCCAGTCAGGGCCACCTACCTTAACCTTGTGCAGGGAGTCAGGGTGGGACAGGATGCTCAGGGTCCGGATGGGGTCTCTGGATTGCTGCGGAGAGGATGGAGATGGGCATGGAGCTGCTGGCTCCAGAGGGAATCCAGGAGCTGCCAGGGGCTCCCCCAGCCCCCCAAGAGCCTGGGAAATACTCACAATATTGGCTTTAATTGCTGTGAAACCAGCCCTGATCTCTGTCAGGGAAATACTCACAATATTGGCTTTAATTGCTGTGAAGCCAGCCCTGATCTCTGTCAGGGAAATACTCACAATATTGGCTTTAATTGCTGTGAAGCCAGCCCTGATCTCCGTCATGCTCATGGAAACCCTGCAGGCTCCAAAGTGGAAGATTTTGTCTCCAGCTGTTGGTATCAAATTCACCCAGCAGGACATGGAGAAGAGGCAGAGGAACAAGGGGGATCCTCTCATGTCAGCTGCCTGCGAGACCTGCCCAAGGAAGAGAATATTCCTCCTTATTTTCCTAAATAACACAACTGTGATCCATGTGAAAATACACACATTTTATTTCAAACTTGTACATCTGTATTAAAAACCCCATACTCATTATTATGTCTTACCCATTTCTTTGCTCCCCATGAACAAGAGGAAAAAGAATCAAATAATTAACTGAAGAGTTCAAAAAGAAAAGGAAAAATAAATAAAATATCAGTTAAAAATGCATTTAAATAAACATTAGACTGTAACAACTAATAAAATTAGTTATTCTGAAAAGATCTTATCAGAAAAATAAATACAGTGAAATTAAAATTTTAAGTCTAATGACACAGAAGCAACAGGAGGTAACTGACTGAAAGTAACAGATCCCAAAGTCTTATCCCAAAAGAAACCAGTTTCCCTCTGGCAAAGCATAAGTCAAACAGAAGTTTTGTTAGCACTGAAAATTAAGGTTATTAATTAAAAAAATATTTCAGAGCTAGAAACACAAGGAAATACCCAAAGGACACAGAGCAAAGGGATAAATTCAGTATCTTACCTTGCTCTTCGGTGTGGGCTCACCTCTCACCTACGTCTGGCCTGGAGAGCTCCAAAGGAGGCGCTTTTATCCCGGTACCAGGAGGAAATAACTCTTGGATTAACTTTTGGGATTTTTCTTGCTTTTCCCAGCACTTATTTCCCTTTGTAATTTGCTGAATTAATGAGCTCGTGCAAAGGACCAGCTCTCTCTCCCACAGGTGTTTCCCTCACCTACGGAGGCGGGAACTCTGGCATCACTGCGTGGGTTTTCTTTTGGGAAGAGGGATGTGAAATCCCAAAATTAGGGACCAAACTTGGGGTCACATCCCCAAAACATCCAACATGGAGCAATGCTGGCAATCCCCTCCTGGAGAGGGGCCATTCCCAGCTGCCCACAGTTGGGGAGTTGGAAGCTCAGGGGCATCACCCCACGAGATGCCAGTGGTGCCAACACTCCAGGACTTCTGGCAATGTGTCACAGATATATTTTATGAAAAATACTTTTGCTAGGATTTTTCTCCTGAGAAGCTGAGAAGCCTCAGAGGAAAAGAAAAACAGTAATTATCTGCTGCTGTGGAATGCAACAGGTGCATCTTTGATTGCTCTCATGGGGTTGTTTTTGATTAATGATGACCAATCAAAGGTCCAGCTGGATTGGGACTCTGGTCAGTCACAAGATTTTATTATCATTCCATTCCCTTTGCTAGCCTTCTGATGAAATCCTTTTTCTATTCTTTTACTATAGTTTTAGTATGTAATTTTCTTTTAATAGAATATAATAGATATCATAAAATAATGAATCAGCCTTCTGAAACATGGAGTCAAGATTCTCATCTCTTCCCTGCAAACACCACCATGGCAATGGACCTGGTGGAACTGGTGAAACTCAAGTCCAGGGTTTTCTCCATCATTGTCCCAGCCTTCCCCTGCCACTTTTAGGGAATCCTGGTCCCAAATTCAAGGAATCCTACAAGCAGGTTCAGGGAATGCTGTTCCCGATCTCCTCAGTTCCTGGACACTTCTCCATCCTGTGTCCGTGGTGTTGGAGATGCACAGAAACACAAGCTCGGGGGTTTTGGAGGACACAGCTCCCACCCTGCTGGCAGAAGAAGTGGTTTCCAGGGTCAGAGGGGATTTAGGTGATCAGTCCAAATCTGTCACCCTGCAGAAGGACAGAAATTCCACTGACACCTTCCCAAGCCCCCAGCCCGGTGGCACAGTGACACCCATGACCATCCCACCACGAGCTCTGCCTGCTGGGCAAAAGGAGCAGACACGTTCTCCACCCAGCATTTCAGCCCCAGCCTGTCCCCAAGGAACCAGGGCTGGTCAGCTGAGGCTCATTGTCACACGGATGTGGCAGTGCTGGTGCAAACCCTGGACCCCTGTGCTGTTGGCCCTCAGGTTGGTTTGGACATTCCTGCAGCCCCTTGGAGAGAGCTTCATTCAGTCTACAAACAAACACATGCAGCTAAATCAACTCCCTGCAGCTTCTGGGACCAGGAGGGATGGCCAGCCGGACTTGGAGGGCACTGGGGTGGCAAAGTCACGCCTCTAATGCCAGAGGCAGCCTCTGGAGCAGGTTCCTGCAGGGAGCAGCAGCCCCAGCGTGTCCCTGTTGCAATGCAGCTGTACCTCGTGCCTGTGGGCCAGGGCTGTCCTGCGTGGATCTGCTGGGTGACTAATTAATTTATTGATCACCAAGCTCAGTCTTGAGCAGAGATCTGTCACTAGGCAAATGGATTTTCTGCCCAGGCTAGTCAGGCTGTTGCACACAGGGTTGCTGGAAGTGCCCCAGGTGTGCCCACTGTGCATCCCTCACCCCCTGGAAATCAGCCAGAGGGCAGGGCCCAGGCTGCAGCAGGTTGGATTTGCCCTGGCTGAGGTGTTGGAAGGATCTGGGCTGTTAATCCTCCCACAAATCCCAGCTGCTGCCTGGAATTGCAGCAAAAGTTTTGCTGGAAGCAGAGGAAGTGGCAGCATTCCTGGGAGCACACCCAGCCAGGGTGAGGAAACAATGCAAGAGGCAGTGAGTTCTTACTTCATTATGTAAATGGCAGATGACATGAAAGCATTTCTTTCTTTTTGGGTTTTTTTTTTCCTTTTGGTAACTGAACTGACGCCCAGGATGGGTCAGCCAAGTGCCAGAAGGCAAGGAGGAGACGTGGCTGTGGGGGAGGTGGAGGAGAAATGCTGGGATGATACAGGAACAGCAGGGAAATGTTGGATTATTGAGGTCCAGAGCCTTGTACAGGTCTCTGCATGTGTCCCTCAGCCTCTCTATTCTGTCACCGACCTTCTGCAAAGCAAAAGAAACAGCAGGACCCTCAGCACAAGGGCAAGGAGGAGGAAAACCCCACCGGGGTGGGGAACAGCCCAGAGAGATTTTCATTTTGGGGTTTTACTGGGTGTGAAATGGTGGTGATGGAGCAGCCCAAGTGCTGGACGTGGGGGATGTCCAAAAGCCTCTCATTTCAGAGCAGAGGGGGTGGAACCAGCAGGGTTCCCAGAATGGTTTGGGTTGGGAGAGACCTCAGAGACCATCTCCTGTCCCATGGCAGGGACACCTTCCTCTGTCCCAGGATGCTCCAAACCCCCTCCAACCTGGCCTTGGACACTTCCAGGGATCTAGGGGCAGCCACAGCTTCTCTGGGCACCCTGTGCCAGGGGCTGCCCACCCTCACAGAGCAAAATTCCTTCCCAAAATCCCATCCATCCCTTCCCTCTGGCAGTGGGAAGCTGTCAGCACAAGTTGGACCAAGCCCAGATGGAAGCAAATCCCCCCAGCATGGCTCTCCCCAGGCTGTCATCAACCCTCCAGCTCCAGCAGCATGGAAACACCCTCAATAAAACAGCAAACCATCCCTCTTTTTCTCCGGGAAGGAAGAGGGAAAGAAGGAGCAGGGATTTCTGAAACTCAGCACTGTGATGCTGCAGATGAGCTCAGTGAAATGGGAACTGATTCCCTCAGGCACTCTGGGCATGGTTAAACCTTTGGGGCACTCAGGGCTGGGAATGGGGCAGGGAAGGCTCCTCTCCTCTCCCCAGGAGCACTGCCAGCTAACGGGGGAGGGCTCCTCCCTCGGGGTTCTATGGCAGGCACGTTGTGGCAGGGCACCCCAAGGGCAGTGACGGCCCACATAACAAGCAAAGGCAGCGGAGAGGGTTGTGAGCCAGCTGCCCTGGTGCTCAGGAATTCAAACTCAGCCCTGGGTGCCATTAACTCATCTGGGAAATCATTTGTGCAATGCCTGTGGCGAGCAGCACATCCCACGTCTCACAGGCACAGAAAGGGCTGAGTGGGGATCAGAGGGAGCATCCTCAGAGCAGCTGGAAAATAACGCTGTGTCAGGAGAATTAATCCATGAACTTCAGAGGTTTTTGTCCAAAAAGGACACAGAGGAGTCCTTTTACTTAATTCCAATAAAGGGAGAGGCCATGGGGCATTCCCCTGAGGTCTCTCACATTTTTGGAGAACACAGCTTCCTTTTTATCTCAATTTCCCAGCTGCATTTCCCTTCTCTCTTTCCTCATTTGCTGAGGTACCTGAGAGGTACAGACTTCCCAAAACACTTGATACCAAAGATTCTCTTCTAATGTACAGCTGTCCCTTTTCATTTTTAATTCTTACAGAATTTAGGGTTTTCCCCCGTTGTTTCTTTCATCTCTCAATATCCAATTTCATTTATCAGCAAACCTGAAGTTTATTTGTAAAATCAAATCTCTTTTTCCATTCATCAACCAGTGGAATCCTTCCCATTGTTTATCTCTCAGTGCTGGTTTTATCTATCACAGTGAGGACGATGCTCAGCCCACTGCCACCATCACTGCTATGGTGACAAAACATCTCCAGGGTGGCAGAAAGCACCAGGCTGCTGCAGACACAGGGCTTGGGGCAGTGACTAACACAGGACACGGTCCTGGAGAGCCCTGGAGCGTGACAAGGACCAGACACTCAGAGGGACAAGGCACTGACTCACCCCTGGCTGGTTGCATTGGGAAACTCAGCCCTGCTCCATCCCCTGTGCCCTGGGAGTCATCCCACTGGTGTTACTGGGAGTTTCTGCACTCCTCATTCATTTCAATATTCATTTCAATAATGAATAATTCATTTCAAATCATTCATTTCATCCTAAAAAAAATAAAAAACCTTCAAGAAATTGTCAATGAGCTGTTGTGATCCGCAGGCACTCAAGGGCTGCTCCCAGACCAGTTTAACACCAGGTTTCCAGTAAAGTGTCTGGGGGTGATAAGGCAGTTTCAATAGTGCCTTTCAAGGCGCTTTTTGTGCTCTAAGAAGTTCTGATAACACTCAACAGCCCAGCTTTGGTTTGACATTCTTTGTCATCGCTCCTATTTCACAGCAGCTTTAGGTAAACCATCGTTTCAGATATGAGCCTGATAATGGTTTTTCTCAGGTCCCCAGAGAACGTGAGTGAGAGAAATGCTCCCAAAAATGTTCATAAAGGAAGAATTGAGCTTTAATAACAACATCCAGCAACAATATCTGGGCTCAGGAACCTTTCCTGATCTCCTTCAGGAAAGGAGCTGCAAAAACCAACTCACAAAAATGATTGTGGAGTGTTACACTTGCCCTGATAATGCTGTAGCTCGCCAAAACCCCAGTCAAATTTTGTTTTCAGCAGCAGAAGAAAATGTTTTTATGTGGTTTTTCTGCACTGGAGAAATTTCTTTGACACCTGAAATGATGCAATTTGTGAACCAGCCCTGCCCTCCGCGTAGCTGGGTGTCAACGGAAAGATGAAACGCAGTTCTCATCTCCTTAAAAATCAATATTTAATTGTCAAGAAATCCCTGTCCCTCCAATCCAAAGGCAAACCCTCGTTTGAAGGAGTGCAAAGTGACACTGTCCTCCTGAACCAGGCACGGACAGCAGCTCCCTAGAGGTGCCACCCCTGGTGTCACTCTTTCCATGAGCCTGGCACTCTCTCTGTCATGGAAACGTCCTCAGCCAGCCCTGATAATCAGACTGCTCTTCTCTCTCTTAATTAGTGCAGATCATTATGAGCACAAAGCGTGGCCAGGGCCAGCTCCAGCCCTGCCCTTGCCCAGCCCCAGCTCTGCAGTGCTGCTGACAGAAGAAAAAAAAAATTTTTAAAAAAATTGTTTTTCTCAGTAAACTCAACGAATGAGTCAGAAAACACTGAATGAGGAGGTACTGCCAGAGAGGTACATCATGTTCCCTCTCCTCAGTCACGTTTTGAGCCACAACCCTTTGAATAATTCTGAAAATCAAACACTGGTGCTGCCTCGTAGGGAGCCACAGGCTCAGGGAAATGCGGATTTACTCAGCCGAGCTCCAAGAGACACCCAGAGCAAAGGCTCAGGAAAGGCTTCCAGGGTGCTTCCCGAGAGGTTCACACTGCCCAGGGCTCTCAGCAGCTTTAGGATGGGCAGAGCAGCTCCTTTCCCAGCTCTGGGGGCTCAGGGACCTTTGGAGAGCCTGGGGCAGTGTCCCTCACCCAAAACAATGTCCCTCACCCCAAAACAATGTCCCTCACCCAAAACAATGTCCATCATCCCAAAACAATGTCCATCACCCCAAAACAATGTCCATCATCCCAAAACAAGTGTCCGTCATCCCAAAACAATGTCCATCATCCCAAAACAATGTCCATCATCCCAAAACAGTGTCCTGTCATCCCAAAACAGTGTCCATCATCCCAAAACAATGTCCGTCATCCCAAAACAATGAAACAATGTCCGTCATCCCAAAACAATGTCCATCACCCCAAAACAATGTCCATCATCCTAAAACAGTGTCCATCATCCCAAAACAATGTCCGTCATCCCAAAACAATGAAACAATGTCCGTCATCCCAAAACAATGTCCATCACCCCAAAACAATGTCCATCATCCCAAAACAATGTCTGTCATCCCAAAACAGTGTCCCTCACCCCAAGACAATGTCTCTCACCCCAAGACAATGTCCCTCACCCCAAAACAGTGTCCATCATCCCAAAACAATGTCCATCATCCCAAAACAATGAAACAATGTCCGTCATCCCAAAACAATGAAACAATGTCCATCATCCCAAAACAGTGTCCGTCATCCCAAAACAGTGTCCCTCACCCCAAGACAATGTCCCTCACCCCAAGACAATGTCCCTCACCCCAAAAAACGTCTCTCATCCAAAACAATGTTCCTCACCCCCAAGACAATGTCCCTCTCCCCAAAAAACGTCTCTCATCCCAAAACAATGTCCCTCATCCAGGACAATGCCCCTTATCCCAAGACAATGTCCCTCATCCAAGACAACGCCTGAATCCTCCTGATTTAGGCCATCACCCATGGTTGTCCGTCTGGGGCTCTTCCTGCTGTCATCAGACCCCAACAGCCCAGCCCAGGGTGTCCCCAGGTGCAGCAGGGAGGGGACAGGGCCACATCCCCCAGGGAGCATCACCCCAGTGCTGGGGGTGACCCTGGGCTCCCCCTGTCCTGGCTGGGTGTCCTTGGCCAGGTCAGGGACACGTCCCAGCAATGCCATCACCTGTGCCACCTCCTGCCCAGCACAGATGTGACACTTGCCCTGTGACTCACTGATGGCACTGCTGCTGCTGCTGCTGAGGCAGGATTTCACCCTGAAAGCAGAAAGAAATTGCAAAAGCAATTAAAAAATAAAAGGAAATGTTCTTTTTTTTTTTCCCCTCCTCTTCTAAGATTCACCTTTGAGGAAGAGGAAAAGCGTGGTGGAGGATCTCAAGCATCAACAGCTGTTCTGCAGAAAATTCATTTAGTCACCAGGGTGGGGGGTGTGGAAGGTTAGATAATTGTTTCCCCTGCTCTGGCAAAATGTGAACTCATATTTTGGTTATCATAAATGGCATCTTCCCACAGGGAAATGCATATTTAAGGTTTTTAAAGCTAAATAATTGAGATAAAAAGCCTTTTTTTTTTTCAACTATCCAGCACTTGGGTTTCAGCTGCAACCTCTGTGTGCATGTGAGTCCACCCAACGTGCCCCTGTGCCCAAACCCAGGCTGTTCATGCTCTCTGTGATGCCAAGGAGCAGCCCATGGGGGCCCTGCCCAGTTCAGGGACCAACTGGAGAATCAAATTACCGTTGGGAAATTCTCATCCCAAAATTGCAACAGCTCAGGAGCTGCCCAAAAAGGGAAAGGAATCATCCATCACATTCCAAGAGCGGTGCCACCAGCAGCACCAGCACCACTGGGACCAGGACTGGGCTCTGGGCCAGGCTCTGCTGGGGTTCCCAAACCCATCAGCAGCTCTCCTATTCCCCAAACTCATCACTCCCTCATTCCCCAAAAACCCATCACTCCTATCCCCAAACCCCCCAGACTCATTCAAACTCCAACTCTCCTAGTCCCCAAAGCCATCACCCATCACTCCCAGTCCCCAAACCCACCATTCCCCAAACCCATCACCCTATTCCTCCTGTTCCCCAAACTCACCAGCCTCCAGTCCCAACCCCTCCTCTGTCCCCAGTTCTCCTGTTCCCCAAACCCAGTTCTCCTGTTTCCCAAACCCATCACCCATCACTCCTGTTCCCCAAACCCAACCTCCTAGTCCCCAAACCCATCACCCATCCTATTCCCCAAACCCAGTTCTCCTGTTCCCCAAACCCAGCTCTCCTGTTCCCCAAACCCAGCTCTCCTCTTCCTCCCATCCCTATTCCTGGAGATCTAAAAGCTGCTGTGACAGCAGAAGTCGCACAGGGCCCTTCACAGAAACGCAGACTCACCCAGGCTGAAGGAGGCCTTCCAGATCACCCAGTCCATCAATCAACCCCGTAACCACCCCTAAAGCATATTCCCAAAAGTGTCTTTTGATGGAAAACCAGGCTTGGCGTCCTGGAGCAGCCAATGGATGTGACAGTCCCCCACAGCCCCTGGGTTTGCCCCGAGGGTGAAATGTGCTGACAGTGCAGGGAATAAATGACACCTAATAAAGGAGAAACTGAGAGCTGGCTGCTATCAGCTCCGTTTTTGAACAATCCAGGGAGCAAATGAATCACTCCAATAGCCAGCCAGGTTCAGCTTTCACCAAAACTGAAAGCTGTGTTTCAGTAAATTCGCTGTTGGCTCTGTACGCAAGCGGCTCGCGGCAGCGGGTTTCGGTTTTGGGTTAATATTGCCCCTCTCAATTTCACAACACCGAGGAGCCAAGGCTGGTTTTGGGATGGATGCACGTGAGCCTGGGGAGTTCTGCTCCAGCTCTGGCCCCAGGGCACATAGATGGGCACTCAGGGACAAACAGGGGAGGCTGGCACGTCACAGCCACTGGGAGCCGCCGGTTCCTGCCGATTCCTCTGATTTGAGAAAAAAACAGAAAAATTGGGCACTGTTTGTTTGCCTCTAGGTGTAAATTCCTGGAAAATCAAGTTCTGGTGCAAGGTTTTTTGATTTTTTCCCCCCCCTTGGATTTTTCTGGATTTTTCTAGAAGCTTCTCCAATTCCCCTGGATAGCTCTGCCTGGTCCTGGCATACATGGGGACCACCAGCTTGGCCTTCTGTCCCCTGACCTCCGAGGACACTGAAAGCCCTGGAAAATCCAGGCATTTCCTCCCTGCACAACCCCTTTTAGCCATCAACATAAATCAGGGGCACTGCAAGGATTAGGATTTTGGTTCTTCATTTGACTTTGTATTTTCAGCAGACACTGCTGAGGGGCAGGGATGAAGTTCCCTCCTTTCCTGACAACAGAGGAAGTCTGCTTCAGATCTTGTTTTTTCTTTTTTTTTCTTTTTTTTTTGTCTTCTTATTTTTAAACAGTGAGAGGGGTTTTCCACCATTCAAATTTATCTTCCTAGTTACAGTCCTCAAAAGCCACAGGGAGAGCAATACCCAAACAGAGACATAAATGCCTGATGCTGTTAAGGAAGTAAATCTTCCTCAGAAAGATAAATCCCAAGGAAATTGTTGAAGAAGCTCGAGGAGGGCAGTTCTGAGCAGGAGTGGAGCTGACACCAGGGCTCCCATGGAGAGCATCAGGATTTCAATTAAACTCTCCTGCTTTTATAACTCAACTTTTACCTCCACAGCTTGGAAAGAACTTGTCTTTACAGTCCTTTCCAACTCACAGCACTCTATGATCCCATGGTTTTCTTTGGGTCTCCATATTAAGATATCTGCCAGGAGAAGGAGGTTGGATCACCTGTTCCCTCAGTAAAAAAAAGAGAGAAGGGGGATTTAAACATTTTTAAAAGCCTCTGAAACCTCCAAAAAGCTCATCTGGTGGATCATTTTTTAATCAAAAAACCACAGCAAAGCTTTTGGAGCAGAAAGACACAGTGGGAACACGTAGAAAATCCCCTGGCAGCTCTGGGGATGCTGCACCATCCCTCAAGCTCCAAGGATGAGCCACCATCCCCACCCCAGCCAGGGCTGATCCACACTTTGTGGGGTGACAAAGAAAACCCAGGATTTCCAAACCCTCTCCGTGATCACCACACAAAATCCACCCCAAAATCCCAGGGTGGGGGCTGCCAGGCCAGTGTTGGCTGCAGGGCCTGGTGCTGCGGTGGAAAGTGAGTGAAGCTGGCTCTGAAATTCACCCTGGAGCTTCCGAGCAGCAGCTTGGGCTGATGTGATTTCTCAAACCATGATAAGGAGTTTCTGTCTTATGATCCCTCAGCACTATAAATAGGCTGGGTTTGTGTTATTGGTCAGAGTTTTGGTGATAAATCATGACAAAGTCAATATTCTCCAGAAGATCCCACCCAATTAATACCAGAACTAGAAAAAAGAAACTCCTCAAAGCAGCACTTGTGCAATGAACTGCTCAGGGCAAGAGTTGCTCAAAATTGCTTCTGTAGAAGGCTCAAAAAACAAACAAACAAACAAAGGCAGTGCAAGTGATATTTGGGCCAATGGATTATGTATTCAGGTTTTTTGGTTTTGGGGTTTTTTTTTGCATACTTTTACAATTTTAGTTATCTGCAAAGAAACTCACCTGAGGAAACCTCACTTGGAGCACACAGTCCCCACTCCTGAGACTCCAGTGCCAAGATCCCATTGGTTTCTGTAAGGACAGTGCTGTGATCACCATAAAATTCCTGTCAGCAGCTGATTTCAGGGGAAATAAAAGAGATAAAAATAGAATAACACCTCTGTTTGCTTTGGGAATGGGAAAAGCCCCATGAGGATGGTGGCAGCATCACTGACCTCACCCAGGACTCCTCACACACCTCAGAGAAAGGCTTAAAATGGCAAAACCATGGAAAAGAGGGAATAAAGCACAGCTCACTCTTCTAGGTTGGCAGAGGGCACCCTGGAATTCCAGGAGGGATGTTAAATTTGGATATTATTCAATCTCTGCCTTAGGCTGCAACAGAATTGCAAATATTGGGAGGTTTATGTGTGCCATTAAAAAGTGCAACTATTTCTCAGTTAAATTTATCACCAAAAATGAATCTGCAGAGGGGAGAAAGTCTCCATCACTTGATTCTTTCATCTGGCAATTCCAGAGAGTTCCAGCTTAATTTAGATCATGTGGAAGTTCTGGACTTTCTAAGAACTTCTTATGTAACATTAGCAGTCTCTGTGTCACATTAGCAGTCACATCAAAGTCCAATGACTCCAATTCATGATTAATAACCCATTTCTGGACAAGATAAACCAGTGACATTGGTCAAATTTCCAAAGAGCAATTTGGGATTTACCTGTCGAGGTCGACGTGAGTCACGCCACGAGTTGTGACCAGGTTTCCACATTTGAAATATCCGACGTCACGCCTCGCCAGCAGGAAAAAAACCTTGAAAAAAACACAAAGCAGAGCACTTGGTGCTTCACCAGGAACTGTTAGTCATCAGCACTGGGCTGCTGAGAGAGCAGTGCCATGGCTTCAAACACGGGGTGAAGGAAAGGCCACCAAGTCCTTACTTCCCCCACGAGCGTCACTGGCAGGAGATCATCCAGATCTGGAGGGATGAGAAATGGGGAATTTCTAAAAAGAAGAGAAAGAACAACAAACACCACTGTGACACCCTGGAAATGGAGGGGATACTCCAAGTTATGCCTAGAATAGATCGTGCAGAAAATCACAGAATCACAAATCACTGAGGCTGGAAAAGACCTCTGAGATCATCGAGTCCAACCTGTGACTGATCCCTGTCTTGTCACCAGACCAGAGCACTGAATGCCATGTCCAGGCATTCTTTGGAAACCTCCAGAGATGGTGAAACCCCTCCAGGGATGGCAAAACCCCTCCAGGGATGGTGAAACCCCTCCAGGGATGGCAAAACCCCTCTAGGGATGGTGAAACCCCTCCAGGGATGGCAAAACCCCTCTAGGGATGGTGAAACCCTCCAGGGATGGTGAAACCCCTCCAGAGACAGTGAATCCCTTCCAGGGATGGTGAAAACCCTCCAGGGACAGAAAAACCCCTCCAGGGATGTTGAAACCCCTCCAGGGATGGTAGGGATGGTGATATCCCTCCAGGGATGGTGAAACCCCTCCAGGGATGGCAAAACCCTTCCAGGGATGGTGAAACCCCTCCAGGGATGGTGAAACCCTTCCAGGGACAGCAAAACCCCTCCAGAGACAGTGAAACCCCTCCAGGGATGGTGCTACACAACATCCCTCTGTCCAAAAGCAATGCAGAAACCAAGAAAAAAAAAAAAAGTAAAAATTTGTTACATCAAACCATGCCAAGATAAGAAAAGGCCCTTCAGTTATCAGGGTGATGTGCCACCCTGCTCCAGTGGTGGACCCTGAGGACATCCAAGTCCAAACCCATGGTCAGGACCAACCTTTCCCCATGGCACATTGTGGGAGAGCGCGTTTGCCCAGGGGCCTCTGTTTCAGTGCAGAAGCAGCACTTGCTGCCCTGCTGTTTCTGGAGAACTCCCTGCTGTCAGGAGTTTGTGGGTGTCAGGATCTTTAGCTGCTCAGAGTGACCTGAGAAAAGTTGGAAAGTCTGTTTTCCCAGCCTGGTGCTTGAAGAAGGAGTCAGAGCTCTTCAGTTCTCGGTCTCAAGGTTGTTCATTGTTTCTTATCCATAAAATTCTTTCTCCTGTCCTGCCGAGGTCCATCCAGCAGGACAGTTCCAGGCACTCTGCCTGCCCCCAGGGCAGTGTTATGTGTTTATACTAAAAACTATGTGTACAATATTTACAATAACTTTCCAACACCTATCACCTATGTTAGACACTGAGCTTCTACTCTAAATCAATCCCAAAGTGCCAACCATCAAAGCAGAAGATGGAGGCCAAGAAGAAGAAGAAGAAGGAGAAGAAGGACAGGACATGCCCAGATTCCTCCATCCTGCCTCCTGAACCCCCATTCTAAATCCCCCAAAATTCTACATTTTCACCCTGTGATTAATTCACTGTCATTTTACTCAAACTCTTGTGGCTTGTAACTCCTCACACAAAGCTGGCAATTGTTTCCAGCCCTTGGGGTGGTGTTATGTCTTTATACTAAAACTACCTGTACAATATTTACAATAACTTCCCAACACCTATCACCTGTGCTAGACAGTGAGCTTCTACTGTAAACCAATCCCAAAATGCCCCCATCACAGCAGAAGATGGAGGCCAAGAAGAAGAAGGAGAAAGGCTGGACACACCCAGATCCCTCCATCCTGCCTCCTGAACCCCCATACCAAAAACCCCAAAATCTCCTTTTCCACCCTGTGATAACTTCACTATCATTCTACCTAAACTGTTGTGGCTTGCTGATCTTCATCTAAGGTTGGTAATTTGCTCCACGGGTCATAATCAAACCCAGAGGTGTTTTGGGCTCTGTGCCAGGGTCTCTGAGCCCCCTGGCAGGGATCCTGGCTGTTCTGGACAGACAGAGGGATGTCCTGGGTCCCCACATGTGGGAGGTGGGGTAAAAGTGCAAGAATGGCTTTTGAGGAACGCACGTTCTCCTTCCTGAAGCGATCTTTCTTGGCAAAGCCGAGAGCCGTTTCCTAAAGGTTCAGCACTACACCCACGGCCCCCGGACACTCTTTAGGAAAAAAGGTGTTTTCTTCATTCATGAAGCTCTCTGTAGTAGTGCAGCCACCGCCTTTCCACAGCGCTCAGCAGGGCTGAGTCACAGCGAAACTGCACCGTCAAGATCCCTGACGAGGCAGAGGAAACGCAGGTAAACACAGCAGAGAATCGCCCTGCGCACGCCAGAGTTTCCTCTGCGGAACGGGCACGGCTGCCTGACGCTGCTGCCAGCCCCAAAACACAGCCCAGGCTTCCACCACGGGCTGGAGGGGAATTGCTCAAGAGCCAGAGCACGGTCGGGGATGCCACATGTGACTTCATGGAGAGAGAGGCAGGGTGGCTCGAAACAAGAGGAAGTTGGAAATGAGCGCTCAGCTGCTGGGCAGGGTGGAAGGAGATCCCAAAGCTGTGGGGCTGCTCCATCTCCTGTGGCTGCCTAGGTTGGATGTTAGGAAAAGGTTTTTTATTGAAAGAGTGAAAAGTAAATAAATTCTGGAATGTTCTGCCCAGGGAGGTGATGGAGTCCCCATCCCTGGGGGTGTTTAACAAAGCCTGGATGTGGCACTGGGTGCCAGGGTTGAGTTGAGGTGTTGGGGCTGGGTTGGACTCAATGATCTGGAAGGTCTCTTCCAACCTGGTGATTCTCCTCTTCTCTTCTCTTCTCTTCTCTTCTCTTCTCTTCTCTTCTCTTCTCTTCTCTTCTCTTCTCTTCTCTTCTCTTCTCTTCTCTTCTCTTCTCTTCTCTTCTCTTCTCTTCTCTTCTCTTCTCTTCTCTTCTCTTCTCTTCTCTTCTCTTCTCTTCTCTTCTCTTTCTTCTTCTCTTCTCTTCTCTTCTCTTCTCTCTTCTCTTCTCTTCTCTTCTCTTCTCTTCTCTCTTCTCTTCTCTTCTCTTCTCTTCTCCTTCCTTCTCTTCTCTTCTCCCTTCTCCTTCTTCCCCTTCTCTTCTCCTTCTTCCTTCCTTCCCTTCTTTCCTTCCCTTCTTCCCTTCCTTCCCTTCCTTCCCTTCCCCTTCCCCCTTCCTTCCCCTTCCTTCCCTTCCCTTCCTCCTTCCTTCCCTTCCTTCCCTTCCTTCCCCTTCCCTTCCTTCCTTTCCCTTCTCTTTCCTTCTCTTTCCCTTCTCTTTCCCTTCTCTTTCCCTTCTCTTTCCCTTCTCTTTCCCTTCTCTTTCCCTTCTCTTTCCCTTCTCTTCTCTGTACCCCATAAAAACCCCAGCTCCTAAGCCCACAGCTGAGGCTGAGCAGCCCTTCCACTGCAGGGGAGAGCCTGGGGCTGCATCCTTCCCTGAAGGGACAGGGATTAGCTCCAGGATCTGAGCATCCAGGATTACATTAACCAACCTCACACATCAGCTTCCACGCCCTGGTGAAGCCTCAGCAGCCACCCAGGTCTTGGCACTGAAGATTTATTGAGCCCTGGCGGGTTCAAATTAATGCAAAAGGAGCAAAACCCTGTGTGGGATCCCAGGGGAAGGCGGGATCCTGCCTGTGGGAATTGAATTTCAGACTAATTTTGTCCGAGCTTTCAGCCCTTCTGCTTTCAGATGGATTCTGCTGACAGTCAAGAGGAAAAACCCCACAGCTGATTTAGAGCAGGGGAACAAAAATGGGTCACCAAAACCATGACCCAGGCCATGATTCAGCTGCACTGATGTCCCTGCAATGATTCCCCAGAAGCAGCTTCCCCATCGCCCCTGGAAGAGGCAACACCAACAGAAAAAAGGAAAACAAATCACAAAATCCCACACTTTCCCTGCCTCAGACTCTCCACTTGCTGATGTTTCATCCTCTTTGCTCTTACACGTGTGCATGCCAACCATTCCTCTCTCCTGCTCCTAAAAATAAAGTGGAAAAACTCTCAGTATGCAGGAACAAACAATACTTTGCATTTTCCAGCATTTTTCCAGCAATGAATTCCCTCTCAGAGGTTCACAAATTCAACTTCAAAGAAGATCAGTGTGATGAAAGAGATGAGAATTTAAGGGATTTGTTCCCTAATGGAGGAAGGCTTCCCTGCTGGGAAGAATGAACTCTTTTAAAATAACATGAGGGATTTCAAAGAAAACCCCCTGATTTCAGAAAAGCCAAATTTATCTCCGCTCTCACTTTCTTGCATGCCAAATTCCTGAATAAATGAGTGAAATCTTTATCCCAAGGAAGCAGGGGGTGTGGGCTAAAATAGATACAGAAAGAGAGGAGAAAAGAGAGGGAAACGGAACAGGAATTCTCTGTGCCTCCAAAGGGACAATTTTATCACAGCTGGGACAATAAGTCCCAGCTAAGACAGGACATGCTGCTGCTTGGATGGGGCTGCTGTCCATTTCTAGGAAACAAAATAAGATTTCAAAGCCTGGAAAATGAATTTTTATGATCTGCTCACACACTTTAACACCAGACGTTGAAGTAGTGGCACAAATCCTGATCCTGCCCTGGAGGATCCACAAGGGACCAGAGCAGGGCTGGGATCCTCCCTTGGGGATCCCTTTGGCATCCAGCTGATATTTGGGAGCACAAACTGAGCTTGCTGAGCAGTGAAAATTCACACTGGCTTCAGCTGACATGTGCATTAACTGGAAAAAAAAAAAAAAAACAAATGAATTAAAAATGAAGATTTCAGTTGATGATGTGTGTTTGCAGATTAGAATACCAAAGGAAGAGACAGAGAATTTGTACAGTTCATGAAAAGCAATTCTGCTGAGTGATGCTCTCTGCAGGTTTGACACTGAGATTTAAAAGTAGTAACACTTTTTTTTCCCCCTAACAATACAACATTGATCTAAAAATAAAAAATGGAACTGTGAGAATAAATGAACATCACGCAGCACCTTGGCTTCTTTGTGTGTCTCTGCAGCTTTCCTCCTCAGCCACAGCTAAATTTACAAGAAACAAGCAATGTAAAAAAAAAAATGCAGAGTCTAAGCACAAAAAAAAATTGATGGGGTGTGAGGAGAGGACAGGAAACCCAAGTTGACGGGAAACCCAAGTGACATTTGGGCTTAATACTGACTTAAAACCCCAATATTGCTCGTCAGGAAATGGGGAGAGGAAATGGAGTGATGTATAAATTAGGGGCTCCATCAAGGTGAAAGCTGCAGATCTGCTTTGTACCCTCCCCGGGGGAATCCAGCTGAGAGCTGCAGCTGAGAGGGGCAATCTGCAGAACAGGATGAGGACCTGCTCCAGGGGCACAGCTGTGCCCATCCTGCTGCTCCTGCTGCTGGGCACCGCCCGCGCCCAGCCCTCCTGCCTGCGCTTCCCCGAGCTCCTGCCCGCCAAGCTCAAAGAGCTCAGGCTCAAGTTTGAGGAAATTAAGGATTATTTTGTAAGTATTGCTATTTTATCTTCTCGGTTTTTTTTACCCTTCTTGCAAAGTTCTGGGGTCTGGAGGAGGGGGAAGTTTCCTCCCGGCAGAAATGATTTGGTTAAAAGCAGCTCGGTTTCGTTGCTCGCTGAGAGAAAATCAGTCAAAGAGTCGTGGCTGAAAGAGCTCAGGCTCAAATTTGAGGAAATTAAGGATTATTTTGTAAGTATTGTCATTTTGTCCTCTGGTTTCTTTACCTTTCTTGCAAAGTTCTGGGATCTGGATAAGAGCAGCTCGGTTTCGTTGCTCACTGAGAGAAAATTGTCAAAAGCCATTGCTCAAAGAGCTGAGGCTCAAGTTTGAGGAAATTAAGATTATTTTGTAAGTATTGTTATTTTATCTTCTGGTTTCTTTACCTTTCTGGATCTGGAGGAGGGGAGCCTGCAGAAATGATTTTAAGAGCAGCTCAGTTTCGTTGCTCACTGAGGAAAATATGTCAAAGAGCCAAGGCTCAAAGAGCTGGGGTTTGCAGGTTTGACACTGAGATTTAAAAGTAGTAACACTTTTTTTCCCCCTAACAATACAACATTGATCTAAAAATAAAAATGGAACTGTGAGAATAAATGAACATTACCTTGGCTTCTTTGTGTGTCTCTGCAGCTTTCCTCCTCAGCCACAGCTAAATTTACAAGAAACAAGCAATGTAAAAAAAAAAAATGCAGAGTCTAAGCACAAAAAAAAATTGATGGGGTGTGAGGAGAGGACAGGAAACCCAAGTTGACAGGAAACCCAAGTGACATTTGGGCTTAATACTGACTTAAAACCCCAATATTGCTCGTCAGGAAATGGGGGAGAGGAAATGGAGTGATGTATAAATTAGGGGCTCCATCAAGGTGAAAGCTGCAGATCTGCTTTGTACCCTCCTGGGGAATCCAGCTGAGAGCTGCAGCTGAGAGGGCAATCTGCAGAACAGGATGAGGACCTGCTCCAGGGCACAGCTGTGCCCATCCCTGCTCCTCCTGCTGCTGGGCACCGCCCGCGCCCAGCCCTCCTGCCTGCCTTCCCCGAGCTCCTGCCCAAGCTCAAAGAGCTCAGGCTCAAGTTTGAGGAAATTAAGGATTATTTTGTAAGTATTGCTATTTTATCTTCTCGGTTTTTTTTACCCTTCTTGCAAAGTTCTGGGGTCTGGAGGAGGGGGAAGTTTCCTCCCGGCAGAAATGATTTGGTTAAAAGCAGCTCGGTTTCGTTGCTCGCTGAGAGAAAATCAGTCAAAGAGTCGTGGCTGAAAGAGCTCAGGATCAAATTTGAGGAAATTAAGGATTATTTTGTAAGTATTGTCATTTTGTCCTCTGGTTTCTTTACCTTTCTTGCAAAGTTCTGGGATCTGGAGGAAGGGGAAGTTTCCTCCCAGCAGAAATGATTTTGGTTGTGTTGTGTTAAGAGCAGCTCGGTTTCGTTGCTCACTGAGAGAAAATGTGTCAAAGAGCCGTTGCTCAAAGAGCTGAGGCTCAAGTTTGAGGAAATTAGGATTATTTTGTAAGTATTGTTATTTTATCATCTGGTTTCTTTACCTTTCTGGATCTGGAGGAGGGGGAAGTTTCCTGCCTGCAGAAATGATTTGGCTGTGTTAAGAGCAGCTCAGTTTCGTTGCTCACTGAGGGAAAATATGTCAAAGAGCCAAGGCTCAAAGAGCTGGGGTTCAAATTTGAGTAAATTAAGGATTATTTTGTAAGTATCGTTATTTTATCTTCTGCGTTTTTACCTTTCTTGCAAAGTTCTGGGATCTGGAGGAGGAGGAAGAGTTTCCTCCTAGCAGAAATGTTTTGGTTGTGTTAAGAGCAGCTCAGTTTCGTTGCTCACTGAGAGAAAATCTGTGAGGCTCTTCTTCCTATTTTTTTCGTTAACAATGAACTCAAAGTTTCACAATGAACCTCTGCAAACCTTTCTAGCCAAGCTTCCCCCAAAATATTGCAAACCAAGTTAATCACTGACTTAATAGGAAGGAAATAATTTTTTCTTCAGGGCAACCAGGATCCTGCTGAAGTCAGTGCCAGGTGAAAAGGGAAATCTTTTGCCGCCGATATTTTTCTTTGAAAGAACCAAAAAACCTGCACAGGGTGTTTTTATGAGGGGAGGGGCACAACACCTGCACTGGTGCCTCTGCAAGGTCTCCCTGCCCTGCATCTCAGGAGCCTCAGGGCTGCTGAGCAAACAGCACCCAATGCCCTCAGAGCATCTGCCATGGCTGATAGAGGTGCTTGGTCACAGCCCTGTTGCTGTTTTAGTCCATGTCAATGTGTTTTAGCAATAAAACGAGATAATTCTCCAGATCAAATCTCAAGCTCATGTCATGGCTTGTGTTTGTCATCAAACGAACACAGCCAAGATTTTAGATGTTCAGCTGGCTGGGAATCTCCCAGATGATGCTGGGAAGGAGTATTTTGAACATCTCTGTACAGCTTTTAAAGCTTTAATTCTTTGAGTGGTGCCAGCCCACCCCACTGCAGCTGGTGCCACAGAGGCACCACGAGAACAAACTCCCATTTCCCCATCAACAGGAGCTCACAGGGGTAACCACACCAGGGGGACTGAGCCCTCAGAGAGGCTGGGGGGGCTGCCGGGGCTCTGCCACCCCTCTGGAAAGCTTTGCTGTCTGCACCAGCACCCTCAGACAGCACCCCGTGCAGCTCAGGAGTTTCACTTGGACAAACTCAATGGCACCAAAGGCTGTGACTTCATTTTCCTGCTGGCCTGACCCAGCACCAATTCAGTGGCACCAAAGGCTGTGATTTCATTTTCCTGCTGGCCTGACCCAGCACCAATTCAGTGGCACCAAAGGCTGTGATTTCATTTTCTGGCTGGCCTGACCCAGCACCAATTCAGTGGCACCAAAGGCTGTGATTTCATTTTCCGGCTGGCCTGACCCAACACCAATTCAGCGGCAACAAAGGCTGTGATTTCATTTTCCTGCTGGCCTGACCCAGCAGTCCTTGTGCTGCCAGTTGTGGAGCACAGTGACCCCTCTGCCTGGTGCCACCTGCAGAGGTGCACTGGGTGCCCTTTGCCACACCTGCACTGGGTGCCCTTTGCCACACCTGCAGGGAGACCCTAAATGCAAACAAGGGGAGGATCATTTGTTAGGAAATGGAAAGAGTGAAAAGCTCATTTTTCAATTCATTTTTCAATTCCATCCTCCCCCAGCAATCAAAAGATGACGACCTCAGCATCCAACTGCTCAGCTCGGACCTGCTGGAGGAAATCAAGGTAAAAATCTCATTCCCTTGCTGGTTCCTCCTCCTTCCCCTCCTTGGGTAGGCGTTTCACAAGAAGGGAAGCCAGCTGGAAACTGGGCCATGTGCTGCTGTCACCCTGCAGGGACACGTGTGGCTGTGGTGGGGTTGGCACGAGGCTGTCCCATGGCCAGGGTGGCTCCCACACCCAGCTCTGGTTTGGAAAAACTCTGGCCCAGCTCTGGTTTGTCCAAACCCACCTATGGTGGTGTTCACAGGGGCCTTAGGATGAGGGAAGAGATGAGAATGTTGACTCCATGTTTCAGAAGGCTTGATTTATTATGTTATTATATGATATATATGAAAATGATATATATAATATGATATGGTATGATATGACATATATGATATAATATTACATATATAATATGATATGACATGATATGATATAACATTATAATATAGTATAATATAGTATAATATAGTATGATATATATAATATAGTATAATATAGTATAGTATATATAATATAATATAATATGATATATTAATATAATATAATATGATATGATTAATATAATATAATATAATATAATATAATATAATATAATATAATATAATATAATATAATATAATATAATATAATATAATATAATATAATATAATATAATATAATATAATATAATATTGTACTACTAATATTTCTATTATATTATTATTTATTATTAACATTTATATTATTTATTTCTATTATATTATTTATTGTTTATATTATAATAATATGTATAATAATCTAATATAATAATATGTATTATGATATATATTATATTAAAACTATACTAAAAGAATAGAAGAAGGCATTTCATCAGAAGGCTGGCTAAGAATAGAAAAAGAAAGAATTATAATAAAGGCTTCTGACTGACTGAGACAGTCTGGACAGCTCACTGTGATTGGCCATTAATTAGAAACAACCACACGAGACCAATCCCAGATCCATCCACCTGTTGCATTCCACAGCAGCAGATAACCATTGTTCACATTTTGTTCCTGAGGCCTCTCAGCTTCTCAGGAGAAAAACCCTAAGGAAAGGATTTTTCAGAAAATATCATGGCTACACCCACCCCTGGTGCTGGTGGCCGTCCCCAATGAGGTGTCCCCCTCCTGTCCCCCAGGGGAGCCTGGGCTGCCAGTCGGTGTCGGAGATGATGGAATTCTACCTGGAGGAGGTTCTGCCCAGGGCCATGAGGAGCAGCAGCCAGCACCAGCACAGCATGGGTGACCTGGGCAACCTCCTGGTGAACCTCAGAGCCATGATGAGACGCTGTGTGAGTGGGGCTCAGCAGCTCGGGGGCACTGCCCGGGAGCAGGGCAGGTCTGGGGGTGGGATGGGGTCCAGGGGTCCAGGCAGGCAGGGCTTGTGGAGTCCAGGATGGGGTTTGTGGGACTCAGGGGTCCAGGATGGGGTTTGTGTTATCCAGGGTCCAGGATGGGGTTTGTGGGATCCAGGATGGGGTTTGTGGGATCCAGGATGGTGTTTGTGTGGTCCAGGGGTCCAGGATGGGGTTTGTGGGGTCCAGGATGGGGTTTGTGGGGTCCAGGATGGTGTTGGTGGGATCCAGAATGGAGTTTGTGGGATGCAGGGGTCCAGGGTGGGGTTTTGGGATCCAGGATAGGGTTTGTGGGGTCCAGGATGGGGTTTGTGGGATCCAGGGGTCCATGCAGGCAGGGTTTGGGGTTTGTGGGATGCAGGGGTCCAGGCAGGCAGGGCTTGTGGGATCCAGGATGGTGTTTGTGGGGTCCAGGGGTCCAGGATGGTGTTTGTGGGGTCCAGGGGATGGGGATGGGGTTTCCAGGGGTCCAGGAATGGGGTTTGTGAGATCCAGGATGGGTCCAGGATGGGGATCCAGGGGTCCAGGATGGAGTTTGTGGGATCCAGGGGTCCATCCAGGGCTCCAGGATGGAGTTTGTGGGATCCAGGGCTCCAGGATGGAGTTTGTGTTATCCAGGGCTCCAGGATGGAGTTTGTGGGATCCAGGGGTCCATCCAAGCTCAGTTTGTGGGATCCAGGGGTCCAGGATGGGGCTTGTGCCCACAGCAGTTCAGGGATGATGGTGCAGGAGCGCTTGGTGCAGCCGGCCCTGCTCCAGCCTGGCTGGACAGACAAAGGGAGGGCAGGAGGAGATCTGTCCCTCACCTGGAGGCTGGAGCTGCTGAAATCACACCTGGCGTGGCCGTGAGCCCATCCCTGGGGTCAGAGGGGACAAACCCTGTGTCCCTGCTGTCCCCAGGGACTGGCAGCAGGGACACAGGGCTGGGGACAGGCTGGGGTCACTCGAGGCTCCTTCAGCGGGGCACGGTGCAAACCTGCTGGAATTGGCACACAGGGGAGGGCGGCATGGGGAGCAGCAGTGCCAAGGGACAGGAGGGGGGGACAGCCACCACCAGAGCCCTGGGGAGGGACCCTGGGGCTGAGGCCGTGCTCCGGTGTCCCTTTGCAGCACAAATTCTTCACCTGTGAGGAGAGGAGCAGGAGCATGGAGCACGTCAAGGAGGCCTACAGCAGGGTGAGCAACAGGGGAACCGCCTGCCGCGGCAGGGCGGGGGGCTCGGAGGGGCAACGGCACCCAAAAATGGCTTTGATCACACGAATTCTCGCAGCAGAGAGCGAGAATCTGGCGGGAATGCTGGAGTAAGGGTGGGAATGCTGGAGCAAAGGGTGGGAATGCTGGAGCAAAGGGTGGGAATGCTGGAGCAAAGGGTGGGAATGCTGGAGCAAAGGGTGGGAATTCTGGAGCAAGGGGTGGGAATTCTGGAGCGAGGGTGGAAATTCTGGAGCAGAGATGGGAATTCTGGAGCAGAGATGGGAATTCTGGAGCAGAGATGGGAATTCTGGGGTGAGGGTGGGAATCCTGGAGCAGAGATGGGAATGCTGGAGCGAGGGTGGGAATTCTGGAGCGAGGGTGGGAATTCTGGAGCAGAGATGGGAATTCTGAAGCAAGGGTGGGAATTCTGGAGCAGAGATCAGAATTCTGGAGCAAGGGTGGGAATTCTGGAGCAGAGATGGGAATTCTGGAGCAGAGATGGGAATTCTGGGGTGAGGGTGGGAATTCTGGAGCAGAGATGGGAATTCTGGAGTGAGGGGTGGGAATTCTGGAGCAGAGATGGGAATTCTGGGGTGAGGGTGGGAATTCTGGAGCAGAGATGGGAATTCTGGAGTGAGGGTGGGAATTCTGGAGTGAGGGTGGGAATTCTGGAGTAAGGGTGGGAATGCCGGAGCAAAGGTGGGAATTCTGGCATTCCCAGGGGATTGGGCAGAGAAGCTGGAGGTTTCCATGGAAGGAGAATTTGTCCAGGCATTGTGCATCCCATATCTGTGACACCTCTGGCTTTCCCCCGCAGATGAAGAAGAATGGACTCTACAAGGCCATGGGAGAGTTTGACATCTTCATCAACTACATTGAAAGATATTTAACAATGAGGAGAAGGAACTGAGAGCACCCCTGGGTCTGCAGTTTCCACACCAAATCCTGTTACTTCTTTCAAAATCACTTTAGGCTGCAAGAACTCAAATTAAGTTATCTCAAGGTTCAGGTTAAGAGTTACAATAATTTCCAGCTTAATATTGTATTTAAGAGCTATTTTTGTAATAGTTGAATTTATTATTTATTATTTCTAATACCTCAGTGTTGATGTTTACAGTGTGTTTTGAAGAAAGGAGTGATGAGCTTGTAAATTACTATTTATTGTTTAATATTTTAATATTGTTTATTGTAGTGCTGTTTTATTCATAGCTTCAAAACGACCAAAGCAGCATTTTTCTGGAGGGCAGACAATGAGCTGAGCTTATCCCAAGTGAATTGGGAGCAATGCCAACTCTGAGTTCAACAAAATTTAATTTTATGCCAATGATCCTCTCCTCATATCCTATATCTCTATTTATTTATGCAATCAGGTGGTTTTATGTTCAGGAGGAGAAAAATCCACAGCAACAGCTTGGCTGACTCCACTTTAGATTTCAGCCTGTAACTTAGTCCAGACTCAATTTTTAAAATTAATAACAGGAATGAAATGTTTGGTTCTAATAGAACTTGACCTAAATATTGCTCAGTATCTGCCTTCCAGAGCTGCTGGGTTGGCCACCCTGCACTTTCCAAAGTTAACCTTACTGTTTTCCAGTCTCTGATTGGGTTTTCCTCACTGTTTCACTGCGGGTCATTTTCTTTTACAAGTTAGAGGATATTTAATTAACCACCATTTTAAGGTGGCTCGGGTAATTTGCATTCAAATCCGTGGGGCTGCTCCCAGCACTGCTGGAATTGGATTTTGAAGCCTCCTGAGCAATGGGAGCAGCTTCAGTGCCCTCAAAAGTGGCTGATTTTAGGGCTCAGCTTCCTCCCCACCTTGGATGGACCCTGAGCCAGAGGAAAATGCCACAACCCCAAGAGAGGCTTTTACTTCTAACATTTAGAAGTTTAAAGGCCCCCAGCTGATGAAACACTGCCAGTTTGGTGTTTGCTGCGCAAGTTCCCAGCTGAGGAGAGGTTATTTATACGGGATTTATTCTTTGTGGACATTTCTGGTGGCAGCAGGGGATTCCTGCAGGAATTGGATGTTCCAGAGCAGGGCAGGAACGCTGCTCCATGGGTTGCTCCTCCTGCTCAAAGCTCAGGCTCAAGGGCAGCCAAAGACTGTAAAACTTAAATTAAGCTTCTTACAAAGCACATTAAGCTCCTGTTGAGCCAGTTCTGAGCTTGTCTTTCCCTCCAAACACCTTCAATGCCGTGGGAGAAGCAAGGACAGCCCTGGAGCCAAGGACAACATCAGCACGGCTTCTGTCACTGGGTGAACTTCCACAAATTTATCTGAAATTATATGACAAGAAATCCTTTATTTTTGCTAATAAAGATTCCTTCCCTAATGAAGGCAGCCTCTGTCCTGTTCTTGTGGGCTTTCAGCAGGGCTGTAAATCAGCTCCAGCCCTGGATGCTGAGCCTGGTGTCACCAGGTTGGGAGAGGGCACAGAGCCAGGTGGGAGGGACCCCCGGGGACACTTTGCTTGTGTTAACGACCAGAGAAGTGAGAAAACCTGAGGTCTGTCACATTTAAAAGCAATTTTCTCACCAAATTCCTGGCATTGATCCCTTAGAGCAGGGAAACACCATGGGAGGAGCAGGCCCGTGAATCATGCAATTCTTCAGCAGCATCTTCCCAGTGCTGGAGCTCTGTCCACGGGATGCATTGCTTAAAAAAAACAGGGAAGAAAACCCAAATGGCAGCTTGGAGAGCTGGGAGATGCAGGGCACCATCACAGGTGACCTGATTCCAGCTGGAAGCCTGGCACCAGCATCACCCAGTGTCCCTCCAGGCTGCACCCTGACCTGTGCTGGGTGTGGGCAGCAGCTCTGCACATCCCTCAGCTCCCAGCATCAGCGAAGCCCAAAATATCAGTGTGTTGAAGATTGCAATGCAAGATGTTTCCAATTACCATCTGTATGGCAGATTATCTTTTGTCAAGTGGGCAGTTTCCCTTATCTCTCTCTGAGTGACCACAATCACTCCTCCCTCGGGAGGGGACACTGCTGATAACAGCCATTGAATGTCCCTGCATGGCTGATAAGAGCTACAGCATCCCATTGGGAGATGTGAGCCCAGAGGGAGGAGCCAAGCATTCCTACCCGGATAGAATCTGGAGATTCTGGAACACCAGCACAGCTTCTGCACTGGATTGCCCAGAGGAACAGCAGCTGCCTCTCCTTCCCCTGGATCTCCAGAGGCAGAGACTGCACCTTTCTCCAGGATCCCTGCTCCAGCAGAGCCACCCCTGACACTGCAGGAGGGCTGAGCCACAATTCCAATGGGACTGCTGCCAGCACCCTGACCCACAGGGTGTCAGGCTGGGTTCTGACTCTGGCAGTGTTGGTTTGGTTTCCTACATTGTTTATTTTATCCTTTTATTTTCTTCCCCAATAAAGAACTGTTATTCCTGCTCCCGTATTTTTGCCTGAGAGCCCCTTAATTTAAAATTTATAGTAATAAAATTTATAGTAGTAAATATAGTAATAAAATTTATAGTAATAAATAAATATATAGTAATATAATAAGGAATTATAGTAACTTATAATTAAAAATAAATTCAGAGGAAGGGGGTTTCCATTTTCCATTTCAGGGGAGGCTCCTGCCTTCCTCAGCAGAGTCCTGGCTTTCCAAACCAAGACACAGTGTCTGGGGGGGAAAAAACCACCACAAACCGCAGCCTTTTGCTCCTCCTGGCTCCCCAAAAGCTGCTGTGAGCCCCAGCAGGGCTGAGGTAGTTCCTGCCAATCTCAGTGGCAGTCTGGGTGTTACAGTAAGAGCACGAAGCCGTGGCAGAGATCAAAGGTGGTGGTTTCTGGTTTTGTTATCCCACAGAAGTTGGGTTTCCTTGCTGGGTATCCTCCCCCTGAGAGCGCTGCCAGCTCAGCAGCCCCAGTCCTGAGAGCCTAAATCACCTCCCAGCCTCTCTGCCCCAGGGCTGAGCTTCCCCCTGGCCCAAATTCTGCATCTCCACTGCTGCCTGGGGGCAGCTGCTCCTTCTGCTTTTGCTTTTTCTCTCTTTAGAAACTCTCCTCAAAGCCCTGAGCACCTGGTGCTGTACCTGCTGCCGGAGAAATAATTAACTTTCTTCATCATCTCCTGTTGGCCAACACGAGAGGGCAAATCCCAGCGGAACACCAGGCTGGAAGTGTGTCCTGAACACAGCAGGACAGACAGACAGACATCTCCTGTCATGTGCTGGGACTGAGGAAACAATTCTCACTGGCCTCTTTCTTGGGACAGGAAAAAATTTGTCTCTAGTCATGAGGAAGATGAGCACCTCCTCCATGAGCCTTCAGCCTCCCACAAAGCCCAGGGACAAGCCTTGAGGTGATGTGAGGGACCTTAAGGACAAAAAGGGGTAAAATTAAAACAAACTCTGCTGTAACTCCATTTGAATTGCAGACGCTTTCAGAACTTTCCTCATTTTGTTGTGGTTGTAGTTTTAGCACTTGTTATTTAACTCGAACTGGCTGCACCGCTCAGGCCCACGCAGCTCCTGCCTCTCTGTGCCCTAGATTTTGGCAGCACGTGACTGAAATTGGGGCTTTTGCCGTGAAAGAGGCCAGGGGGAGCAACAAAAACAGGGCTGAGAACCCCAGCTGGGCACGTAGGTCGTGGAGGGCACAGCCCTGACTTTGCAGAGCTGCCAATTCCTTCCCTCAGGCGGTGAGAGGCTGAGTAATTACCAGAGCTGGGTGCTAAAAACGGGACCACACTCCTGGTACTAAAGTGATTTCAGCATTTATTAAAATAAAAAGGCCCAAACCAACAGGTACTAAAAGTGATTTCAGCATTTATTATAATAAAAAGGCCCAAACCAACAGGTACTAAAAGTGATTTCAGCATTTATTATAATAAAAAGGCCCAAACCAATGGGTACTAAAAGTGATTTCAGCATTTATTATAATAAAAAGGCCCAAACCAACGGGTACTAAAAGTGATTTCAGCATTTATTCTTGTCACAGACACGTTTTATGAAAAATCCTTTCCTTAGGATTTTTCCTCCTGAGAAGCTGAGAGGCCTCAGGAACAAAATGCAAACAATGGTTATCTGCTGCTGTGGAATGCAACAGGTGCATCTGGGATTGGTCTCATGTGGTTGTTTCTAATTAATGGCCAATCACAGCCCAGCTGTCTCAGACTCTGAGACACAAACCTTTGTTATCATTCCTTCTTTTTCTATTCTTAGCTAACATTCTGATGAAATCCTTTCTTCTGTTATTTTAGTATAGTTTTAATAAATATATACCATAAAATAATAAATCAAGCCTTCTGAAACATGGAGTCAGATCCTCGTCTCTTCCCTCATCCTGAGACCCCTGTGAGCACGGTCACAAGGAAAGGGGTTCAATCCTGCCACACCAGCCTGGCAGAAGCTTTGCCCCATCCCTGCTGCTGCCAGGGCCTGTTCAGAGCAGGAAAAGAACAGATGAGTGGTGGTTATGGGGCAAGGAAAGCCACAGAATCCTCCAGGTGGCTGACAGGCAGAGCAGGGGCTGTGTGGGGCTGGTGGGAGTGGTGGGGACCTTCCCTGCAGGTTCTCAGCAAGGTGCAGGTTCCAGCAGGTTCTTAGCAAGGTACCAGGTTCCCAACAGGTTCTCTGCAGGTTCTCAGCAAGGTGCCAAGTTCTCAGAAGGTTCCCTGCAGGTTCTCACCAGATTCTCAGCAAGGTTCAGGTTCCCAGCAGGTTCTCAGCAGATTCCCTGCAGGTTCTCACCAGTTTCTCACCAGATTCTCAGCAAGGTTCAGGTTCCCAGCAGGTTCCCACCAGGTTCCCAGCAAGGTCCAGGTTTTCTGCAGGTTCTCACCATGTTCCTTGCAGGTTCCCTGCAGGTTCTCAGCAGGTTCCCAGAGGTTCTCTGCAGGTTCTCACCGGGTTCCCAGAGGTTCTCTGCAGGTTCTCACCAGGTTCCCAGCAGGTTCTCACCAGGTTCCCAGAGGTTCTCACCAGGTTCCCAGAGGTTCTCTGCAGGTTCTCACCAGGTTCCCAGAGGTTCCCAGCAGGTTCTCACCAGGTTCCCAGAGGTTCTCTGCAGGTTCTCACCAGGTTCCCAGAGGTTCCCAGCAGGTTCTCACCAGGTTCCCAGAGGTTCTCTGCAGGTCCTCACCAGGTTCTCAGCACGGGGCTGGGCTGTGCCACAGCCGAGCCACTGGCAGCCCCAGAGCCCCAGAGCTGGGGGTTTCACAATGACTCAGGGCTGAGAGAAGAGGAGCCTGGGCAGGCTGGGAGAGCAGCACCCACAGGGGCAGCACCACAGGGACAGCACCCACAGCACCCACAGGGGCAGCACCCACAGGGGCAGCACCCACAGGGGCAAACACTGCTCGCTGTCCCCTCTGTGCTGAGTCGCTGCATCCTCACACAGCCTGGGGCTCTACACAGGACTCAGATCCAAAACTGAGCCCCAGGGAGGCTCCTGATCACACAATGGTTTGGGTTGGAAGGGACATTACTGATGATATTGTTCCCACCTTGTGCCATGGGCCAGGACACCTTCTGTCAGGACCCAGGACATCCTTCTGGCTGTCCAGAATGGCCAGGACCCCTGCCAGGGGGCTCAGAGACCCTGCACAGAACCCAAGATGCCTCTGTGGGTTTGATTATGAACCGTGGAGCAAATTACCAACCTTAGATGAAGATCAGCAAGCCACAACAGTTTAGGTAGAATGATAGTGAAGTTATCACAGGGTGGAAAAGGAGATTTTGGGGTTTTTGGTATGGGGGTTCAGGAGGCAGGATGGAGGGAACTGGGCATGTCCAGCCTTTCTCCTTCTTCTTCTTGGCCTCCATCTTCTGCTGTGATGGTGGCACTTTGGGATTGGTTTAGAGTAGAAGCTCAGTGTCTAACACAGGTGATAGGTGTTGGAAAGGAATTGTAAATATTCTACACATAGTTTTTAATATAAACACATAACACCGCCCTGGGGGCAGGCAGAGTGCCTGAACTGTCCTGCTGGATGGACCTCGGCAGGACAGGAGAAAGAATTTTATAGATAAGAAACAATGAACAACCTTGAGACCGAGAACTGAAGAGCTCTGACTCCTTCTTCAAGCACTGGGCTGGGAAAAGAGACTTTTAACATTTCTCGGGGTCACTCTGACAAGCCAGAGACCCCGAGCCATTTGACAGCCTTCCACCATTCCTGATTGTTCCAAGCCACATCCAACCTGGCCTGGAATGTTTCCAGGGACAGGGCAGCCACCCCCTCTGCCAGCAGCCTATTTCAGTGCTTTACCACCTTCCTTTTAAAACATTTCTCCCTTATATCTAGTCTAAATCTACCCTATTTTAATTAATTCCATTCTCCCCTCTCATGTCACAGCAACTCCTCTGAGCTGCTCATCCCCACCTTCACTAAAAGCCCCCTTTGGGTACCAAAAGCCCACAGAGCAGCAGGGACAAGGTGAGGGCACAGAGCTGGCATCCTGTGACGTTTCTGAGTGCCATCCCAGCCAGCAGTGCATGCATGTGTGACATTAATTAACGTGTGACTTTAATTAACGTGTGACACACGTGGGTGTGGGACAGGCCCTGCCCCTCCTGGGGCTGTGGCAGGGCAGCGCGGATGCTCAGGGATGCTGATTTAGAGGTTTAACACCAGCAGTTCTCATTTTCTGCCTTGTGACCTGCTGCCTTTGGCCTCTTGGCAGGGTCTCTCCACCATTTCATCACACCCTGAGGCAACCAAACCATCTCCTTTGCTCCAGAGCTGGACTACAAAGTTCCTTTCCTGGCAGCAGCAGCGCCACATTTACTTTTTTCTGAGCTGAAATTTGGTTTCCTGACTCTTTTGCAACGCTGGGCCCAGCTGCTGTGACTGGCGCATCTCACACACCCTCTCCACAACCTGCTGGCTCTCATTTTCAGAGCACTGAGGAGCAGCTTTGCCTTTCCTGGTGGGAAAAGGCTCTGCAAAAGCCTAGAGCAGGATTCCTGTGGGCCCGTTACACTTTGATGGAGCAATTTCTGAAGGGAACCTTGCTTTGAGCGAAAATCACATCTCCTCCTTCTGCTTCCACAGCCAGATTTGCATCACCAGCTGTCCTTTTACAGCCAGCCCTCAGCAGGATCCCTGCAGCCCCAGGTCTGAGCAGGCTGATCCAGTGGATTTGCAGAAATCCGGCATTTTCTGAATTTGCAGAAATGCGCAGGCCAAGCTTTGCATCAGGAAATCCTGACATCCCCCTGATGGGCCTGGTCTAATCCTCAGGAAAAAATGCAACCATCAGCAGATTTTGCACAGAATTTTGGCCTTTTTGAGCTGTCCATCTTACCAGGAGGTGCTCCCAGGGTAGAAACCAAGCCAGGGCAACCAAGCCAAAGCTTCCTTGGCCAAAAGGAGCCCAGGCACGGAAAAACAGCCACCCTCAGTGGTAAATCAGGGCAAGAAACAGTGAATAATCACAAAACAAAGGGCAGGAGTGAAACAGCAACCAGCTGAAGGCTCCTCAGTGCCGTTGCACAACGCTCCTTCCTCCTGCACATCCACACCAGCCAAGGGACATTTTGTGCTCCTGGGGCTGTCCAGAGTTGACCAACACCACGGGAGCACAGCAAACCACGGCTGGAGGAAGGGGCTTCACCCCCATCCCTGCAAGAGCAGCAGAAACTTCTCGTGTGCACAGATAAGAACAGAGATCTTCGTGATTCATCCCCTCCCCAGTGATCAACCTGGAGCAGAGCCAGACTTTTGATCAAAATCACCTCAAAAGCAAGAAATATATATTTTTTTTTAATTTTTTTTTTCCTTAGCAGGAAGCTTGCTGCTAAAAATAAAGCAGGTGGGCTGAGGAGAGAGGGGTTATTTTTCTACTAACTGCTAAAAATTTCAAATGTTGCACTGAATTGTTCACTAATTCCCTTGGAGTCAGCAGGTCACAGGTGCCCCCAGGTTTCCACGCTCTGCTCCCAGTGCAGCTGACTCCTGCAAACCATTGTGGCCATCACCTTCCTCAGCTCCCAGACCAAGAGTTTGGTCCTCAGCCCAAGATTTTGGTCCTCCATCCAAGATTTTGGTCCTCAATCCAAGATTTTATATCCTGGCTGTCCTTGGGTTGTTTTTCCCAAAGGCGATGGAACCCCAGAATGATTCTGGAAGGGCCCTTGACTCTCATCTCCTTCCAGCCACGCTGTGTGAATCCATCTCACCTTCCCCAGCACAAAACTGGATTCCTTCCTGCTGCTTTTCCCATCCTTACCTGCTCCCAGGGGGCACAGGGCCCCCAGAATTCCAGCACCTCTCCTCTTCCCTCTCTGCTGCCCTCCAGCCAATTTATTTACAGCTCCCTGCGAGCAGATCTGCCCCGAAATTCGGGTTTCGAACCTAAAAGCACCAAACCACGGCCCCGTGTGAGTAAGTCTGTTCTCACCCCCACCCACACTGCCCCAGCTATTCCTTTTAGCACCGACAGCTTCACAGAAAACAGCCCCGGGTTTCACCCACCCAGGCACTGAAAGCAGCGACAGAAAAGAGAGAGCCTGGGGCCAAAACTGCTCCAGAGGGACACTTCTGCTGGGGAGGGAGGGACAGGGCAGGGTGCAGGGCGTGACACCATGGACAGCCTTCTTCTGCAGGGGCTGGGGTTTCAGGAAAGCCTGGGAAGCTTCAGGACCAGGACTCCAGGACACCATGGGAAGCTTCAGGACCATCCTGGAAAGCTCCAGAACCACCCTGGGAAGCTCCAGGACCATCCTGGAAGCTCCAGGACCATCCTGGGAAGCTCCAGGACCACCCTGGGAAGCTCCAGGACCATCCTGGAACCTCCAGGACCATCCTGGAAGCTCCAGGACCATCCTAGAAGCTCCAGGACCATCCTGAGAAGCTCCAGGACCACCCTGGGAAGCTCCAGGACCATCCTAGAAGCTCCAGGACCATCCTGAGAAGCTCCAGGACCACCCTGGGAAGCTCCAGGACCATCCTGGAACCTCCAGGACCACCCTGGGAAGCTCCAGGACCATCCTGGAACCTCCAGGACCACCCTGGGAAGCTCCAGGACCATCCTGGAAGCTCCAGGACCATCCTGAGAAGCTCCAGGACCGCCCTGGGAAGCTTCAGGACGATCCTGGGAAGCTCCAGGACCATCCTGGAAGCTCCAGGACCATCCTGAGAAGCTCCAGAACCACCCTGGGAAGCTCCAGGACCGCCCTGAGAAGCTTCATGTCCACCCTGGGAAGCTCCAGGACCATGCTGGAAAGCTCCAGGACCATCCTGGAACCTCCAGGACCACCCTGGGAAGCTCCAGGACCATCCTGGAAGCTCCAGGACCATCCTGAGAAGCTTCATGTCCACCCTGGGAAGCTTCAGGACGACCTTGGGAAGCTACCAGACCATTCTGGAAGCTTCAGAGCTACCATGGGAAGCTTCAGGGGCAACATGGGAAGCTCCAGGACCACCCTAGGAAACTCCAGGACCACCTTGGGAAGATCCAGGACCATCCTGGAAGCTTCATGACCATCTTGGAAGCTTCAGGACCACCATAGAAAGCTCCAGCACCATCCTGAGAAGCTTCTTGACCACCCTGGGAAGCTCCAGAACCACCCTGGGAAGCTCCAGGACCATCCTGGAAGCTTCAGGACCACCCTGGGAAACTTCATGACCACCCTGGGAAGGTCCAGGACATCATGGGAAGCTTCAGAGCCACCCTGGGAAGCTCCAGGACCACCATGGGAAGCTCCAGGACCATCCTGGATGCTTCATGACCATCTTGGAAGCTTCAGGACCACCATAGAAAGCTCCAGCACCATCCTGAGAAGCTTCATGATCACCCTGGGAAGCTCCAGGACTGCTCTGGGAAGCTCCAGGACCATCCTAGAAGCTCCAAGACCACCCTGGGAAGCTCCAGGACTACCCTGGAAGCTTCAGGACCATCCTGAGAAGTTTCATGATCACCCTGGGAAGCTCCAAGACCACCCTGGGAAGCTCCAGGACTACCCTGGAAAGCTCCAGCACCATCCTGAGAAGTTTCATGATCACCCTGGGAAGATCCAGGACCACCCTGGGAAGATGCAGGGCCACCCTGGAGACCTGGTGTCCAGTGCTGGCTTCAATCCAGTGCCCAGCTGGGGAAAATGGAGAGGGAAATGAGCCAGAGGTGCCTGCTCTGCTCTGCCCTGCCCAAACACACACAGAAAACGTCTCAAGCCACACATCTTCCCACCGGGGTTGAGATTTGTGTCAGTGAGCACCGTAATTTCCAAAACAGGATCTCTGTAATAAAAGAAACCCAAACCTCATCCCCCCCTGAGGCAAACTGAGGGTTCACTGCCAGGATTTGCGTTTGTTTAGAGAATCTTTTTTGGGTTTTATTTGTTTCCAAAACGTGGCACCTGCGCAAGCCCGGAGACCTCGGGGGATGGAAACTGCTGCCGGTGCTTCACACCTTTCACCCCAGAGCATCATCACATCTGTGTGCCGTGCCTGGCACCTCGGGGGCCGCAGCAGCCACGGGGAGCAGCAGCGGGACCCGAGCACGGGGGGGTTGGAATATTCACCAGTGGGAAAAAGGGGCATGGGAATATTTACCGGTATTGGAATATTTACCAATGGGAAAAATGGATATTGCAATATTTACCGGTATTGGAATATTTACGAGTATTGGAATGTTTACCAGTATTGGAATATTTACCAGTATTGGAATATTATACCAGTGGGGAAAATGGGTATTGGAATATTTACCAGTATTGGAATATTTACCAATGGGAAAAATGGGTATGGGAATATTTACCAGTATTGGAATATTTACCAATGGGAAAAATGGGTATGGGAATATTTACCAGTACTGGAATATTTACCAATGGGAAAAATGGGTATTGGAATATTTAGCAGTACTGGAATATTTTCGAGTATTGGAATATTTACCAATGGGGAAAATGCAATATTGGAATATTTACCAATATTGGAATAATCACCAATGGGAAAAATGGGTATTGGAATATTTACCAGTACCGGAATATTTACCAGTATTGGAATATTTACCAGTGGGAAAAATGCACATGGGAATATTTACCAATACTGGAATATTTACCAGTATTGGAATATCTACGAATGGGGAAAATGCAGTATTGGAATATTTACCAGTATTGGAATATTTACCAATGTGAAACATGGGTATTGGAATATTTACCAATATTGGAATATTTACCAATTTGAAAAATGCAGTATTGGAATATTTGCCAATGTGAAAAATGAGATATTGGAGTATTTACCAGTATTGGAATATTTACCAATATTAGAATATTTACCACTATTGGAATATTTACCAATGTGAAAAATGGGTATTGGAATATTTGCCACTGTTGGAATTTTTACCAGTATTGGAGTATTTACCAATGTGAAAAATGCGTATTATGTGATTAGCTTTTTGCAAATATTCAAATTAATATTATATGTGTTGTGTTAGAAAGTGATGCTGTATTAATTCTTTTAAGTAGTGTATTGGAATATTTACCAATGTGAAAAATGCAGTATTGGAATATTTACCAATATTAGAATATTTACCAATGTGAAACATGCGGTATTGGAATATTTAACAGTATTGGAATATTTACCAGTATTGGAATACTTACCAATGGGAAAAATGGGTGTGGGAATATTTAACAATACTGGAATATTTACCAGTATTGGAATATTTACCAATTTGAAAAATGCAGTATTGGAATATTTACCAGTATTGGAATATTTACCAATGGGAAAAATGCGTATTTTGTGATTGAGCTTTTCGCAAATATTCAAATTAATATTGTATGTGTTGTGTTAGAAAGTGATGCTGTATTAATTCTCTTAAGTAGTGTGTTAAATATAGTTTTAGGTTACAACAAAATGTTAAAATAGAAACTGTGCTATGTAAGATACTTTTTGTAAAGAGAGGACTGGCACTGAGACAGCAGCCGCAGGACACCTGAATCTTTCAGAGAAAGAGAATTTATTGCCCAATTATCAGGAGAAATGAACTTCTTCCTGCCTCGCTCGGGCGCGATGACACCATCAGGATTCAGAGGAAGAAGCTGACCCTGCCCAGACAGAATCCTGTGTTTGAATGGAATTTATGCATCATGGATGAGGTGTATGAATATACAACAGGCTGTTGCTCTTAAGGGTTAATCCTCTGTTAATGTGGGGCCATTTTTTGGGCTTATTTTGCCCAGAGTGCTAGTGCAGTTTCAATGTAGATGTAGTGTAATATAGTATAGAATAATACAGTATAATAAAGTAATTAATTAATTAATTAGCCTTCTGATATCATGGAGTCAGATGCATCATTTCTTTCCAGATGTTTTACAACAAGCCTCTTCCTCCTCTCCTGCCCAGCGGCAGCTCCCGCAGCCCCGACACCGGTGGCGACAGCGGGGAGCGGGCACAGCCCCAGCGGTGGCAGCAGGGACAGGGCACAGCCCCGGCGGTGACAGCAGGGACAGGGCACAGCCCCGGTGGTGAGAGCAGGGACAGGGCACAGCCCCGGCGGTGGCAGCAGGGGACAGGGCACAGCCCCGGCGGTGGCAGCAGGGACAGGGCACAGCCCCGGCGGTGACAGCGGGGACAGGGCACAGCCCCGGCGGTGGCAGCGGGGACAGGGCACAGCCCCGGCGGCCCCGACACTGGGCAGGCACGGTGTCTGTCTGTCTGTCTGTCTGTCTGTCTGTCCCCTGACGGCACCCGGGCACGGCACCCGCGGCCCCGTGTGCCACAGCATCACCCACAGCATCCACAGCATCTCCCCAGCATCACCCACAGCATCCCCAGCATCATCCACAGCATCCCCAGCATCCCACACTATGCCAAAGCATCCCACATTACCCCACATTACCCCACAGCATCCCACATCTCTGCATAGCATCCCACACCACCACCCCACAGCATCATCCCATACAATCCCATAGCACCCCACACCATCCCACATCATCTCACAGCATCCACAGCACCCCATAGCCTCCAAAGCATCCCACATCACCCCATAGCATCCCACACCACCATCCCACAGCATCATCCCACACAAACCCACATCATCCCACCCCATCCCACACAGCACTCCACAGCACCCCGTACCCTCCCATAACATTCCACATACCCCATAGCACCCCACAGCATCATCCCATACAATCCCATAGAACCCCACACCATCCCACATCACCCCACAGCATCCACAGCACCCCACAGCACCCCATAGCCCCCCATAACATCCCACATACCCCATAGCACCCCAAAACATCATCCCACCCTATCCCACATCACCCCACAGCACCCCATACCCATCCATAACATCCCACATACCCCATAGCACCCCAAAACATCATGGCACAGCATCATCCCATACAATCCCACATCATCCCACCCCATCCCACATCACCCCATAGCACCCCACAACATCATCCCATACAATCCCATAGCACCCCACAGCATCCACAGCATCCCACATCACCCCACACCCTCCCAAAGCACCCCACATCACCCCATAGCACCCCACAGCATCATCCCATACAATCCCATAGAACCCCACACCATCCCACATCACCCCACAGCATCCACAGCACCCTGTACCCTCCCATAACATCCCACATATCCCATAGCACCCCACAACATCATCCCCTACAATCCCATAGCACCCCACACCATCCCACATCACCCCACAGCATCCACAGCGCCCCACAGCACCCCATAGCCCCCCATAACATCCCACATACCCCATAGCACCCCAAAACATCATCCCACCCCATCCCACAGCACCCCATAGCCCCCCATAACATCCCACATACCCCATAGCACCCCAAAACATCATGGCACAGCATCATCCCATACAATCCCACATCATCCCACCCCATCCCACACCACCCCATAGCATCCCACAACATCATCCCCTACAATCCCATAGCACCCCACAGCATCCACAGCACCCCACATCACCCCATACCCTCCCAAAGCACCCCACAGCATCCCATAGCACCCCACAGCATCATCCCCACAACCCCACAGCCCCAGCCCAGGGGTGACACGTGCTGGGCAGGGAAGTCCCTCTGTCCCCAAGCAAAGGGATGCTGTGTCCCCAGAGGACATCCAGGGCGGCTCAGCCTTTCTGGTGGCAAAAAGACCAATTTTAGGACACAGGGAGAGCAGCTGGAGCACTGGGGGGGTTCTTCACAGCCACACAAGCAACAGGAGACACTGGGTGACTCTTTAAGTGTCTTTAATCCAAAGGACTGAAGAGCAGACTGGGAAGATTAGTATAAGCCAACAGACAAAAACAATTTTTAAAAAATTAAAAAAAAAAAAAGGGGGGGGGATAAAAACCAGTTTTCAAAACAAATTAAAATTCCATACAGTGTCTAAAAAGATCACCTAAAAACTAAACCTTAAAAAATTGGTTTTCCCCATTCAAACACATTTAACGAAGTGAAACATCGTGACAAAATAATCATAATAATAATAATAATAATCATCATCATCATCCATGGACTAAAGACTTCAGAGCAGCTGCAGGAGCCACACTGGGGGGGCTGCAGCACCCCCAGCCCCAGCCAGGGAGGGGTCAGTGCTGCCAACCTGCTCCAGCTGTGCCACCTCCAGCCCTGCCCTGGCACCCCCTGTCCTCAGGGACCCCCCAGGGCAGCAGCTGGGGACAGGGGGACATCCCTGGGGACATCCCTGCAGAGCTGGGGGGACAGCACAGCCCCCCCTGAGGTCAGAGCTGCATTCCAGGCCACGCAGGGGCAGCCGGAGCAGCTGCAGGCCCACGGACAGACACACACCCCACACGGACAGACAGACAGTGCTGCCAGGCAGACCCCCAGGGAGGGCTGGGGTGCTGCTTTTTGGCTCCTGTGCTTGATTTGGGACCCCCCCAATGCAGCAGGACAGGGGGGAGGGCAGCTCTCCTTCCCTGGAGCCTGTCTCTAGCCAGCATCCACACAGGGGAACACGATGTCTGGGTTTCAGCTCTACAGTAGTTTTTAAAAAATATTTATATGTTATATACCCTAAAAAGGTCACCACAGGAGTTTCCATGTCTTTGGAAGGAAGGAGGAGGAAAAGAAAAAAAAATATATATAAATCAAAACTGTTTCACAGAAGAAAAATAAAAATCCAATTATTGGCGGTATTCACCTACAGGACAAAAAAATCCCTGGCTGCAGGTGTGGATCTGAGGGGGGATCTCACCACCTGCTCCAGAAAGGTCAGAAACACAGGTGAGTAGCTAAAAATAACTAGTCTGGTATAAATGTCTGAATTCCATGCGCTCGATAGAACAGTCTTGTTTCTTTTTGTCTTTTTTTTTCCTTAAAAAATATATATATATATATATTTATAGTTATTGCTTTCTGGAGGGCTGGTGGGCAGGGCCCTCAGTGGGGCAGCGTGGTGGGCTCGGGGGGGTTGGCTTTCTTCCTCCTCTTCATCAGCAGAGGGTTCGAGGAATCCTCGATTTTCTTGATCTTGATTTGTTCGTAGTCCACTCTCATGGTGGCCAGGGCACTGGTCATCTCCTCCTGTGGGCAGGGCACACAGAGCCATCAGCAAAGCCCCCCGAGGGTGAAACAGGGAAACAGGGAAACCTCAAGCCAGGTCTGCAAGCTCTTGGAGATCTATGTCACACCCAAATAGCTCAGCTAGGTTAGAAGGCAAAAAACCAGCAGGATGGTGTGACCGTGCTCACAGGGGTTTTTGGATGAGGGAAGAGACGAGGATCTGACTCCATGTTTCAGAAGGCTTGATTTATTATTTTATGATATATATTATATTAAAACTATACTAGAAGAATAGAAGAAAGGATTTCATCACAAGGCTGCTAAGAATAGAATAGGAAGAATGATAACAAAGGTTTGTGACTTGGCTCTCTGTCCGAGCCAGCTGGGCTGTGATTGGCCATTAATTAGAAACAATCAACATGGGCCAATCACAGCTCCACCTGTTGCATTCCACAGCAGCAGATAACCATTGTTCATATTTTGTTCCTGAGGCCTCTCAGCTTCTCAGGAGGAAAAATCCTAAGGAAAGGATCCCATCCCATCCAATTCCATGATCCCATCCCATCCTAAGGAAAGGCTTTTTCATAAAAGATGTCTGTGACAAGGTGTTTTACCAGGAGCAAGAGCTTCTTGCACCTGGCTCGGTATTTCTCTGTAAAAAGCTTTGTTATTTTGCCTTTTATGAAAACTTTTCTGTTTCCAACACTACCACAGAAGCCATCCTGTCGCACACATCTTTTATGAAAAATCCATTCCTTAGGATTTTTCCTCCTGAGAAGCTGAGAGGCCTCAGGAACAAAATGCGAACAATGGTTATCTGCTGCTGTGGAATGCAACAGGTGCATCTGGGATTGGTCTCATGTGGTTGTTTCTAATTAATGGCCAATCACAGTCAGCTGGCTCGGACTCTCTGTCTGAGCCACAAGCCTTTGTAATAATTCTTTTCCTATTCTATTCTTAGCCAGCCTTCTGAGGAAATCCTTTCTTCTATTCTTTTAGTATAGCTTTAATGTAATATATATCATAAAATAATAGATCAGCCTTCTGAAACATGGAGTCAGATCCTCGTCTCTTCCCTCATCCTCAGACCCCTGTGAACACGGTCACAACACCTCACAAAAGCCATTAGTTTCTTTGTTCTCTTCTTTTTCTAGAAAATTGCTTGGGCTAAACTTTTTGGCTTCTATCCATTAGCTATCCTTAAGTTTGAGGTGAATTCCCCCAGATCCTATGAGGTGTTTTTTCACATAACTGAGCAGAGAAACTTCTGGGCTCTTTTCCTTTTCGAGGAGACAAAGGATAGTTTTGTCACTCTGTCAGCAAGGGGCACATTCCTGTACCAGGACACCCTGAGCATCTGGGAATAAACAGCTGGGAATAAAATAGAAAATAAAGCAGGGCCTGAGTGTCCCACTGCCAAATTTTCCAGCTCCTTCCCCAAGCACAGATCAGCCCCAGAGCCAGCACGCCCACACCAAACTGGAATTATGGAATTGTTCAGGCTGGAAAAGCTCTCCAGGGTGATTGAGGCCATGCATGCTGTGCCCTGTGAGGGTGGGGAGGGCCTGGGATGGCATTCCCAGAGCAGCTGTGGCTGCCCCTGGATCCCTGGCAGTGCCAAGGCCAGGCTGGCATGGAGCAGCCTGGGACACTGGAAGGTGTCCCTGCCCTGGCATTTGAGGTCCCTTCCAACCCAAACCATTCTATGATTCCATGGCTAACCCAGCTCCACCACTACATCATGTCCCAAGTGCCACATCTATGCAGTTTTTGAACATTTTAGGGACAGTGAACGAGCCTGGTCTGCAATAGCCAGCAGAGGACATTCCCCAGATGTCAGAGGGGTGCAGAGCTTTGCAGACAGGGACAGAGAGAGGTTTCACCTTCACATCCTCCCACAGGTCCTTCTCCTCCTTCAGCACACGGCTGGTGTGCAGCGGGGTCTGGGGCACCTGCATGGATTGCTGCCAGGAGAGGGGAAGAGCGTGAGCTGGGAGCCACAGGCATCCATCCCATGGATCCCATCCCGTCCCATTAACCCATCCCATCCATCCCATGGATCCCATCCCATGAATCTCATCCCATCCCATCCCATGGATCCCATCCCGTCCCATTAACCCATCCCATCCATCCCATCCCATCCCATCCCATCCCATCCCATCCCATCCCATCCCATGGATCTCATCCCATCCCATCCCATGGATCCCATCCCGTCCCATTAACCCATCCCATCCCATCCCATCCCATGGATCTCATCCCATCCCATCCCATGGATCCCATCCCGTCCCATTAACCCATCCCATCCATCCCATCCCATCCCATGGATCCCATCCCTTCCCATGGATCCCATCCCATTAACGCACCCCATCCCACCCCACCCCATCCCACCCCATCCCATGGATCCCATCCCATCCCTTCCCATGGATCCCATCCCATTAACCATCCCATCCCAATATCCATGCCATGCCATCCCATCCCATCCCATTATACCATCCCATCCCATAGATCCCATCCCATCCCAATATCCATGCCATGCCATCCCATTATCCCATCCCATGGATCCCATCCCTTATCCCATCCCATCCCATCAATCCTATCCCATGGATCCCATCCCATCCCATCCAATTCCATGATCCCATCCCATCCCATGGATCCCATCCCATCCAATTCCATGATCCCCTCCCATCCCATGATCCCATCCCATCTCACCATGATCCAGGGGTGGTTCATGAACTCCGTTATCGTCATGCGCTGGGTCGGGTCTGTCTTCAGCAGGTTTCGGATCAGCTGCTTCACTGCAGGGGTTTGGGGCAGGGTCAGGGGCCAGCAGCAGCTCCTGGGGGGCTCTCCTGAGCTCCAACCCAACCCCAAAACCCCTGAGGGCCCTCCTGTGTGCCCTCCTGAGTGCCCTCCCCTGTGCCACACACCTGACCTGCACAAGCCCTTCAGCAAAAGCCTCTCCTGCAGAGGTGGAGATGCTGAGAGGTGACCCCTGACCCAGCCAAGGGTTTGAGCTCCTCCCAGCCCTCAAAAGGAGACCTGAGGCTGGGGCCAGGCCCCACAGGGACCACGTTTACCTTCCTCTGACACCTCGGACCACTCGGGGTTGGGGAACTCGTACTGGCCCATTCGGATCCTCTTCTTCATGCCAGGAGAGATGGCCAGCCCGTGGTTGGAGTAGAAGGGGGGGTACCCGCACAGCCTGCACCAGGAGGGGGAACAGAGTCAGTGCGCCACCCCAAAAACCTCCCCAGGAGCACAAGGCAGTGCCAGGAGCAGGAGCTGAGCCCAGCAGAGGGACAGGAACCCTCAGACTTACAGAATATACATGATGACACCCAGGGACCACATGTCACAGGACTTGTCGTACTTCTCTGGGCCCAGCACTTCTGGGGCTGGTAAAAACAGAAAGAAAATCCTAAATTTGAGTGTCAGCACTGGGTGAGAGGGCTCTGACACCCCATGGAGACACCAAGAGCCACTGTGGGAAGCTCTGCCTGGAGCAGCCCCCAGCTCCCTGCTGCAGGCTCCAGGCTGGATGCAGAGGCAGTGGGGCTGCACCCTCCAAATCCCCCCAAGCCCTACAAATGTGTTATAGGAACTTCCTTGAGCCAGGTCTCATAAGCTCTCAGAGGCCTATAACACACCCAAGATAGCTCAGCTACCCTTGGAGGCATAAAAATAAGCAGCATGGCTTCTGTGGCAGTGTTGGAAACAAAAGTTTTAATAAAAGGCAAAATAACAAACAGAAAATCTTGAGCTAAGTGCTAGACGTTCTTGCTCCTGGTAAAACACTTTACAAAAGCAATTAGTTTCTTTGTTCTCTTTTTTTTCTACTAAATTGCCCAGGCAGGACTTTTTGGCTACTGTCCAATTAGCTATCCTTAAGTTTGAGGTGAAGTCCCCTGGGTCCTATGAGGTGTCTTTTCACTTAATTGGAGAGAGAAACTTCTGGGCTTCTTTCCTTTTAAGGGGACAAAGGACAGTTTTGCCATTTTTAACAGGGGGCACACTCCTACACCAAGCCCCAAGGCCAGCCCCCAGGCACTCACCGGTTGGGGAAGATGAAACAGGAAAGCCTTATAAATATGATTGCCTGGCAAAAGAGTTTGAGAATATAGAAACTAGAAGTGAGATTGAAATGAAAGCAAGCTTTGAGATACCTCAGTTACTGAACAACTGGAAAACAATGGCATGGCCAGCTGAAGGTGATCCCCTTTTGATGGAACAACACCCTCTGCTTGCAGACAGGCCCGAGGATCAGAGCAGACCCTGCTGGCTTGGCAGAAGGGGCCCAGAGAGGAGTTTTTAGGGTTTAAAATGTAACCCAGTGTGGTAATGTAATGATTCCTATAGGCTGTATGGAAATGCTGTAGTATTTGTATCTTGTACTAGATTGGTGAGTGAGAATTAGGATATTCAGTACAGAAGATTTATTGTATTCTAACGGGAACCTCGCTCTCTTTCTTACACTCTTATCCTCTCATCCTCTCTCTCTCTCTCTCTCATCCTCTTTACCATGCTCTTGCCTTCTCTCTCTTTACCTCTCTCTTTGCTTCTCTCAGTCCTGCTCCTGCTGTGGCAGCTCCCAGCAGGGCCCTGCACCCAAGCCCTTTGCAATAACCCACAAATTCCAAGACCAGAAGAAGGCTTATTGTATTGTAACAGGAACCTCACTCCCTCATCCTCTTCACCACGCTCTTGCCTTCTCTCTCTTTACCTCTCTCTCCTCTCTGGGCCCTGCTCTGAGCTGTGCCTGGCAGCTCCCAGCAGAGCCCTGCACTTGGCCCTTTGCAATAAATCACAATTTCCAAGACCAAAGAAGATTTATTGTATTGTAATGGGAACCTTGCTCTCTTTCTTACACTCTTATCCTCTCATCCTCTCTCTCTCATCCTCTTTCCCGCTCTCTTTACCTCTCTCTCCTCTTTGGGGCCTGCTCCAGCTGTGGCTGGCAGCTCCCAGCAGGGCCCTGCACTTGGCCCTTTGCAATAACCCACAAGTTCCAAGCCCAGAAGAAGATTTATTGTATTGTAATGGGAACCTCGCTCTCTCATTCTCTTTACCTCTCTTTTTACCTCTCTCTCTCCCTCTTTGGGGCCTGCTCCAGCTGTGGCTGGCAGCTCCCAGCGGGGCCCTGCACCCAGGCCCTTTGCAATAAACCGCAAATTCTAAGCCCTGGCTGCAGAGATCTCTCATCTCCGTCCATCCCCACCATCCTACCCCCCATGTTCCTACACTCACCCACGTAGTAGGGCGTGTAGCAGGGTGTGGCCAGCGAGTTGTGCGTGGTGGTTTCCTTGGCGAAGCCGAAGTCCGTGAGTTTCAGCACGGCGTTGGGCCTCTTGGAGGTGTACAGGAGGTTCTCTGGCTGGGAACATGCAGGGGACAAGGAGTGAGCCATCAAACAGGGTGACCCCAACACCCAACACAGCTTTCCTGGGGAATATTCCTCCTGAGATATCCAGGATGCTGCTCCACAGGGTTAGGCCTGTGCTTTAGCTTAGTGCTGAGCTCTGCTGTTGAACCCAGTCCTCTCAGACCCACCTTGGAAATCAGGGATATGGGATTGAGAGGAATAGCAGATTTGTCTTTCCAAACGAGCTGTGGGGCTGCTGGTAGATAAAACCAGCTCTGGGAGATAAAAGAAACAATGGGAAGGATTCCACTGATTGATGAATGGGAAAAGAGATTTGCTTTTACCAATCAACTTTAGGTTTGCTGATAAACAAAATTAGACATTGAGAGATGAAAGAAACAATGGGGAAGAAAAACCCTAAATTCCATAAGAATTCAAAATTAAAAGAGGGTTTATACATTAGAGGGGAATCTTTGATATCAGGTGTTTTGGAAAGTCTGAACATCTCAGGTACCTCAGCCAATGGGGAAAAGCCCCTAAATTCTGTAAGAATTCAAAATTAAAAGGGAGGGTTGTACATTAGAGGAGAATCTTTGGTATCAGGTGTTTTGGGAAGTCGGTACCTCTCGAGTACCTCAGAAATGGGGAAAGAGAGAAGGGAAATGTGTTTGAGAAATTGGGATAAAAAGGAGGCTGCGTCCCCCAAAAATGTGAGAGACCCCAGGGGAATGGCCCATGGCCTGTCCCTTTATTGGAATAAAGCCAGAAAGGACTCCTCTGTCTCCTTTTTGGACATAAACCTCTGGTGTTTGTGGATTAATCTTCCTGACAGGATGAGCCAGGATCAACCTCCCAGCTGTGCTGGGCTTTTATCACCATCTCCAACCCACAAGTTCCCTCACGTGTGGGGTCACACAAGAACCACATGGACACATCCAGCAGGATTCCCTCAGGAGATCCAACATGCAAAAGTGATTTTCTCAAGCACTTTGGAATCTCTGGAAGTGTTTTTCATTCCCACTTTACTTCAGGTCACTGGATATTCTGAGTGGGAAGGGATCATCAAGTCCAGCACTTAAGTGAGGCCCACCCAGGCATTGAACCACGAACCCTGGAGTAATGTGTTCTGTTTCCATGATTCAGAAAGCTGGAAATGCTTTATTAAGCTGGGTTATATTACACTAATACTGTATATTAAAACTATACTATGTGTGAAAAATGCGTATTTTATGATTGGCTTTTCGCAAATATTCAAATGAATATTATATGTGTTGTGTTAGAAAGTTATGCTGTATTAATTTTCTTTAGTAGTGTGTTAAATGCAGTTTTAGGTGATAACATAATGTTAAAATAGAAACTGTGCTATGTAGGATACTTTTTTTTTAAGAGAGGACTGGCACCGAGATAGCAGCCACAGGACATCTAAAACCTTTCAGAGAAAAAGAATTTATTGCTCCATTATCAAGTTGTTCTTGCCTCACTCAGCCCTGAAGATGCCTTTAGGATCCAGAGGAAGAAGCTGACACTGCCCAGACAGAATCCTGAGTTTGAATGGAATTTATGCATCATGGATGAGGTGTATGAATATACAAAAGGCTGTTGCTTTTTAGGGTTAATCCTCTGTTAACGTGGGTCCTTTTTTGGGCTTATTTTGCCCAGAAAAAGGTTCCTGGACTGTCCATAACTCTTTGTTTTTGTCTTATATTGTCTTATATTGTCCTAAATCCTAATTGTCCAAATTATTATTATTCTAATTCTATTATTATTTTTATTTATTCTAATAAATATTATATTTATTATATTCTATCTAATATATTTTATAACCATTTTATTACTATTAAACTTTTAAAATTCTAAAAACAAGTAACTGGTGTTTTTCACACAATACTGAAAAGATACTATACTGAAAAGATACTACACTAAAAAGATACAACACTAAAGAAAAACTACAGAAAAACCCGTGGCTGTCTCCAGACAGTCACAGCACAGCTTTTTTCTAATCAATCAGTCTAAACACCCATCTCCTTCAGTAAACAATCCCCATAACACATTCCACATGTGCTAAACAACAGGAGCAGCAAGCAGAGATAAGAATTGTTTTCCTCTGAGCTTTCTCACTGCCTCCCCCAGGAAAAATCCTGGGAGGGAGAATTATTATCTCTGTTCAGAGAACGTGAATGCCTCATGAAGCAGCTGATTTTGGCCCTGGCACTGCCAGGGGGGCTCAGGGTGGTACCTTCACGTCCCGGTGTGCGATGTTGATCGAGTGCAGGTACTGGATGGCTTCCCCAATGCTCTTCATGATCTCCGAGGCCTCTGAAGCAGCAAAGAAACCATCAGAAGCCTTCAGAAGCAAGTTAAAAAGGGCACTGCTCCCTGGGGAGCTCTACAAACCAGCAGCCAAAGAACCTGGCTGAGGTCAAAGGGGTTTGCTCTGCTTGCAGTCCCCCCTTCCGTGGAGCCTGTGCCACTCCCCATCCCTGGGAAAGGAGCCTGCAGCTCCCAGAAACTCCAGGGGAAGGGATGGGGCAGAGCCCAGCCCCTGACCCTAACACCAAGGAGGGGCTTGCACTGTTTAGGACACCCAAGCAGCAAGGAATCCAGCTGGGAAAGGTTTCCCCTTAGGATGGGAAGTCAAGGGGGTAACAGGCTCAGAGTTTGGGTTGTGTGGTTGCATTTCCTGGCTAGAGGAGTAGAGGGAATGAGATCAATGAGATCCATGAGAACCACAGCCCACGGACTTGTCGTTTTGAGGGAGGTGGGTGTTTCTGACAGGAGTGGGATGGACAGGAGTGTGGGAGCAGCTGAGAAAATACCCCCTAACCCCATTCTCAAGCAAACATGAAAAGCAGGGCCCCTTGCACCCACATCCCTCATTCCCTGAGTGCAGAACTCTGCTGGGGATTCAGAAGGGTCCCTGATGGGATGGAGGGGACTGCAAGGCCAGGGTGTCACACTGAGGGGATGGAGGGACTGAAGGGCCAGGGTGTCACACTGAGGGGATGGAGGGGACTCAAAGGCCAGGGTGTCACACTGAGGGGATGGAGGGGATGAAAGGCCAGGGTGTCACACTGAGGGGATGGAGGGGACTGCAAGGCCAGGGTGTCACACTGAGGGGATGGAGGAGACTGAAAGGCCAGGGTGTCACACTGAGGGGATGGAGGGGACTGCAAGGCCAGGGTGTGACACTGAGGGGATGGAGGGACTGAAGGGCCAGGGTGTCACACTGAGGGGATGGAGGGGACTCAAAGGCCAGGGTATCACACTGAGGGGATGGAGGGATGAAGGGCCAGGGGTGACACTGGGGATGGAGGGACTGAAGGGCCAGGGTGTCACACTGAGGGGATGGAGGGACTCAAAGGCCAGGGTTTCACACTGAGGGGATGGGGGATGAAGGGCCAGGGTGTGACACTGAGGGGATGGAGGGACTGAAGGGCCAGGGTGTCACACTGAGGGGATGGAGGGGATGAAAGGCCAGGGTGTCACACTGAGGGGATGGAGGGGATGAAAGGCCAGGGTGTCACTGAGGGGATGGAGGGACTGAAGGGCCAGGGTGTCACACTGAGGGGATGGAGGGGACTGAAGGGTGTCACACTGAGGGGATGGAGGGGACTCAAAGGCCAGGGTGTCACTGAGGGGATGGAGGGGACTGAAGGGCCAGGGTGTCACACTGAGGGGATGGAGGGGACTCAAAGGCCAGGGTGACACTGAGGGGATGGAGGGACTGAAGGGCCAGGGTGTCACACTGAGGGGATGGAGGGGACTCAAAGGCCAGGGTGTCACACTGAGGGGATGGAGGGGATGAAGGGCCAGGGTGTGACACTGAGGGGATGGAGGGACTGAAGGGCCAGGGTGTCACACTGAGGGGATGGAGGGGATGAAAGGCCAGGGTGTCACACTGAGGGGATGGAGGGGATGAAAGGCCAGGGTGTCACTGAGGGGATGGAGGGACTGAAGGGCCAGGGTGTCACACTGAGGGGATGGAGGGGACTGAAGGGCCAGGGTGTCACACTGAGGGGATGGAGGGGACTCAAAGGCCAGGGTGTCACTGAGGGGATGGAGGGACTGAAGGGGCCTGAGGGGATGGAGGGACTCAAAGGCCAGGGTGACACTGAGGGGATGGAGGGACTGAAGGGCCAGGGTGTCACACTGAGGGGATGGAGGGACTGAAAGGCCAGGGTGTGACACTGAGGGGATGGAGGGATGAAAGGCCAGGGTGTGACACTGAGGGGATGGAGGGGACTCAAATGCCAGCAGGGTGTGGGCTCATACCCCGTTCTGTGAAGGCCTGGTCTCCCCTGTCCTGGATGCGGCTGAAGAGCTCCCCACCATCCAAGCTGCAAGAGAAGAGCTGCTGTTACACACCATGGCTTGTTGAATTTGTAGGCACCTTCCACATGGGGAGAGATGAGAACCTTGACTCCATGTTTCAGAAGGCTGATTTATTATTTTATGATATATATTATATTAAAATATATATTGTATAAAATTATATAAATATATAATTATATATTAAATATCTATTATATAAAATTATATATTATATTACAATATATTTATATAAATTATATATTATATAATTTATATAATAATTCATAAATTATTATATATAAATTATATATTATGTTAAAATATATTTTCTACAAATATAAAATATATTTTATTTTAAAATATATTTTATATTTTATATAAAATATTTTTTTTGTATATTTTATATATATAAAAATATATTTTATATAAATATACTAAAAGAATAGAAGAAAGGATTTCATCAGAAGGCTTGCAAGGAAAGGAAAAGAATGATAATAAAATCTTGTGACTGACCAGACAGTCCGTACAGCTGGACTTTGATTGGTCATTAATTAAAAACAACCACATGAGGACCAATCACAGATGCACCTGTTGCATTCCACAGCAGCAGATAATTATTGTTTACATTCTGTTTCTGAGGCCTCTCAGCTTCTCAAGGGAAAAAATCCTAGCAAAAGGATTTTTCATAAAATATTTCCGTGACAGTGGCTCCATCTCCCACCAAAGCCTCTTCTGCTGAGCAGGAATCAATCCCCTTGTCCATGCAGGAGCCTGGGTTGATTTTCTGGGGCGTTTCAGAGCCTCCTCCTTCCCGAAAGGAGCAGGGCAGAGGCTCAGTGCTGGGCGGGTGTGGCCGCCCCAGCAGCCACAAAAACACATTTACAGTAAAGGCAGCAAATGTGGCTTGAAATTGGTGAGAGCACTCCCAGCACACGTGGCCTCCTTTTGCTCATGAGCCAACTGCCTCCGCAGCACCATGACCCAGCACAGAAGTGCTGAGCAAAGCTCAGGGTGAGGCACCAGCAGTGTCACAAAGGGCTCCCCGAGCTGGGGCACAGAGGCTGGACCCCCCTGCAGCACAGCCAGGTCCCATGGGAGGTGCTGGAGAACCACTGGTGGGTTCCCTCCCCAGGTACCCTCAGGGGAAATGCAGCTCCCACAGAGATCAGGACTGAGGTATGGGAGAAGTCTCCATGAGAGCAGGGATAATGGCACTTCCTGGCCCTGCCTTATCTGCCTGAAGCAGGAACAGTTTGGCTTTCTCAGTGCTGATAGCATCTCCCTGACATTCAATGACATCTGCAGCAGCAATAGCCTGCAGCCCTTGGGACCCTCTGCTGCACAGAGCCTGGGAGGAGGGACCCAGAGCTTGGCAGGAGGGACCCAGAGCCTGAGAGGAGGGACCCAGAGCTGGCAGGAGGGATCCAGAGTCAATCAGGAGGGATCCAGAGTCAATCAGGAGTGATCCAGAGCCTGTTAGGATGGGTCCAGAGCAGTCAGGATGGATCCAGAGGAGTCAGAAGGGATCCAGAGCAGTCAGGAGCGACCCAGAGCAGTCAGGAGGGATCCAGAGTCAGTCAGGAGGTACCCAGAGCAGTCAGGAGGGATCCAGAGCCTGTCAGGATGGGTCCAGAGCAGTCAGGAGGGATCCAGAGGAGTCAGAAGGGATCCAGAGCAGTCAGGAGGGACCCAGAGCCTGTCAGGATGGACCCAGAGGAGTCAGAAGGGATCCAGAGCAGTCAGGATGGACCCAGAGCCAGTCAGGAGGGATCCAGAGCCTGTCAGGATGGACCCAGAGCAGTCAGGAGGGATCCAGAGCAGTCAGAAGGGATCCAGAGCCTGTCAGGATGGATCCAGAGCAGTCAGGAGGGATCCAGAGCAGTCAGAATGGGTCCAGAGGAGTCAGAAGGGATCCAGAGCAGTCAGGAGGGATCCAGAGCCTGTCAGGATGGACCCAGAGCAGTCAGGAGGGATCCAGAGCCTGTCAGGATGGATCCAGAGCAGTCAGGAGGGATCCAGAGCAGTCAGGAGGGATCCAGAGCCTGTCAGGAGGGACCCAGAGTAGTCAGGAGGGATCCAGAGCCTGTCAGGATGGGTCCAGAGCCTGTCAGGAGGGATCCAGAGCAGTCAGGAGGGATCCAGAGCCTGACAGGAGGGACCCAGAGCCTGCTCCTGCTGGAAATCAAATCCTGCCTTGCGATAGACCTTACTCCAGAGTATCCCTCAGTCACACAGACAGTTCTGGGGACTCTCCTCCTACCCCTCAGCCATTCTTTCTTTCCCCACTGCCTCCCCTTGCCCATCCCCGGCTGCCCAGAGTGCCAGGCTGGTTCTCAGGTGCCTGTTTCCCTGCAGGAGCTGCTCTGGGGGCTGCTGTGCCACGAGCCCTGGCCCTGCTCCTGCACCCGCTGCCCCCCCGGGCGATCTACCAGCTTGCCAGAGGAGAGGTTTTGGCAAGGAAGCTGCATCAAATCACAGCTGCGGTTGGGATGTGGTTTCAATACTTTCCCCTTCATCCCTCCTCCTCGTCCCCAGGTTGATACCAAGCTCCTACCCAAAGCAGAGCTGCTGCTGCAGGCGGTGCCAGGGTGGCACCAGCACTGCCAGCTCGGGCACTGCCCCACCACAGCCTGCCAGGAACCTGCTGCCTCCCCCAGCTTTTGGTGGCCAAAGGCAGTTTGGTTCTGACCCACCTGTGAGACCACAGGCCCTGAGCTGAGCGTTCTCAGGATGACTCAGAGCCAGCAGCCCTGGCTGTCCCTGTCCCTCCAACACCACCCTGCCCAGGCTGCCATCCCCACAGCCGCATCCCCAGCGCTGGAAGGCGCCCACCCCGCTTTGGGCAGCCCCCCAGCACCCTGCAGTGCCCATGGGCCGGGTGCTCACCACTCCATGACGATGAGCAGACACTTCCTCCCCTGGTAGAGGTTCTCGTAGACGTCCATGATGCGCACGATGTGCGCGCACTGCGACGCTCGCCAGTGCAGCTCCACCTCCCTGCGGGCCTTGGGGCAGTCCTGCAGCATCTGTGGGAGAAGGGACACCCTGTGAGCCCCCAGACACCCCCGGACAGCAGGGTCATGACCCCCGGGTGGCTCTGTGGCCACTGGGACGAGCACCGGGTGCTCCCTGCGGGCGCACAGAGCGCTCTGACAATGCCTCCATCCCCATCTAGTGGGAACACTGAGAAGCCGTTTGCCCTCAGCATGCCCTTCCTGCCAAGGTTCACAAAAGCATTTATTCGGGCTGCCGGCCACCTCCCAGTGCCCCACCAGCGAGATCTACTGCCTTTATGAGCCATTCTGCACGCTGATACCTCCGCCGCTGCACCCCTGGGTGCCACCGAGCATCCTCAGCCTCACCTTTGCTGTGCTGCCCCCCATAATTTCCCAACCATCAGCTGCTCCACAAAAGCTCCCTCACCACAAATTCAGAGCCCACCAGCACCCGTGCCTGGGGAAGGGACAAAGCAAACATCCAGATGTTCCCTAAATCACAGCTCTTTAATGAGCCCGCTGCCCTTCCCAGAGACAACTCAGAGTTCCCAGGTGCAGGAAGGATTTGTTTGTCTGCCACAGACTATTAGTTATGATGTTTGTCAGGATAAACAGCCAGCCTTAATTATTGTGTTGCTAAATATAGAACAACAAACGTGTCTATCTTGAGCACAGCTCATTTTCCTTCCTGTCTCCAGCAGCCTTTGGGCTCAGCCTCTGGAGCAGCTCTGCCCCTTGGAGCAGGGTGAGCAGGGGGATGTGGACACACACCCCCACCCTGCAGGAAACAGCAGGTTTGGCCATTTTACCAAGATTTACACAGAAAAGTCCTTCTGACCCCTGTGAGCACTCCCCAGGAGCAGAGGAGCATCAGCCCTGGGATCTCTGCAGGACCCAGGGTGGTTCTCAGTGCAGTGGGGATCCCACAGGAACAAGGATTAACTCCCAAAATCCACCCAGTGCCCGTTTCCAGATGGAACATTCACTGATGGTGCTGCCCTGGCAGAGTAACCCTGCCCAGAGCAGCAGACATCCTTTGCCACAGGGAAAGGCACAGAGAGGATGTGCCCTTCAGCCACCCACCCAAACCACCATCCCCAGCTTTGGTGGGGATGGAACAGATGGAACACTCACCGATGGTGCTGCCCTGGCAGGGTAACCCTGGCGATCTGCACTCCTGCCCAGAGCAGCAGACATCCTTTGCCACAGGGAAAGCCACAGAGAGGACATGCCCTTCAGCCACCCACCCAAAATGCCATCCCAGGCTTTGGTCACACCTCTCCCACCTCCTCTCCTGCTTCCCAGGCAGAGGAAACCTGGGGGAACCTGTGGGAGGCTGCTGGCACCAAACCCCCAGAGGCTCTGCAAGGAGCAAAGTGGCCAAAGCCAACATTTGCACAACTTGACATCGCTCACACCGACAGCCTTGGGGCAAAGGAAGGCAGGGCAGGAGGTTGGACACCCTCTCCTTGCTCCTCTGTTGCCTAATTACCCCAAAAACTGCATCCTGCAGGAGCCAAAACCATAAGCAAGAGTAACACCAGCCCCTGAGGAGCCATGCAGAGGGGGCTGGAGAAAAGCCTGGCTATTTTTTGCAGCCCCCAACCTGAAGAGCCTGGCGTGGGGAGCCAGGAAGCTGAAGAGAAAAGAGAAAAACAAAACAATTTGTAATTATGCTGCAGGAGAATGGACCAGCAGGAAGCAGCTAGTTAACATCATTCTGCACAAGACAAACAGCAGAGGTACAGCAAAATACATCCCGTTTTTAGAGGTCACTCTGAGTGCTTTTATAGGAGGTTAATTAGATTTCTAATGAAGTAGGAGGCAGCAGCCTCCATTACCTGCCCCAGCACGGCCCTGACGTTTGTTTTTGTACCCAGACAAGCTCTGGGAGCAAAGAGCTGCCCTGGTGCTCCCAGAACACCCAGCTGGGATCCAGCTGCTCCCTCCATCCCCTGCTGGCACGGACAGGTGATGGAGAGCCTTCCAGAGGAGCAGATTAGGCCTCATTAAGGCAATGGTTTGGTTAATTTAGGAAATGTTCCCGGTGGCAGCAGTGTGAGGGGGAGCTGAAGGCCACATGCACTCCCCACTGCTGCTGCAGGAAGGATTGAAAAGTATATTTGACTCTTATGACCGAACTATCAAGTTGTAAGAATATTTCCTCTATGATTTTAATGAACTCTCAGTATATTTTATGATATTAAGAAAGCTGATAATACAAGTGTATTGTAATTAGGAAATAGTTAACTTCTGATTGTGATGGTGTGAATTATAACATCTGTATTATCTCACCCTTCATATGAGACTGCAAATGGAATAAAAGTTTTTAGAACACCGCTCAGTTGCCCCATCTCTGGGTCAGAATAGAGCATAATCCAACAGACAAGCATATTTCCTCTATAATTTTAATGAACTCTCAGTATATTTTATGATATTAAGAATATTTCCTCTATGATTTTAATGAACTCTCTGTATATTTTATGATATTAAGAAAGCTGATAAGCCAAGAAACACTTAGAGTGTATTGTAATTAGGAAATAGTTAACTTCTGATTGTGATGGTGTGAATTGTATATGAAGGGTGCATTGTCTCACCCTTCACATGAGACTGAAAATGAAATAAAAGTTTTTAGAACACCTCTCAGTTGCCCCATCTCTGGGTCAGAAAAGAGAATAATCCAACAGGCAAGCATATTTCCTCTATAATTTTAATGAACTCTCAGTATATTTTATGATGTTAAGAATATTTCCTCTGTGATTTTAATGAACTCTCAGTATATTTTATTATATTAACAAAGCTGATAGACAAGAAACACTTACAGTGTATTGTAATTAGGAAATAGTTAACTTCCGATTGTGATGGTGTGAATTTTAACACCTGTATTGTCTCACCCTTCACATGAGACTAAAAATGGAATAAAAGTTTTTAAAACACCTCTCAGTTGCCCCAATTTCTGGGTCAGAAAACAGCATAATCCAACAGACAAGCCATGGCATGTCAGAACCCAGGACATCCCTCTGTCTGTCCAGGACAGCCAGGACCCCTGCCAGGGGGCTCAGAGACCCTGGCACAGAGCCCAAAACACCTGTGGGTTTGGTATTGGAATATTTACCAGTATTGGAATATTTACCAATGTGAAAAATGAAGTATTGGAATATTTACCAATGGTAAATGGAGACATTGGAATATTTACCAGTATTGGAATATTTACCAATGTGAAAAATGCGTATTTTATGATTGGCTTTTTGCAAATATTCAAATGAATATTATATGTGTTGTGTTAGAAAGTTATGCTGTATTAATTCTCTCAAGTAGTGTGTTAAATATAGTTTTAAGTTATAACAAACTGTTAAAATAGAAACTGTGCTATGTAGGATACTTTTTATTCTAAAGAAAAGGACTCTCAGTGAGACAGCAGCCACAGGACACCTGAATCTTTCAGAGAAAAAGAATTTATTGCCCCATTATCAGGAGTAATGAACTTCTTCCCACCTCGCTCAGGTAGGAAGATGCCTTTAAGATTCAGAGGAAGAAGCTGACCCTGCCCAGACAGAATCCTGTGTTTGAATGGAATTTATGCATCATGGATGAGTGTATGAATATACAACAGGCTGTTGCTTTTTAGGGTTAATCCTCTGTTAATGTGGGTCCTTTTTTGGCTTTATTTTACCCAGAAAGAGGTACCTGGACTGTCCATAACTTTTTGTTTCTATTGTCTCACATTGTCCTAATCAAAATTGTCCAAATTATTATTACTCTAATTGTATTACCATTTTTATATATTACTAATATATTGATATTTTATATATTACTATTATAATTATATTTATATATTATTGTTTATGTTTATATATCACTATTATATATTTATATATTACTATTTTTATTGCTATTAAACTTTTAAAATTTTAAAAACAAGTGATTGGCGTTGTTCACACTTCCAAAGAAGGGCTCCTCGGAGATCCAACTCTTCATGACTTCAGACAGAAAACGCTGCATTTCCTGCCTGCTCCTGCTGGAGAGGAGGGCCCCGGCAGCCCCAGGGCAGTAACCGGATCCTGGTGTTACACAAGTGTCCCCGGGCAGGGCACAAGGGCAGAGGAAGCTCTGCCACCACCTCCGAGCAAACCCGGCCAGGAGTCAGGCAGGAGGAGCTGCATCCCTTTGCTGGGTGCTCCGGGCGTTCAGATCTGCAGCCACGGCTGTAAGAGCTGAATGAGAGATGTGGGACTGCAGGCAGCTCTTCAAAATGCAGTTTATTGTATCCAAAATGCAGTTTATTGTATCCAAAATGCAGTTTATTCCATCCAAGAGGTTCCAGCAGTCCAGGGTTGTGGGTGACAGAGCTGTGCCTACAGCTGTCAGCTCCAGCTGCAGGCAGGCTGGAGACCCTTTGGTTTTGGTTACAATGCATTATTTACTTTTCTTTAGGGTACACTGCATTATAAACTTTTCTTTGCTGAGCATCTCAATACAGCAGAACCAATCTATACCTTAACTCTTATCTATAGCCTATCATAACTACTGTAATTACCATATTCATGTTACTGTTCTCCAGTCACTACAAGTTAGTTCATTACAGTTTAAGCTAGAGGTTGTTTGTTTTTCAGTTTTCTTGCAGTACAAAATTCTGAGACCTTTTTCTACTTGCAACATTGGCAGACTTGTTTGCCTGTGCTATCTTTCTGCTTGGTAAAAACATCTTCTTGTTTGGGGTGGGTTTATCCTTTGCTCTAAGCCATACAAACCCCTTCTAACTAACACACCCTTTGCTTCTTTAGTTATCCAGTAAAACTGGCTCAGCAATTCTTTTCTTCTATATCAAAACTTGCTTCCATCTCTATTCCTTCATCAGACTCTACATTTAAAAATCTTTCTGCCAAGCACACATATCTGTGAGACTTTCTTGTCAAGCTTTCACCCTTCCCAGCACACTGCACATCTCCAGACATCAGCTCATCATCCCAGAGCACCCAGGTGTCCCTTCAGCATGGCAGGGGACAGGGGACAGCCAGGAGAGCTGGGCCAGCCCAGAGCTCTGCCCCGTCCCATCTCTGCTCCCCACTGGGGCACCTCCCTGCAGGAAAGGAGGGAGAGCAGGGACAGAGCCACTCCACCCTGCTGCTGGCAATTAGGGAGGAAATTCAGCTTTCAGCCTCATTCCAGCTCCCCTCCCAGCAGCCTGACACCTCTGAGATTTGGGCAGGCAGCGTTTGCTGCCATCCTTGTGCCTTGGCTCAGCCCAGCTCCCCCAGGAGCCTTTCCGTGCTGCCAGAGAAATTAGTTCTGTGTTCCTCTAAACACCTCATTAGCTTCATTAGAGCTCCCACACTGCTGCCATCAGAGGATGGCACAGCCCAGCCTGATGGGCTTGCAAAGGCTCCTCAAAGCTCCAGCAGCACCTCTGGGCTCTTCCCCACCTTGGAAAGACAAACCCTGGAAGCAGCTCCTGAAAACACAACAGCTCATCAGGGCTTCTGCAGGGGAACAGCACCCCCTGAGCAAACCCAACCCCAAATCCAGGCTCCAGCCTGGTCCTGCGGGCATCAAAAATCAGCTTCAGCTCCAAGGAAGAGCTCAGCACCACATGGAACAGAATTTCCTCCTCATCACCTGAGGACAAGCACAGCACGGGAGGGAGGGAAGGAAGGAAGGAGGGAAGGAGGGAAGGAAGGAGGGAAGGAGGGAAGGAGGAAGGAGGGAAGGAGGGAAGGAGGGAAGGAGGGAAGGAGGGAAGGAGGGAAGGAGGGAAGGAGGGAAGGAGGAAGGAGGGAGGGAGGAAGGAGGAAGGAGGAAGGGAGGAAGGGAGGAAGGGAGGAAGGGAGGAAGGAAGGAAGGAAGGAAGGAAGGAAGGAAGGAAGGAAGGAAGGAAGGAAGGAAGGAAGGAAGGAAGGAAGGAAGGAAGGAAGGAAGGAAGGAAGGAAGGAAGGAAGGAAGGAAGGAAGGAAGGAAGGAAGGAAGGAAGGAAGGAAGGAAGGAAGGAAGGAAGGAAGGAAGGAAGGAAGGAAGGAAGGAAGGAAGGAAGGAAGGAAGGAAGGAAGGCTCTGGAGCAAAGCAGGGGCTGGAGCTGCCCACGCTCACGTTCCCTCTCCCAGCGTGTCCTCAGGCACCACTGATTCAGTCTCGCCGCCCCCTCCTGGGATGATGCTCCATGAGTCACGACAGGTTGGAAAAGGAAGCTCCCTCCTCCCCTGGCACACGGCAGGAGGTCGCTGAGGACACTGTCCCTCCTGTCCCACTGTCCCTCCTCACCGAGGGTGCCACCCCAGCCCCAAATGCTGCTGCCCCTCGGTGAGCCAAGCACACTCACATGGGCAAGAGGGAAAACTCCCCTCCCACGGGCAATTTCCATGGAAAGTGAGGATCAGGCTCACACTGGGGTGTGTGTTGAGCTGTCCATTTTCCAGGGCTGCCCCAGGCTCACCCCGGCCTCTCCAGCTGCTCTTGCAGGCAGGGTGGTTTTATTTCCATGTTTATTTTGATCCCACCTGATTTTCCTCAGCCCCCAGCAGAACAGCACCCACCCCTCCAACAGGGATGGCCCCAAAACAGCCCCACAAGCTCCCCTGAGGACCTGTCTGCACCACAGGGGTTAAAAGAAACTCTTCTTGAGTTGCAGTAAGAATAAACCTACAGCGAAGAGAGGCAGGCTGTCATCCCCCAAATTATCAGCAGGGAAGCAAAGCAGAGCTTTCCCCCAGCCTGGATCACACACACAGCCTTTGGATTCCCCTGACCCTGCTAGCACAGGGCAAGGAGCATTTTTTCCTAATAAAGCAAAAGGGTTTCTCTTCAAAGGATTTTCCTCTTCTAATCTTCCCCTGTAAACTCGCTGCCAACTGGCGTCAGCTGCTTCACACATTTGTAGGGCCAGGGCTGGAAGCTTTGCTCAGGCTGTTCCCACCTCTCCCTGCACTGAGCTGAGCCTGGAATGCCAGAATATTTTGGGAGCCCACAGGTAATGAGCCCAAAGCCACCCCAGTCCCTGGCAGACAGGGCTGGGAGGGAGAGGGCAGCAGAAGGACACGGAAGCAGCAAAGCTTGGTTCCGCTTTTGCTGTTTATGAGCTACAAAAGAGAAATAAAATCACGAGTCCCAGAGCCCCTGAGAGGAATTGTGTTACCAAACAGAGGGAAATTCATGGTTGAACCACAAGGCAGTAACAATTAAAGGTGCAGCTCAGGAAGCCTCCCCCACATCATCGTGGCTCTTACATAAAACTTTACATTAACCCCATCCCTGCTGCTTCCACCCACCACAACCTGCCCTGCTGCCCTGGCGATGGGACTTTCCCAAGCTGGGCTTCATTTCTGCTCTGCCCACGCCCAAAGAGCTACAAGAAGAGTCTGAAGCCCGAACAGAAGAGGTGAAACCCTCATCCTCACGTTTGTTTTTTTTGCCTGGGGAAAAGCCAGAGAGCAGAGGCGACGTGTCCGGAGGAGGAGCACACGTGGGTCTGGCAGCATCCTGCCCGCAGCGTGCCCCGTCCTGCCAGCCCAGGATGGCTTCTCAGAGGGCTGGCTCTGCTCCTGGCTTCACCCAAGGGGGTTTGCCAGGCAGCACCAGGCATCAGCAACCCCCTTGCAGAGGGATGGGGCAGTGCCACCAGAGCTGGGTGGATACTGAGGCTGCAGCATCTTGCCAGCCCAGGATGGCTCCTTGGAGGGCTGGCACTGCTCCTGGCTTCATCCAAGGGGGTTTGCAGGCAGGACAGCATCTGGTGGCTCAGAAAGACTCTGTAACCCCAAGAGAAGAGGTGAAAGCCCTCATCCTCACATTTGTTTTGCCTGGGGAAAAAGCCAGAGAGCAGAGGTGACATGTCCAGAGGAGGAGCACACGTGGGTCCAGCAGCATCCTGCCCGCAGCGTGCCCCGTCCTGCCAGCCCAGGTAAAAAGGGTAAGAGAGCAAAGTTCCCGTTCCAATACCATAAATCTTCTTCTGTGCTGAATATTCTAATTCTCACTCACCAATCTAGTCCAAGATACAAATCCTACAGCATTTACATACAGCCTGTAAGAATCACTACATTACCATCCTGTGTTACATTTTAAACCCTACAAACTCCTCTTTGGGCCCCTTCTGCCAAGCCAGCAGGGTCTGCTCTGACCCTTGGGCCTGTCTGCAAGCAGAGGGTGTTGTTCCATCAAAAGGGGATTACCTTCAACTGGCCACACCATTGTTTTCCAGTTGTCAGTAACTGAGGTATCTCAAAGCTTGCTTTCATTTCAATCTCGCTTATAGTTTCCATATTCTCAAAATCTTTTGCCAGACAATTGTATTTATATGGCTTTCCTGTCTCATCTTCCCCGACACAGAGGGATGGGGCAGTGCCACCAGAGCTGGGTGGATACTGAGGCTGCAGCATCCTGCCCCATCCTGCCAGCCCAGGATGGCTCCTTGGAGCTGGCACTGCTCCTGGCTTCATCCAAGGGGGTTTGCCAGGCAGCACCAGGCATCAGCTGCCCACCCTGCAGAGAGATGCCACCAGAGCTGGGTGGATACTGAGGAACTGACCCACAGGAGCACAATGGGCTCCATCCTCCAGCTTCTCCCACCTCGGGGAGAACGGAAAGGTTGGAGAAAGGATCCCTGAGAGAGAGAGGGTTGTTCAGATTGGAAAGAGCAAGGCAGGAGAGGCAAGCAAGGCTGAGCAGAGGTGAGCTCACACACAGACACTGACACACACAGACACACACAGACACAGGCTGGAGCTGCTCAGCCGCATTCTCCCAGCCTGAATGATCGCAGCGCTCCCAGGAACACCCCGAGCCATGGCAGCGAGCTGGGAGAGCCTCCCTGGCAGCCAGCCGGGCATGGAGGGGCTGTGACAGCGAGGGGACAGCTAAAAACCCTGCCAGGAGCGGTGTGGAGATATGGCACAGGCAGATGTGGCAGAGGGAGCAGATGTGGTGGAAGGGGGCAGATGTGGCAGGGACAGATGTGGTGGAAGGGGGCAGATGTGGCAGAGGGGGCAGATGTCACAGCGTGCCCGTGCCGCTCCTGCGGGCGATGTTGCAATAGGGCGGAGGATGGAGCTGGGCCCAGGAAGAGGCAGCTCTTACACACACAGAAGCAGCTCTTACACACGGTGCTTTCACAAGGAGCCTCGCTCCCCCCTCAGCATTGCACAAGCCCCGGGCCCCCCGTGCTCCCCTGCTCATGGGGGTCCCTGCCTGGTGGGCGATGCTCGGGACCCCCAGCCCACAGCCCCCCCTGCCCGGGGCATCTGCTGAGCATTTCTGTCCCTCGGTGACAGATGCAGCAGCCATTCAGCCCTTTCAGGCAGCAACAAAAGCCTCTCGAGGCACACAAAGGAGGGCAGCAGAAGAGAGGCCTGGGTTTAAATAAGAGCCACCTGCCAGGGGCCCGTGCCCCCCGTGCGCTGCAGAGCCCATTTCCCAGCAGCAGAAATGTGCTTGGCACGTCCTGGAGATGAAATGCCCGAGTGGGGATCCAGGAGCAGCCCCCTGGGTGCTGAGGGAAGGGTCTCAGTGCGGCAGAGGCTCTGGGGCAGCGCACAAACTTCCAGAAATACCAGAGGGGAAATGTCCCCCCTGTTGGTGCTACCAAGGCTGGGGCTCGAGGCAGAGCAAGGAGTCACTGAATGGGGATGAGGGGATGAGGCTGGAGGGAGGAGATGGAGGTGGGTGGGAAGGGGGTGTAAAACTCACAGGGAAAAGTCAGAGCAGGTAAATGGCAGCAAGGCAGCAGCACGAAGCATCCCCGCTGAATCACAGCCAGCAACAGGCTGGGGCTGGTGTTTAAAGGAGACAAAAAAGAGTGTTGGCTTCATTTATCTGAGAAAAACAAAATTAGGGGCCTATTCATTCCTGTGTTTTTGTTTTGGGAGCCTCCTCTTCCTTCCAGCCCTCAGCAGCAGCCAGTGCTGGCTCTGGCTGACTCAGCCCCTGCTCATCTCTCCAGGAGGCTCTGGAGCAGGAGCAGCCCAGGCACGAGCCACGGGCACGAGGTCCCATGTCCTGCTGTGCCACATCTGGCTGGAGTGACAGAGCCACCACCCTGCCAGGACCTCCCCGCGAACCCCGCGGGGACAAACGGGGTTCACAGTGGCCAAAATGCTCCAACGCTGTCCAAAGACATCCAGGATGTCACCGCACACCTGGGCTCGAGCAGGGAAGGGACCCATTGCCTTGGGGCCAGAGGAAGCCACAGCCCAGCCATGGATGGAGCCATTCTGGGCAGGGATGGTCGGATCTGCAAACCAAACCCCTGATCCCAGCTCTGGATGGATGGAGCCATTCTGGGCAGGGATGCTCAGATCTGCAAACCAAACCCCTGATCCCAGCTCTGAATGGATGGAGCCAATCTGGGCAGGGATGCTCAGATCTGCAAACCAAACCCCTGATCCCAGCTCTGGATGGAGCCATTCTGGGCAGGGATGCTCAGATCTGCAAACCAAACAAACCCCTGATCCCAGCTCTGGATGGATGGAGCCAATCTGGGCAGGGATGCTCAGATCTGCAAACCAAACCCCTGATACCAGCTCTGGATGGATGGAGCCATTCTGGGCAGGGATGCTCAGATCTGCAAACCAAACCCCTGATCCCAGCTCTGGATGGATGGAGCCATTCTGGGCAGGGATGCTCAGATCTGCAAACCAAACCCCTGATCCCACACAGCTCTGCAGGGCCTTCCGTCCACAGAGCACAAAGTGAAAGGGAAATAAGGATCCAAGGGAAGGGCAGAGATGTTCCCAGCCACACACAACACCTTCACCTTCCCCTCTGCAGAGCTGAGGGCTGGGGTCAGCTCCTCCTCTCCTTGCCAGATTTGCTATCAGAGCTGCCAGCAGCACGAAAGGAAAAGCACACATGTGCTTTTATGATAGGAAGTGGTTGATATTTGCAGGTGTGATTAATACCCAAGTAAACACTGATGTAAACCATTAACTCAGAGCTGACCTATGGCCTTTGTGCTTCCCTCCCACGGGCAGAGCTTGAAAAAAAACCAAACCCTTATCACCCTGTACCGACAGCCAGGGGCTTCCCCTCACATCACAGGGACCCCAGAGCATCTCTTGGGCCCTGGCTCCACCAGCCTGGCCCCACCAACCCTGGGGACAGCCCTGCCTGACCTTCCTGCTGCCTCTGATCCCAGGTGTGACCGTGCTCACAGGGGTTCTTGGACGAGGGAAGAGACGAGGATCTGACTCCATGTTTCAGAAGGCTGATTTATTATTTTATGATATATATTACATTAAAACTATACTAAAAGAATAGAAGAAAGGATTTCATCAGAAGGCTAGCTAAGAATAGAATAGGAAAGAATGATAACAAAGGTTTGTGGCTCGGCTCTCTGTCTGACCCAGCTGGGCTGTGATTGGCCATTAATTAGAAACAACCAACATGGGCCAATCACAGATGCACCTGTTGCATTCCACAGCAGCACATAACCATTGTTCACATTTTGTTCCTGAGGCCTCTCAGCTTCTCAGGAATTAAAAATCCTAAGGAAAGGATTTTCCATAAAAGATGTTGGCAACACCCACAGGGACAGCTCTGGATGCTCCACACCTACATCCCAGAACTGCTTTTATTTTTGGACGTGTCCACCCCTTCCCTGAAGGTTTGTGAATTTGGGGAGAGGCCCAGACCCACCACGCCTGCAAGCACAGCAGCCATGAGGCCCTGCCAGAAGCAGCCCCACAGCACTCACTGCTTCCCAGCAGCTCCTGGGCTTGGGCTCTGCCCAAAAATGAAATTTCTCAGGGTTCAGCACATGGGCAGGACAGAATTGAGGCTGCCACCCACCCCCCCAGCACGGGGCCTTTCAACACAGATCTTCCTGCAGCATGAATAAATACATGTATATGTAAAGAAAGGCAAAAAACCAAACTGAAACACAAAGCTGCATCAAGGCCAGCCCCTCCTGAAGCACCCCTGGGAGCAGGATGGCCTTGGGACGTGTTTCCTCCAGCAGTGCCAAGCCTGAGCAGGGTTCCACTGACGCACCCGCCGAGCTCGGTGACGACAGCCCCGTTCTGCATCACCCTATCTGCCCCAGCTGTTTGTTTAACACAGTTTCACCCCCCTGGGCTCTGTCAGCACCAGGGCACAGCAAACACCTTGCCGAGATAAGGGCAGGGAGTGCAGGGCAGGTACCTGCGGGGATGCAGAGCAGAGCATCCCCCGGCTGCAGGGACCCACCCTGGCAGCACCCAGCAGCGCCAGGGGGGCTGCAGCCACACGGAGCCCACAGCAGGCACCGTGCCCATGCCAGCCTGGAGGCCGCCAGGCTGCTGGGAGCAGCAAAAGGCTGGGCCAGGAGCAGCTCAGGGGTTTCATAACAGGGCTTTGTGTGCGCAGGTGCTCGGAGAGGCAGGGGCCACCAACAGCCCTCCTCTTCCTCCTGTTGCTCCCCTCACATGGCACAGCAGTCACAAAGCTCTGTCACCACCCAATGCCCAGGGCAGGGAGAGGGGGAATGTGTCAGGAGAGGGGATGGCAGTGAGGGGGCAGAGGGACAAGAGGGGACTGTACCCCACTGAGTGATCCAGAGCTGGTCAGGGACACACAGTCCCCACCAGCCTCACCTTTGCCACCTCCCCAAAGCTCACAGTGCAGTCTCCAGGCCTCCCTCCTCATCCTCCTTTTCGCGCTCCCCTCACACGGCACATCAGTCACAAAGCTCTGTCACCACCGGCCCTGATGCCCAGGGCAAGGAGAGGAGCAGGAGAGGGGATTGGAATGAAGGGGCAGAGGGACAAGAGGGGACAATCCAGAGCTGGTCAGGGACACACATCCCTCACCAGCCTCTGCTTTGCCATCTCCCCAAAGCCCTCAGTGCAGTCTCCAGGCTGTCCCTGCCCCACAGGGCTCCCTCCTCATCCTCCTCCCATCACAGTGAGTCTGTAGAGCCCCAGCAGCCGGCAGGAGCTGGTGGAAACCCCCGTTTGTCACCAACCCACGTGGGTGAAGAGCCAAGCAACAGCCCAGACACGAGACCCAGCACTACCTAAGGCTGTGCACTTCACTTTACCTACAGCAGGCAGGATTTTAGGGGAAATCCTGAGACCAGGAGCCGAGCAGGGCTCTCCCCCTCCAGCAGCCACCCCCAGGCTCCTTCAGCCAGCAGGAAAACACACACAGTTGTGCTTCTATTTTTAAGGAAAGCCCTTCTCTGCATCCTGCTGGCACCACATGAAAGCTCTCAGGACACAGGGGCTATTCTCAGCTCCCTGCAGGCTCTTCCAGCCCCAGGAGCCTCCACAGCACCTGTTGGCAGCAGCAGCCGCGTGGCCCCAGTGCTGGGGAGCTTTGGTGGAGCTGGGGCAGAGCCTGGACCAGCAGGGTCCCAGCCAGCACCATCACCTCAAAACACCTCGGCCAGCGAGGGGGCAAAACTCACTGCAAAGTGCACAAACTTCCAGAAATACCAGGGGGAAATTTCACTGAACCATGGTTGGTAAAAGGTTACCTAAAAGGTTGGGCTCGAGGCAGAGCAAGGACTCACTGAACCATGGTTTGGGTTAAAGGAACCCTAAAGGGAGTCACTAAATCATGGTTTGGGTTAAAAGGAACCCTAAAAGGAACCCAAAAAGAAGTCACTGAATCATGGAATGGTTTGGGTTAAAAGGAGCCCTAAAAGAAGTCACTGAATCAAGGAATGGTTTGGGTTAAAAGGAACCCTAAAAGGAGTCACTGAAGCATGGAGTGGTTTGGGTTAAAAGAACCCTAAAAGGAAAAGGAGTCACTGAATCATGGTTTGGGTTAAAGGAACCCTAAAAGAAGTCACTGAATCAAGGAATGGTTTGGGTTAAAAGGAGCCCTAAAAGGAGTCACTGAACCATGGTTAGGGTTAAAAGGAACCCCAAAGATCATCTCATTCCAGCTCCTGCCATGGGCAGAAACACCTTCCACCAACCCAGGCTGCTCAGAGCCCCATCAAACCTGAGCCAGTTTTGTACTCTTATTTTTTCAATATACAGCAAAACCACGTGTGGAGAACTCGCAGGACAGAGTCTCTGATCCTCCCACGGATGCTCAGCACCCCACTGCTTTGACAGTGTTTACCAGCAGGCTCCTTGATTTCCTCCCAAATCCCACAGGCAGCAAAGTGGTTTGGACTCGTTTTGCCTGCTCGATTAAAAGGGAGATGGGATAAAAGGATAAAGGCACGGATATTTAAACAAACCAACAGAAAAATCTCCTCCTGCAGCTACTGCTGCTCCCTTGGCAAACAGCCTAGACTCCTTGGGCATTCCCATACCCAGCTTTTAAAAGGAAACCTCTCCCCTCAGCCAGCCTCAATCCCAGGGCAGCGTTACCCTGGATGCTGAGTGTGGGGTGAGCAGGGGGCAGCTGCTCCCTCGGGGTCAGCCCGGGGCTCCTGGGCCCTGCTGTGAATGAATTTAAGCTTTCTCAATCCCACTTATTCACCAGAGGAGCTCAGGGCTGGGGGAAGCCAAAGAGCAGACAGGGCAGCCTTTGTGTGGCTCTGCCACCCACCCCAGGCTGGGCAGCCCCTAAGCAGAGCCTGGGGCACTGGGGGAGCAGGGGCTGGCACGGGGCTGGCACGGCCCCACAGAGCCTGCAGCAGCACCCCGAGGCAGCAGAGCCTCATTTCAGGGAGAAATGAAGCCTTGAAGAGCCCCTGGGAAGGGCACCCACACTGCACTGCCCCCATCTCTCACACAGGGCAAGGGGCCTGTGCTCAGTTGTGTTGTATTTAACACATTTCATAAGTCCTGTAATGTTGTATTTAACATACTTCATAAGTCCTATACCTCTCTGTTGTTGTCTTGTGGGCAGCAGATCTTCACAGCACAAACTCAGGATCTTCCTTGGTCAGGGCTCCACCAAGGCTCCCCTGACTGGCCAGCCCACTCCCCTTTTATCCCAGTTACCTTGACTGGCCACAGCTGCAGCCCAATGAAGGACATCGCAGCCACAGCCCATCAAGAATAACTAGGATTGGCCAGGGTAAAGATATTAAAATACAGTACAGGTATATAATACATATATTTAAGGCCTCCTACACAGCTGGGGCTGGGCTCTGTCTGCAGGAACCGACAGAGCAGAGCACACAGCCTGCAGCTGCACCGAGGGAAACACAGGCTGGAGAGCAGGGAAAGGTTTTTATAGAAAAAGTGATAAAGTGTAGGAAATGAATTTGTAGAGAGTTAGGCATTTACAGCATGGTGTGGCAAAAGCTGATAGGCCAAGAAACGCTTATCATTAATTGTAATTAAGAAATAGCTAACTTCTGATTGTGATGGTGTGAATTATAACACCTGTGTTTTCTCACCCTTCACACGAGACTGAAAATGGAATAAAAGTTTTTAAAATGGCTCTCTGTTGCCCCATCTCTGGGTCAGAAAAAAGCATAATCTGACAGTAAAGTTCTGGAATGTTCTGCCAGGGAGGTGGTGGAGTCCCCATCCCTGGGGGTGTTTAACAAAGCCTGGATGTGGCACTGGGTGCCAGGGTTCAGTTGAGGTGTTGGGGCTGGGTTGGACTTGATAATCCTGAAGGTCTTTTCCAACCCGGTGATTCTGGGAATTCTTTTTCCAGGGTTGCCCTCAATGCGGGTACAAGATCCAGCTGTCCTGTGATGGTCAGCAGTTCAGTCACCAAAACCCACCAAGCATCAGCACCATGGCCCAGGCCAGCCCTGCTGCAGCGACATTTGCCTGCTTGTTTCAGGGCAATCTTTGAGGAGAAGGAAACATGAAAGGAACGTTTTGGTTAAAGCCAGAGCTGCCTGACCTGCTAAGAACATGCTGCCCTTGCTGCCAGAGCCTGGCAAAACCCAGCTAAAGGGATGCCCTGAGCTTCCTAAATCCTCTCCTCACTGGAGCCACGGGGCCATGCCTGACCCGCAGCTCCTCCAGAAGTGGGAATATCACCCCAAAGCACTGCACTGAGGCACTCAAACATCATCTCCCACAGCCCCCCCAGACTGTGGCAGAGGCAGAACCTCAGAGCTGCTCCACAGCTCCCAGGAAAAAGCAGCTCTGGCTCCCACCCAGCCCAAACTGCTGCTCAGCGGCACCCAACGCATTTTAACCCATTCAGAACCTCCTCATCATCTTCCTCACCCAGCTTCCATCAGCCCAGCATCACTGGCTGTCTCCTCCAGCAGCTGGGACCACCAGGACACTTCCAAAAACTCCCAGGGAGCTGAAGCTGAATCCCAGCACCCAGGGAACATCTCATGTCCTGGCAGAGCCGTTCTTTACAGCAACTCTTCCTCACCACAAGAGATTGTGACCGTGCTCACAGGGGTCCGAGGATGAGGGAAGAGATGAGGATCTGACTCCATGTTTCAGAAGGTTTGATTTACTATTTTATGATATATATTACATTAAAACTACACTAAAAGAATAGAAGAAAGGATTTCATCAGAAGGCTGGCTAAGAATAGAATAGGAAAGAATGATAACAAAAGTTGTGTCTTGGACTCTCTGTCTAAGCCAGCTCACTGTGATTGGCCATTAATTAGAAACAACCACATGAGACCAATCACAGATTCACCTGTTGCATTCCACAGCAGCAGATAACCATTGTTCACATTTTGTTCCTGAGGCCTCTCAGCTTCTCAGGAGGAAAAACCCTAAGGAAAGGATTTTCCATAAAAGATGTGTGCGACAAGAGACTGGGAGTGTGAGCTCTGAGGCGGGACAAGCAGGGTGGGAGGGGATGGAGAGGAGGTGTCAGCGTGGGGCTGCCCAGCCCCTCACACCTGCAGCAGGGCAATCCCTCGTGGGAAACACTGAGGACAAAAACAAAAGGCTTCCCAGGCCTCTTCCAAGCTCCTGGGCCAGCCAGGGGCAGATGTTGTCTCCAGGAGCCTGGGACGATGCCCAGCGAGGGCTGCAACACCCCCAGGCTCTCCAAACAGCCCTGTCCCCGTGCCAGCGCTGCTCTGCCCGAGGCACGGGAGGGAACCAGCCCAAAATGCCAAATTCACAGCTCTGATGCCTTCCAGGAGATAACCTGAGCTTAAACTTCCTGGCAAGCCCTCCCTTCCCGGAGCCTCTTGCGCAAGAACCGCCTGCCCTGCCTGGGGCTCCTCCAGCAAATCTGCCCGGCACAGAGAGGCTGGGAAATGGCCCAAGAGGAAGAGAGAGCCACAGCAGGGCCCCAGGGGACAGGAGGAGGCTGCCACGGGTGACAGTGGCTCCTTCAGCCCGGCTCCGGGAGCCACGTTGAGTCCCAAAGCCGTGGTGACAGCTCAGTGGCACCCATGGTGGTCTGTTCACTAAATAGAATGAACAGAACAAAATGAACAGAATAGAATAGAAATAGAATAGAATAAGAATAGAAATAGAATAGAATAAGAATGGAATGGAATGGAATAGAATAGAATAGAATAGAATAGAATAGAATAGAATAGAATAGAATAGAATAGAATAGAATAGAATAGAATAGAATAGAAATAGAATACAATAAGAATGGAATGGAATGGAATGGAATGGAATGGAATGGAATGGAATGGAATGGAATGGAATGGAATGGAATAGAATGGAATAGAATGGAATAGAATGGAATAGAATAGAATAGAATAGAATAGAATAGAATAGAATAGAATAGAATAGAATAGAATAGAATAGAATAGAATAGAATAGAATAGGAGTTTGAGCTGTTCCTAACACTGAGCTGGGAGATGCCAGCAGGCTCACTGCTGCTGGAATTCAAAACCATCCCTGCTAGCACACACCTCCCCTGCTCTTGATTTTATTTACTGCTCCTGTTAGACTAAGCTGAGCATAACACACATACTTTTGGGTTTGTTTGGACCTGATTGCATCTGCTTTAGCCCCAGCCCAGCGGAGATAGCTGGGATTCTGTTGGAACCCAGAACATTACTCTGGCTGCCCTGGAGGACTCGAGACCCTGGCAAGGGGCTCAGAGACCTTGGCATGGAGTCAGAAACACCTGTGCCTTCCATTTTAACCCATGGAAACAATTCCCAACTTTGTGTGAGGAGTTACAAGCCACAAGGGTTTGAATTGAATGACAGTGAATTTATCACAGGGTGGAAAAGTAGAATTTTGGGGTTTTTAGAATGGGGGTTCGGGAGGCAAGATGGAGGAATCTGGGCATGTCCTGTCTTTCTCCTCCTTCTTCTTGTCCTCCATCTGCTGTGATGCTGGCGCTTGTTTCTATGGATTTTAGTCCACAGAAAAAATTACCAACTTTGTGTGAAGAGTTACAAGCTACAGGGGTTTGAATTGAATGATAGTTAATTTATCACTGGGTGGAAAAGTAGAATTTTGGGGTTTTTAGAATGGGGGTTCAGGAGGCAAGATGGAGGAATCTGTGTTCTGCCTTTCTCCTTCTTGTTCTCCATCTTCTCCTGTGATGGTGGCACTTTGTGATTGGTTTAGAGTAGAGACAAACTGTCTAACACAGGTGATAGGAATTGGAAAATTATTGTAAATAAAGTAGATGTAGTTTTTAGTATAAAAAGCCAACACCGCCCCCAGGGCAGTCAGTGTGCCACGAACTGACCTGCTGGAGAGATCTGAGCAGGTCAGAGAAAGAATGGAGTAGACAAGAGAAAGAGAAGGAGAGCCAAGGAATCCTGTCTTCTTCTATAGTCCCAGGGCTGGGAAAAAGAGACTTTTTAACACCTCGGGGTCATCCCAACACCAGAGACCCCGTCAGGATCCAGCCCCATCCCCTGGAGCCCGGGAGGAGAGGAGCTGGAACTGCGGCCTGAAGGAAGGAGCTGCCAAATTTCCACAGCAGCCCCGGCTCGTGTTCCAGCCACATTTCCCTGAAAACACAACCTGGCAGGACACACAAGGAGCCTTCGGAGAGGCTGCCCCGGCTCGGTGCAGCGCAGCAGGGCCAGGGCTGGGCAGGCTGCTGCAGCCCTGGGAGCTCAGAAGATGCTGCCAGTCCCAACCCTTGGGAAAGGGACAGCACTAACAGCCCCAGCCCGAGTGCTGCTGGAGCTGAGATGACCAAAACAAAAGGTTTTGCTGGTGCTGTGAGCCACAAGAATGTCACACAGATGTCAGGACCCAGGACATTGCTCTGGCTGCCCTGGGTGATTCAAAACCCTGGCAGGGGGCTCAGAGACCTTGGCACGGAGTCAGAAACACCTGTGCCTTCTATTTTAGCCCATGGAAACAATTACCAAATTGTGTGAGGAGTTACAAGCCACAAGGTTTCAGCAGAATGATAGCGAATTTGTCACAGGGTGAAAAATGTAGAATTTTGGGGATTTAGAATGGGGGTTCAAGGGGCAAGATGGAGCAATCTGGGTGTGTCCTGTCCTCCTTCTCCTTCTTCTTGTCCTCCATCTTCTGCTGTGATGGTGGCACTTTTGGATTGGTTTAGAGACAGACGGTCTAACATAGGTGATAGGTATTGGACAATTATTGTAAATAAAGTACAGTAGTTTGTAGTGTAAAAAGCCAACACCACCCCAAGGGCGGTCAGTGTGCCACAACCCAACCTGCCAGACAGATCTCAGCAGGTCAGAGAAAGAATGGGATAGATAAGAGAAAATAAACAGCCTTGAAAAGCAGAACTGATGAATCTCAGCTTCTTCTTCGGTCTCAGGGCTGGGAAAAAAAGATTTTCTAATACCTGGGGGCCATCTCAACCACAGAAAGCTGAGACACGGAAAGCATCACTGGGAAGGGGACACAGGATCTACTCTGGGAGTCCCAGCCTGCTGTGACACAGGCTTAGTGTGAGGCATACAATGACCCCAAACCTGCCTGATCCCCATCTCTGTTCAAAACCAGAGCTTTTTGAGTTCCAAACAGGCGCCCACCTGCAGCCAAGGGCACAAAGCAGCAAACTTAATCATGGTGACAAAGGAAATGAATCCATGGCTCCCCTAATCCCCAGTCCAGGCCAAACCGGATAAGGACACCAAGGGCAGAGCAGCAAAGCCCCAGCCTGGCTGGGAGCCCCAGGAACATTCAGATCTGGGTTTGGATTTTGGACTTTATCTCTGGTTGAGGCTGCAGCTCGCAGGGCAGGAACCACGTGCAGCCCTGACGCCAAGGGCCTGAATAATCTCATTGCACATGACAGCCAAGGCTGTGCCAGCTGCACAGAGCTCACCTGCCCTCCCCACGGCACAGGGCACGCTGGCACTGCACTGAGGGAAGGGCCTTACCCACAGGGAGATGCCACCATCCTGTCCTGTCACTACAGGTGGAGGCATTTATTATTATTATGTTATGTTATGTTATGTTATGTTATATATAATATATAATATTATTTGCCATAATATATAATAATATTAATAAATAATATACATAATATATAATATATAATATATAATATATAATATATAATATATTATATATTATATATTATATATTATATATTATATATTATATATTATATATTATATATTATATATTATATATTATATATTATATATTATATATTATATATTATATTATATATTATATATTATATATTATGGTGGAGGCAATTATTATTAATAATAATTGAATACACCCCTTGAGTAACAAACTCAGGCTTCTGCTCCCCAGCATGAGGGGTTTGGAGCACAAACCCTGCAAGGAACCCCTGAGGGAGCTGGGGTGCTCAGCCTGGAGCAAAGGAGACTCAGGGGGGTGCCCCATCACTGTGCAGCTCCAGTGCAGTCTCCAGGCCTCCCTCCTCCTCCTCCCTTCACAAAGCTCTATCACCACCAGCCCTGATGCCCAGGGCAAGGATCAGGAGAGGAGAGTCAGAGGGACAAGAGGGGACAATCCAGAGCTGTCACCACACAGGCCTCCTTTGCCATGCCCTCAGTGCAGTCTCCAGGCCTCCCTCCTCCTCATCCTCCCTTCACAAAGCTCTAGCACCACCAGCCCTGATGCCCAGGGCAAGGAGAAGAGCAGCCATGTGTGTCAGGAGAGGGGATGGCAGTGAAGGGGCAGAGGGACAAGAGGGGACAATCCAGAGCTGGTCAGTGACACACATCCCTCACCAGCCTCTGCTTTGCCACCTCCCCAAAGCCCTCAGTGCAGTCTCCAGCCTGTCCCTGCCCCACAGGGCCCCCTCCTCATCCTCCTCCCATCACAGTGAGTCTGTAGAGCCCCAGCAGCTGATGGAAACCCCCGTTTGTCACCAACCCACGTGGGTGAAGAGCCAAGCAACAGCCCAGACGTGAGACCCAGCACTACCTAAGGCTGTGCACTTCGCTTTACCTACAGCAGGCAGGATTTTAGGGGAAATCCTGAGACCAGGAGCCGAGCAGGGCTCTCCTCCTCCAGCAGCCACCCCCAGGCTCCTTCAGCCAGCAGGAAAACACACACAGTTGTGCTTCTATTTTTAAGGAAAGCCCTTCTCTGCATCCTGCTGGCACCACATGAAAGCTCTCAGGACACAGGGGCTATTCTCAGCTCCCTGCAGGCTCTCCCAGCCCCAGGAGCCTCCACAGCACCTGTTGGCAGCAGCAGCCGCGTGGCCCCAGTGCTGGGGAGCTTTGGTGGAGCTGGGGCAGAGCCTGGACCAGCAGGGTCCCAGCCAGCACCATCACCTCAAAACACCTCGGCCAGCGAGGGGGCAAAACTCACTGCAAAGTGCACAAACTTCCAGAAATACCAGGGGGGAAATTTCCCCCCTGTTGGTGTTACCAAGGCTGGGCTCGAGGCAGAGCAAGGACTCACTGAACCATGGTTTGGGTTAAAGGAACCCTAAAGGGAGTCACTAAATCATGGTTTGGGTTAAAAGGAACCCTAAAGGGAGTCACTAAATCATGGTTTGGGTTAAAGGAACCCTAAAAAGAAGACACTAAATCAAGGAATGGTTTGGGTTAAAAGGAGAGCCCTGAATCAAAAAGTCACTGAAAAGGAAAGGAATGGAATCAAGGAATGGTTTGGGTTAAAAGGAACTCTAAAAGAAGTCACTGAATCATGGAATGGTTTGGGTTAAATGGAGCCCTAAAAGGAGTCACTGAATCATGGTTTGGGTTAAAGGAACCCTAAAAGGAACCCTAAAAGGAATCACAGAATCAAGGAATGGTTTGGGTTAAAGGAACCCTAAAAGGAGTCACTGAATCAAGGAATAGTTTGGGTTAAAGGAACCCAAAAAGGAATCACTGAATAAAGGAATGGTTTGGGTTAAAAGGAACCCAAAAAGGAGCCACTGAATCAAGGATTGGTTTTGGTTAAAGGAACCCTAAAAGAAGCCACTGAATCATTATTTGGGTTAAAGGAACCCTAAAAGAAGCCACTGAATCATAGTTTGGGTTAAAGGAACCCTAAAAGAAGCCACTGAATCATAGTTTGGGTTAAAGGAAATCCTTCCAAGGAACCCAAAAAAGTCAGGCTGCTAAAAGAACCCTAAAAAAGAAACCTGAATCAATGGTTTTGTTAAAAGGAACCCTAAAAGGAGTCACTGAACCATGGTTAGGATTAAAAGGAAACCCCAAAGATCATTTTTCAATATACATGGGCAAAACCAGGCTGTGTTTTGTACTCTTATTTTTTCAATATACAACAAAAACCACGTGGAGAACTCGCAGGACAGAGTCTCTGATCCTCCCACGGATGCTCAGCACCCCACTGCTTTGACAGTGTTTACCAGCAGGCTCCTTGATTTCCTCCCAAATCCCACAGGCAGCAAAGTGGTTTGGACTCGTTTTGCCTGCTCGATTAAAAGGGAGATGGGATAAAAGGATAAAGGCACGGATATTTAAACAAACCAACAGAAAAATCTCCTCCCGCAGCTACTGCTGCTCCCTTGGCAAACAGCCTGGACTCCTTGGGCATTCCCATACCCAGCTTTTAAAAGGAAACCTCTCCCCTCAGCCAGCCTCAATCCCAGGGCAGCGTTACCCTGGATGCTGAGTGTGGGGTGAGCAGGGGGCAGCTGCTCCCTCGGGGTCAGCCCGGGGCTCCTGGGCCCTGCTGTGAATGAATTTAAGCTTTCTCAATCCCACTTATTCACCAGAGGAGCTCAGGGCTGGGGGAAGCCAAAGAGCAGACAGGGCAGCCTTTGTGTGGCTCTGCCACCCACCCCAGGCTGGGCAGCCCCTAAGCAGAGCCTGGGGCACTGGGGGAGCAGGGGCTGGCACAGCCCCACAGAGCCTGCAGCAGCACCCTGAGGCAGCAGAGCCTCATTTCAGGGAGAAATGAAGCCTTGAAGAGCCCCTGGGAAGGGCACCCACACTGCACTGCCCCCATCCATCACACAGGGCAAGGGGCCTGTGCTCAGTTGTGTTGTATTTAACACATTTCATAAGTCCTGTAATGTTGTATTTAACATACCTCTCTATTTGTTTTGTCTTGTGGGCAGCAGATCTTCACAGCACAAACTCAGGATCTTCCTTGGTCAGGGCTCCTCCAAGGCCCCTGACTGGCCAGCCCACCCCTTTTTATCCCAGTTACCTTGACTGGCCACAGCTGCAGCCCAATGAAGGACATCGCAGCCACAGCCCATCAAGAATAACTAGGATTGGCCAGGGTAAAGATATTAAAATACAGTACAGGTATATAATACATATATTTAAGGCCTCCTACACAGCTGGGGCTGGGCTCTGTCTGCAGGAACCGACAGAGCAGAGCACACAGCCTGCAGCTGCACCGAGGGAAACACAGGCTGGAGAGCAGGGAAAGGTTTTTATAGAAAAAGTGATAAAGTGTAGGAAATGAATTTGTAGAGAGTTAGGCATTTACAGCATGGTGTGGCAAAAGCTGATAGGCCAAGAAACGCTTATCATTTATTGTAATTAAGAAATAGCTAACTTCTGGTTGTGGTGGTGTGAATTATAACACCTGTGTTGTCTCACCCTTTACATGAGACTGAAAACTGAATAAAAGTTTTTAAAATGGCTCTCTGTTGCCCCATCTCTGGGTCAGAAAAGAGCATAATCTGACAGTAAAGTTCTGGAATGTTCTGCCCAGGGAGGTGGTGGAGTCCCCATCCCTGGGGGTGTTTAACAAAGCCTGGATGTGGCACTGGGTGCCAGGGCTGAGTTGAGGTGTTGGGGCTGGGTTGGACTTGATAATCCTGAAGGTCTTTTCCAACCCAGGGATTCTGGGAATTCTTTTTCCAGGGTTGCCCTCAATGTGGGTACAAGATCCAGCTGTGCCGTGATGGTCAGCAGTTCAGTCACCAAAACTCTCCAAGCATCAGCACCATGGCCCAGGCCAGCCCTGCTGCAGCGACATTTGCCTGCTTGTTTCAGGGCAATCTTTGAGGAGAAGGAAACATGAAAGGAACGTTTTGGTTAAAGCCAGAGCTGCCTGACCTGCTAAGAACACGCTGCCCTTGCTGCCAGAGTCTGGCAAAACCGAGCTAAAGGGATGCCCTGAGCTTCCTAAATCCTCTCCTCACTGGAGCCACGGGGCCATGCCTGACCCGCAGCTCCTCCAGAAGTGGGAATATCACCCCAAAGCACTGCACTGAGGCACTCAAACATCATCTCCCACAGCCCCCCCAGACTGTGGCAGAGGCAGAACCTCAGAGCTGCTCCACAGCTCCCAGGAAAAAGCAGCTCTGGCTCCCACCCAGCCCAAACTCCTGCTCAGTGGCACCCAACGCATTTTAACCCATTCAGAACCTCCTCATCATCTTCCTCACCCAGCTTCCATCAGCCCAGCATCACTGGCTGTCTCCTCCAGCAGCTGGGACCACCAGGACACTTCCAAAATCTCCCAGAGAGCTGAAGCTGAATCCCAATACCCAGGGAACATCTCATGTCCTGGCAGAGCCGTTCTTTACAGCAACTCCTCCTCACCACAAGAGATTGTGACCGTGCTCACAGGGGTCCGAGGATGAGGGAAGAGACGGGGATCTGACTCCATGTTTCAGAAGGCTGATTTATTATTTTATAATATATATTACATTAAAACTATACTAAGGGAATAGAAGAAAGGATTTCATCAGAAGGCTGGCTAAGAATAGAATAGTAAAGAACGATAACAAAAGTTGTGTCTTGGACTCTCTGTCTGAGCCAGCTGACTGTGATTGGCCATTAATTAGAAACAACCAACATGGGCCAATCTCAGATGCACCTGTTGCATTCCACAGCAGCAGATAACCATTGTTCACATTTTGTTCCTGAGGCCTCTCAGCTTCTCAGGAGGAAAAACCCTAAGGAAAGGATTTTCCATAAAAGATGTCTGCGACAAGAGACTGGGAGTGTGAGCTCTGAGGTGGAACAAGCAGGGTGGGAGGGGATGGAGAGGAGGTGTCAGCGTGGGGCTGCCCAGCCCCTCACACCTGCAGCAGGGCAATCCCTCGTGGGAAACACTGAGGACAAAAACAAAAGGCTTCCCAGGCCTCTTCCAAGCTCCTGGGCCAGCCAGGGGCAGATGTTGTCTCCAGAAGCCTGGGACGATGCCCAGCGAGGGCTGCAACACCCCCAGGCTCCCCAAACAGCCCTGTCCCCGTGCCAGCGCTGCTCTGCCCGAGGCACGGGAGGGAACCAGCCCAAAATGCCAAACTCACAGCTCTGATGCCTTCCAGGAGATAACCTGAGCTTAAACTTCCTGGCAAGCCCTCCCTTCCCAGAGCCTCTTGCGCAAGAACCGCCTGCCCTGCCTGGGGCTCCTCCAGCAAATCTGCCCAGCACAGAGAGGCTGGGAAATGGCCCAAGAGGAAGAGAGAGCCACAGCAGGGCCCCAGGGGACAGGAGGAGGCTGCCACGGGTGACAGTGGCTCCTTCAGCCCGGCTCTGGGAGCCACGTTGAGTCCCAAAGCCGTGGTGACAGCTCAGTGGCACCCACGGTGGTCTGTTCACTAAATAGAATGAACAGAACAAAATGAACAGAATAGAATAGAAATAGAAATAGAATAGAATAGAATAGAATAGAATAGAATAGAATAGAATAGAATAGAATAGAATAGAATGGAATAAGAATGGAATGGAGTAAGAATGGAATGGAATGGAATAAGAATGGAATGGAATGGAATGGAATGGAATGGAATGGAATGGAATGGAATGGAATGGAATGGAATGGAATAGAATGGAATAGAATAGAATAGAATAGAATAGAATAGAATAGAATAGAATAGAATAGAATAGAATAGAATAGAATAGAATAGAATAGAATAGAATAGAATAGAATAGAATAGGAGTTTGAGCTGTTCCTAACACTGAGCTGGGAGATGCCAGCACGCTCACTGCTGCTGGAATTCAAAACCATCCCTGCTAGCACACACCTCCCCTGCTCTTGATTTTATTTACTGCTCCTGTTAGACTAAGCTGAGCATAACACACATACTTTTGGGTTTGTTTGGACCTGATTGCATCTGCTTTAGCCCCAGCCCAGCGGAGATAGCTGGGATTCTGTTGGAACCCAGGACATTCCTCTGGCTGCCCTGGAGGACTCGAGACGCTGGCAAGGGGCTCAGAGACCTTGGCATGGACTCAGAAACACCTGTGCCTTCCATTTTAACCCATGGAAACAATTCCCAACTTTGTGTGAGGATTTACAAGCCACAAGGGTTTGAACTGAATGACAGTGAATTTATCACTGGGTGGAAAAGTAGAATTTTGGGGTTTTTAGAATGGGGGTTCGGGAGGCAAGATGGAGGAATCTGGGCATGTCCTGTCCTTCTCCTCCTCCTTCTTGTCCTCCATCTGCTGTGATGCTGGCGCTTGTTTCTATGGATTTTAGTCCACAGAAAAAATTACCAACTTTGTGTGAAGAGTTACAAGCTACAGGCGTTTGAATTGAATGATAGTTAATTTATCACTGGGTGGAAAAGTAGAATTTTGGGGGTTTTAGAATGGGGGTTCAGGAGGCAAGATGGAGGAATCTGTGTTCTGTCTTTCTCCTTCTTGCTCTCCATCTTCTGCTGTGATGGTGATACTTTGTGATTGGTTTAGAGTAGAGACAAACTGTCTAACACAGGTGATAGGAATTGGAAAATTATTGTAAATAAAGTAGATGTAGTTTTTAGTATAAAAAGCCAACACCGCCCCCAGGGCAGTCAGTGCGCCAGGAACCGACCTGCTGGAGAGATCTGAGCAGGTCAGAGAAAGAATGGAGTAGACAAGAGAAAGAGAAGGAGAGCCAAGGAATCCTGTCTTCTTCTATAGTCCCAGGGCTGGGAAAAAGAGACTTTTTAACACCTCGGGGTCATCCCAACCCCAGAGACCCCGTCAGGCTCCAGCCCCATCCCCTGGAGCACAGGAGGAGAGGAGCTGGAACTGCGGCCTGAAGGGAGGAGCTGCCAAATTTCCACAGCAGCCCCGGCTCGTGTTCCAGCCACATTTCCCTGAAAACACAACCTGGCAGGACACGCAAGGAGCCTTCGGAGAGGCTGCCCCGGCTCGGTGCAGCGCAGCAGGGCCAGGGCTGGGCAGGCTGCTCCAGCCCTGGGAGCTCAGAAGATGCTCCCGATCCCAGCCCTTGGGAAAGGGACAGCACTAACAGCCCCAGCCCGAGTGCTGCTGGAGCTGAGATGACCAAAACAAAAGGTTTTGCTGGTGCTGTGAGCCACAAAAATGTCACACAGATGTCAGGACCCAGGACATTGCTCTGGCTGCCCTGGGTGATTCAAAACCCTGGCAAGGGGGCTCAGAGACCTTGGCACAGAGTCAGAAACACCTGTGCCTTTGATTTTAGTCCATGGAAACAATTACCAAATTGTGTGAGGAGTTACAAGCCACAAGGTTTCAGCAGAATGATAGCGAATTTGTCACAGGGTGAAAAATGTAGAATTTTGGGGATTTAGAATGGGGGTTCAAGGGGCAAGATGGAGCAATCTGGGTGTGTCCTGTCCTCCTTCTCCTTCTTCTTGTCCTCCATCTTCTGCTGTGATGGTGGCACTTTTGGATTGGTTTAGAGACAGACTGTCTAACATAGGTGATAGGTATTGGACAATTATTGTAAATAAAGTACAGTAGTTTGTAGTGTAAAAAGCCAACACCACCCCAAGGGTGGTCAGTGTGCCACAACCCGACCTGCCAGACAGATCTCAGCAGGTCAGAGAAAGAATGGGATAGATAAGAGAAAATAAACAGCCTTGAAAAGCAGAACTGATGAATCTCAGCTTCTTCTTCGGGCTCAGGGCTGGGAAAAAAAGATTTTCTAATACCTGGGGGTCATCTCAACCACAGAAAGCTGAGACACAGAAAGCATCACTGGGAAGGGGACACAGGATCTACTCTGGGAGTCCCAGCCTGCTGTGACACAGGCTTAGTGTGAGGCATACAATGACCCCAAACCTGCCTGATCCCCATCTCTGTTCAAAACCAGAGCTTTTTGAGTTCCAAACAGGCGCCCACCTGCAGCCAAGGGCACAAAGCAGCAAACTTAATGATGGTGACAAAGGAAATGAATCCACGGCTCCCCTGATCCCCAGTCCAGGCCAAACCGGATAAGGACACCAAGGGCAGAGCAGCAAAGCCCCAGCCTGGCTGGGAGCCCCAGGAACATTCAGATCTGGGTTTGGATTTTGGACTTTATCTCTGGTTGAGGCTGCAGCTCGCAGGGCAGGAACCACGTGCGGCCCTGACGCCAAGGGCCTGAATAATCTCATTGCACATGACAGCCAAGGCTGTGCCAGCTGCACAGAGCTCACCTGCCCTCCCCACGGCACAGGGCACGCTGGCACTGCACTGAGGGAAGGCCCTTACCCACAGGGAGATGCCACCATCCTGTCCTGTCACTACAGGTGGAGGCATTATTATTATTATTATTATTATTATTATTATTATTGTTGTTGTTGTTGTTGTTGTTATTGTTTTAGTTATTGTTATTGTTATTGTTGTTGTTTTGTTATTATTTTGTTTTGTTTTTGTTGTTATATAATATATAATAATATTTGCCATAATGTATAATAGTATTAATAAATAATATTTAATATAATAAATAATATATAATATATAATAAGGTGGAAGCAATTATTACTCATAATAATTGGAATACACCACAGGAGTAACAAACTCCAGGCTTCTGCTCCCCAGCATGAGGGGTTTGGAGCACAAACCCTGTGAGGAGCCCCTGAGGGAGCTGGGGGTGCTCAGCCTGGAGCAAAGGAGACTCAGGGGTGCCCCCATCACTGTGCAGCTCCTGAAAGGGGCCTGTGCTCAGCTGGGGCTGGGCTCTGTCTGCAGGAACCGACAGAGCAGAGCACACAGCCTGCAGCTGCACCGAGGGAAACACAGGCTGGAGAGCAGGGAAAGGTTTTTATAGAAAGAGTGATAAAGTTCTGGAATGTTCTGCCCGGGGAGGTGGTGGAGTCCCCATCCCTGGGGGTGTTGGAAAGGAAAAGGGAAAGGAAAAGGGAAAGGAAAGGGGAAAGGAAAGGGGAAAGGAAAGGGGAAAGGAAAGGGGAAAGGAAAGGGGAAAGGAAAGGGGAAAGGAAAGGGGAAAGGAAAGGGGAAAGGAACTCACCATCCCTGGATGAGTTTAACAAAGCCTGCATGTGGCACTGGGTGCCAGGGTTTAGTTGAGGGGTTGGGGCTGGGTTGGACTCTTTAAAGTCTCTGCCAACGCAGTGATTCTGTGAGTTCTGTGCATCCTCCTCAGCAGCACCAGAGTGAAGCTGGAGCCACAGGGCAGCTCCCAGAGTAGATCCTGTGTCCCCCCCTCCCAGTGATGCTCTCCACGTGACATTTTTGTGCCTCACAGCACCTCCAGCAAAACTTTTCTTTTCAGGTCATCTGAGGTCCAGCAGCACTCAGGGACTGGGTGCCTCAGTCCCCTGCCCAGGCCACAAAGGAGCAGTGAGTTAATGCAGCCATTAAACCCGCCAGCCTCTGTAATCCCCACCTCAAATTGGTAGGATCTTAAAAGGCTGAAATCTTTGAAATGACTCAGCCACGGGGTACAGAGGCAGAACAGTTTAAAAGGCTGTTAAAGCTCTCTGCATTCAGAGCTGCTCTTGCTCCAACCCCTGCACACTGTTCCCCATCCATTTCTTTTGGGCAATGGGCACAGAGCTGAGAGCTCTCCCCAGAATGAGCCCCAGGCACCAGAAACACTCACAGCCCTTGTTCTAGCAGGAGCTGAAAGATATTTTATATATCGTATTTTCAGACAGCAAGAGAGTCACAAAAAGGTTTGGTTGGAAGGGACCTTGAGGGGTCATCTCCTTCCAACCCCCACCACGGACAGGGATGCCTCCCCCCAAAGCTGGCTGGCTTTTCTCACCTGGCAGCAATGAGGATGGGACCCACCTTCAGTGGGACACTGTCACAGACATCTTTTATGGAAAATCCTTTCCTTAGGGTTTTTCCTCCTGAGAAGCTGGGAGGCCTCAGGAACAAAATGCGAACAATGGTTATCTGCTGCTGTGGAATGCAACAGGTGCATCTGGGATTGGTCTCATGTTGGTTGTCTCTAATTAATGGCCAATCACAGTCAGCTGGCTTGGACAGAGAGTCTGAGCTACAAGCTTTTGTTATTATTTTTTCTTTTTCTATTCTTAGCCAGCCTTCTGGTGAAATCCTTTTTCTATTCTTTTAGTATAGTTTTAATATAATATATATCATAAAATAATAAATCAAGCCCTCTGAAACATGGAGTCAGATTCCCTCATCCTAAACCCCCATGAGCACGGTCACAGGACACAGACCCCAGGGTGATGTTGAATTCCACACTGTCACCCCCAGAGATGACCACGATGCTGACCCAGTGTGGCTGCCCAGCTCCAGACTGGTTTTTTGGGGAGTACTCAGGCCAAGCTGCACTGCCCTGCCAGCCCCTGCAGCTGCCGGAGGCATCGCCCTGGTCCTGCTTCAAACTCTGCCTCCTCCAAAATCAGCCTGCAAGGTCAGCCAGGTCCTGAAGAGGCTCCCCAGCTGGTGCTCACCTCTGCAGCCCACAGAGGAGCTGGGCAGCCTGGGGCGGGCATGGGGCTACCTGGGACACCCGGCACAAACCAGAGCCATGGGACTGGCCTGAGGTGGTCATGGGGTTACCAGGGACACCTGGCACAGGGCAGAGCCATGGAATGGGCACAGGGATACCTGAGACACCTGGCACAGGGCAGAGCCATGGAATGGGCACAGGGCTACCTCGGACACCTGGGGGCCATGGGCAGGTTGGTACCTGGGACACCTGGCACAACCCCTGGAGCCATGGGACTGGCCTGGGGCCCTGGAGCTGGCCTGGGTGGGCATGAGATTACCTGGGACACCTGGCACAAACCAGAACCATGGAGCAGGCCTGGAGTGGGCACGGGGATACCTGGGACACCTGGCACAAGGCAGAGTCCTGGAGTGGGCACAGGGATACCTGAGACACCTGGCACAGGCCAGAGCCATGGAGTGGGCACAGGGATACCCGGGACCCCTGGCACAAGGCAGAGCCCTGGAGCTGGCCCATGCCAGGCCGTGGCAGCCGCCCTGGCCCCGCAGCAGCCCCAGCACGGGCCAGGGGAGGCCCAGGGGAGGCAGCACGTTATTCTTGGAAACCAGGAGGTGAGGTCATGCTGCCTGAATGCTGCAACTTGAGGCCAGACGAGCGGGGCCAGTTGTGCTTGGAGAGGAGCCTGGGCCGTGCGCAGGCCGGGAGCAGCAGCAAAGCCCTTCTGAAGGAAGGAGGGCCCTTCCCTCTCAGCTCCTCAGAGACAGCAAAACCACAGAGAAAGGATGGGTTTGAGGAGAGCCAAGCACCCTGGCGTGGGGCACGGGAGGCCAGCGGGGAGGCTGAGGAGGTGGCAGATCCTAAAGCTGGAATGATGCTGCTCCTACGGCCACTTCTGAGCCAGCCACTCCTCCAGACGCCTCCCACGTACCTGCACCACCCTGCAGGCCAGCAAGAGCTCCTCCACCCCATCAGACAGCACAGCACTCCCCAGAGCTGTCTGTGAGGAGAGAAGTCACCAACTCCATCCTTCAGGCTTCCTCAGCAGACACCTTCCAGGAGTTTTCACCACCTGTGCCCACCCAACGTGCCAGGAGACCTGGCTCTCAGGCTGTACAGCCTCATTTAGTATTATTTCAGGTATTATTTTGGTATTTATTTCAGGTATTAATTCAGTGTTATTTCAGGTATGTATTATTTCAGGTATTATTTCGGTATTTATTTCAGGTATTTATTATTTCAGTATTTATTTCAGGTATTTATTATTTCAGGTATTATTATTTCGGTATTTATTCAGTTATGTCAGGTATTCATTATTTCAGGTATTTATTATTTCAGGTATTTATTATTTCAGTATTTATTCAGTTATTTCAGGTATTCATTATTTCAGGTATTTATTATTTCAGGTATTATTTCAGTTATTATTTCAGTATTTATTTCAGGTATCTATTATTTTATTATTTCAGTATTTATTATTTCAGTATTTATTATTTCAAGTATTTATTATTTCAGTATCTATTATTTCAGTATTTATTATTTCAGTATTTATTATTTCAGTATTTATTATTTCAGTATTTATTATTTCAGTATTTATTTCAGGTATTAATTCAGTGTTATTTCAGGTATTTATTATTTCAGGTATTAATTCAGTGTTATTTCAGGTATTTATTATTTCAGGTATTATTTCAGGTATTATTTCCACATTGTTTTGGTTCTTTCAAAGCATGGCAAAGCCCAGCCCCTGCCCTGCATCCCTCACTGCTCAAGGCACAGCCATCCATCACCTGCACAGCCCCTGAACCAGCACTGGCCTGCAATGAGGTTTTCCTGCTCTGTGTGTGGAAGTGATGGCACAGACAGCACAAACCCTGCCAAAGGCCAGCAGGGCTCAGTGGGAATGGCTCAATCGTGGTTTTACCTGGTGGCATTTGGCTATTAAACCCCACGTGCAGGGGCTGTGCTCTCACCCAGCTCAGCTCCTCAGCCCGGTGCCGCCTCTGCCGCTCAGTAAATCACTGCAGCTCAGTTCCCCACCCCTGAGAACATGGGAAACGTCTTTTGCAAGACCCACGGCTGATGGCATTAGATCATTAATGAGAGGAAGAGCCCCACCACTTCCTGAGCACGTACCAAAGAGAAAACCCCTGCTCCCGGGCCTTATCAGCCCATCACAGTCCTAGATCTGACTGCTCAGAACATGCGAAGTGTTTAACAGAGATTATGGCAAATCCTAAATCGTTTAAACAAACTCCAGCCCCAAGTCAGTAGACTCCTTTGGTCAATGAGATAATAAACCACAGCTTTGGAAAAGTCCCAGTGATGTCACTGCAGTTTCCACAGCTTTTCAACCACGTCTCGCACAGAAGGCCACAGCGAAGACATTTCTGATTCCATAAAACACATGGCAGAGCTAATTAAAAAACCATCACTGAGAGAGGGACAGAAGAACAGCAGGCACAGCAAGCTGTTTGCCCTGAGCACGAGCCCAGCACCTCCATTCACTCCCTCACTTCAGGGGTGTTTTCCCAGATGGATTTTTGGAGGGACACGGGGAGCTCTGGCTGCACCAACTCACTCACCCACAGAGCTGCTCAGCCACCAGCCCCGAGCTGCCTGCCCTAATTCCACACCGGGCACCTTCCCAGAACAGCAAACCACAAGCACCATCCTCCTTCCTCCTTCTCCATCAGGGGAACCATCACTCATGCGTTATCAGATGAGGCCAAGAGCAGGGCAGAGAGTTTCGCAAACACGCCCCAAAGCACCAAGGATGCTGCAGAAAAAAAAAATCCACCAGCAGCCTCCACAGCCCTGAGCTCCTCCAGCCCTTCCAAAGCTCACCAGTCCAGCTGAGGATCTCCTGCTTTGAAGGTGAAGTCAGCAGCGAGGTTTGCTCGTTCATTTTAAAGCAAACCTGCTCCACAAAGAGCTCCATCGTGCAATGCATACATCAGAGGAAAACTCCAAAAACTCATCACCTTAAACACCAGTCCCCACTCTCCAGCCTGGCCTAGCTGCCATTTCCTCCTGGAATTAAGGCAGCCAGCCCAAAGATTAGTCTTAAAAGTGGAATTTGCAGCAGGCAAAGAGCCCTCGCTCCCAGCCCCACCACGGCAGCCTGACCACAGCCAACCCTGCCAAGCCAGGCCAGCAGTGACCTACATAGAGCAGCCTCCACAGAAATTACAAGCCTAATTTTGCCTACTAATAAATCACACCAAGGTACAAGGAAGAAAGGGGTAAGGAACCAGGCATTTCGGCTCCATTCATCACCTCTCCCCAGGCTTTCTGTTCCCAGCCTGCAGCAGATCATCCTGCTTCAAACAGGGGCAGGGCACGGGTGACTGGGACCATCCCAAGAATTAGGAAAAGCAGAAGAACCTTGTTTTGGCTGCCTCCCACACCAGGTAATTCTTCAAACAGGGGCAGGGATGCCACGCCTCACACCAGGTAATTCAGGTACCACAGGTACCACAAAAAAAATACAAAAAATGGGAAACAGAAAATGAACAAAATCTGGGGTGGGAAACAAAAAGATGAACAAGAACCTGTAAGAAAAGTAGAAGAATCTGGCTTGCCTCACCAGCTTTTGCCACCCAGATGCAAAAAATACACAGCAAGCAGAACTACTCTTGTTTTCACCCTCACACAGCAAGCAGAACACAGGAGTGCTTTATTTAATGATGTGTCTCTGCCATGGACTGTTGCTCTGGAAGGAGAAGAAAATTGGCCCTTACGTTTTCCCTGCTGCTAGAACACTTTCCCCAAGCTCAAACTCTCCTGGAGCACTGAAAAGTTCTCTTCAGCAAAGTGTTTCTCAGTAAAACCCCTACCAAAACCAGCTCTTGATTTGGGAGGAAGAGCTTTAACAACACAACAGCGGCTCGTGACCCAAGAGGAAGCACAACATGACCAGAAGACACCGTTCACATCAGGGAGGGACACAAGTGTGTCTCATCCTCCAGTGAAGGATTGCGTTGTTATACAAGATTTTGGAACAGCAAACCTAAAGAATGACACTCCAAATGGAAAGGTTCACTGCACAACCAAAGCAGGCAGCAGACAGATTTCAGCTGTGGCTCCTGGCCGTGGGCCATCAGGATTCTTTTAAGCATCATCTGAAACATGACAACTCGATGCAATCACTTCTGTGGATCCTGCTTTAGGTCATCTTTCCACTCTGCTGCAGCCCATGAGTAATTTGGACCCAAATACCTCCCCACAGGTCTCTAGCAGAGACGTCAGCCCGGCCGTGTACTGAGGAGGGAATGAAGTCAGCACACATCATGTCTGGGGCAGTCACCCACACCAAGTTTGGGCTCCACAGCTCAGCCCAAATACCCCAGAGGAGCAAGCCAGGTTTGGGCTCTGCAGCTCAGCCCAAATACCCCAGTGGAGCAAGCCAGGTTTGGGCTCTGCAGCTCACCCCAAATACCCCAGAGGAGCAAGCCAGGTTTGGGCTCTGCAGCTCAGCCCCAATACCCCAGAGGAGCAAGCCAGGTTTGGGCTCTGCAGCTCAGCCCCAATATCCCAGTGGAGCAAGCCAGGTTTGGGCTCTGCAGCTCAGCCCAAATATCCCAGAGGAGCAAGCCAGGTTTGGGCTCTGCAGCTCAGCCCCAATACCCCAGCTCACCCCAAATACCCCAGAGGAGCAAGCCAGGTTTGGGCCCAAATATCTCCAAGCCAGGTTTGGGCTCTCAGCCCCAATACCCCAGAGGAGCAAGCCAGGTTTGGGGTCCACAGCTCAGCCCAAATACCCCAGTGGAGCAAGCCAGGTTTGGGCTCTGCAGCTCACCCCAAATACTTCAGTGGAGCAAGCCAGGTTTGGGCTCTGCAGCTCAGCCCAAATATCCCTCACAGCCAGGTTTGGGCTCTGCAGCTCACCCCAAATTCAGTGAGGGCAGGACAAGCACCCACGGGCTCGTCCCAGAACCCAAACTCCCAGCACAGCAGTCTGGAAGGTGCTGGAGGGAATCACTTACAGTAGCAGCTGTGCTGCTCTTTGAGAAGCCAGGGACACGTCCAAGCACTCAGCTGAACTCGTCCCTCCCCGTCAGGGACGCCAGGAGAGGCCAGGACAGGGGACAGGCACAACAATCCCTTTTCCTACAAGGGACTGAGTGTCGAATACTCCTCGCCCCGCGTGAGCCATGCTGTGTCACCCTCCCACACCCCAGCCCTGCGCTCCAGGAGGTTCTCAACAAGCCAAGGGACCCGTGTGACAGGTGCCACCAACCCTGACCCCTCGCTGTGGCACGGGCAGGGCGACAGCACCAGTCCCGTGCCCCAGGCAGGGCGGGCAGAGGAAGCTCCGGCCTCCTCCTCCTCCTCCTCCATCCTTCCTCTTTCAGGGCTGCGAGAGGGAAGTGCTGGGATCTGTGCTTTAAATATGTGACTCAACTTCAGAGGCGAGGAGGAGCCCGTCTGTCAAAACAGAAGAGGATTTCGCTAATTTTCAACCCAATGAGATGACAACACAATGTCACCCTGGAGTACAACAGGGGGCAGCTCACGAGCAGTGTCTCTGGCATTTCTGAAAGAAAATACAAATTTCTATCACCCAACTGACCCTAATTCCTGAACCACAGACATTCAGCACCGTACCTTGAGCACCCCACCACCTCTGCAGCACAGCTTGTACCCCCAAAGCCCCACCTTTGTTCCCTCACTCATGTTAGAAACCCCAAACACCAACAAAGGGGCAACTCTAAACACAAAAGAAGTGGGGTTACGGGTTTAGGTGGGAGTTAGAGATTTAGGTGAGGGTTACGGGTTTAGGTGGGGTGTTTTTAGCCTTCCCTGTTCTCGGGGGAACGCCAAGGATTGGAGCAGCTCATGTGTGGGCGCAAATTGCACGGATGCTGGAGAACACGGCGCTCCCACCGAGCAGCCAGCCCTGCTCCCGGCGTGCCAGGAGCCATCCAAACTTCCCCGAGCCCGGCTGGCAGGGACACACGCTCCCCTCCTCGCTCAAAAACCTCCTTTTAAAACAAGGAGAGGGGCCCCATCACCTAGAGCGGGCTCAAACACACCTCGTAGCCACTGTTTATCCACGCCTGCCTAAAAGAAGCGAGTTAGGGACAAGGGGGTAACATCGTAACGCTGAAATATCCCCGCTGGGAAGCGGGGCACGACACGGAACGGGGACAGCGAGCAGCTGGGGGTGCTCAGGGCGCACAGCACGGAGGGAGCCCCACGTTCCGCGGAGCGTCCCCCGCCTCGGGGATGCATCCCAAGGTGCGCATCCCCTTGAGGGATCCCAGCCAGGCCACGGTCTCCTCTCCACCCCTACCCCCCCTCAAACCTTTCCCTTCGGGTTACGAAGATGTCATTTCCAGCTACAAAGCAGGAAAGCCGCGTCTCGCCGCTCGTAAAGACGGGGGGGGGAAAACCGAGATTACAGCGCGGCCGGAGGGGCGGGCGGCAGCTCATTGTCCGGCCGATGCCTCCCCGGACCCCTTCCCCCGGCAGCAGCCACCTTCCATCACTGTCACAGCGCCGCTGCCCTGCCCGGCCCCTCCCGGCCGAGCGCCCGCGCCGTCCCCGCGTCCCCCCCGCTCCCGGTCCCGCTGCCGGCCCCGCTCCCCGCGCACCTTGAGCGCGAACTTCTCGCCGCTCTTCTTGCTGAAGATCTCCAAAACTTTCCCGTTGATGCCGAGCCCCAGCACTTGCGTGGTGACCTTGTAGTCGTCCGTGATGGCATTCTTCCGGATCTGCAGGCCGCCCTTGCCCGGGAACGGCGGCGGCCCGTGCGGGGGAGCGGCGGGCGGCGGCGGCGGCGGCGGCTGCGGCGGCGGGGCCGGGCTGGGGAAGCCGGCGGGCGGCGGCGGCGCCCCGGAGAGCATGGCGGGCACCGGGCGGGCTCCGGGCGGGCTCGGCGAGGGCTCCGGGAAGGCTCGGCCGGGCGGGAGGGCGGGAGGAGCCCCGCGGGCCGTGCGGGATGGGCCGGGGGTGCGGGGGGTGAAGCAGCAGCGCCGCCGCCGCCGCCCCCCGCCGGTGCGCCCCGGCCCCGACAAGAGCGATGGCTCCGGTGCGGCGGCGGCTCCTCCTCCTCGTCCTCCTCCTCCTCCTCCTCCTCCCGCCGGGCCGGCTCTGATGTCAGCGCCCCGGCCGCCGCCGGGGGAGGGACGGGGCGGGGCGGCCCCGGGGCTGAGCCTGCGCCCGCCGGACCGGCCCCGCCGCTGCCCCAGGGGTGATGGGGGGGATTGGTCACCCAGGGGCACCGGAGACCCCCGGCCCCGCCGCTGCCCCAGGGGTGATGGGGGGGATTGGTCACCCAGGGGCACCGGAGACCCCCGGCCCCGCCGCTGCCCCAGGGGTGATGGGGGATTGGTTGAGGTGCAGACCCCTCCCCCCCGCCGCTGCCCCAGGGGTGATGGGGGGGATTGGTGCCCCAAGGGTACCGGAGACCCCCGGCCCTGCCGCTGCCCCAGGGGTGATGGGGGGGATTGGTCACCCAAGGGTACCGGAGCCCCGGCCCCGCCGCTGCCCCAGGGGTGATGGGGGGGATTGGTCACCCAGGGGTACCGGAGACCCCCGGCCCCGCCACCGCCGGTGTCCCCGGGGCCCTGGAGCCGGCGGTGGGATGGCAGCAGGTCGCGGTGTTCCCGGTGACCCGCCGGTGACAACAGGAAAGAATGGTGGGAAAAGCGTGGAGCGACAGGAGAGGGGGAATGGGCTCAGGTTGGAAGAGAGGAGGTTTAGGCTGGATATTAAGGGAAAAAATCTTCCCTGTGAGGTTGGGGAGGCCCTGGCACAGGGTGGGCAGAGGACCTGGGGATGCCCCATCCCTGGAAGTGTCCAAGGCCAGGCTGGAGCAGTCTGGGACAGTGGAAGGTGTCCCTGCCCATGGCAGGGATGGAATGAAATGATCTTCAATGTCCCCTCCAAGCCAAACCATTCTGTGATTGTATGATTGAACCTGTAACAGCTTCCCACCCGTGCCTGGCCTCTCCTTGCTGCCCTGAGAGCATCCTGAGGTGACAGAGGGCTGCTCTGAGCTTGGGTGGCTGCTGGTGCTCAACACCTCCTCCACCATCGCTCCATCTACAGCCACTTCTGCCCAGGAAGGCAGGAGCTGTAACCAACACCACAGCACAGACAGCATCAGGGGATGGGAAGCAAGTCCAAAAAGAGAAAAGCCTGATATCAGCCTGATATCATCAGCCATGTCCTGATGATAACAAATGAACTCCTATGTCCGTGTTTGTCCCAGAATCCAACAAAGACGAGGCTAAAAGAGAAGAGATCCACACTGAGGTGCAGCCTTGAGCTGCCTGACATCCACTAAAATTCCAGTGAGCATTCCTTCTGCTAGAGTGCCACAGGAAATCGAGGTATTTCATTTATGGATAGAAAAGGCACGCTGATAATCCCTGTTTTCTAAGTAAAGAACGTGTTTTTTGACATATGTGTTTTTTGACATCCATCCGTGTCCCACAAAAGGCAGGGAGTGTGCCCTGGGGAAGGGATGAAGGAACATCATGGTACACAGGACCTACACCGTGTCCTCCACAAGCAGCTGCCACCACAAGAAAGAAGAATCCAGGTCCTAAAAAGAGACAGGACAGTGAAGGGCAGGACAGGGAAGGGCACTGTGGCCTCTGAGTGTCCCCACACACAGGCAAGGCCACCCCGCAGCAGGAGCCATCTGCTCCACCTCTGCCACCTCAGCACCTTCTGAGATCAATAAAATCCTCTCTGGTTTTTTAACCAAGGCCACAGAACTGCTCCCGGTTTTACCCAGGCGGTGGCTGATCAATAGCTGGGTGAAGCAGCACATCCAGCTAATCAAAGTGCGTCATTAGCAGCAAGAGACCGAGCGTCTGTCAGGAGGTGGCAGTGACAGTCACCAGATGGGAGAGTGAGTAAACCTACACCAGGCGCTGGCAGCTTTATAAATAAAACTCTTGTCGAGCTCCCCGCGCCTCTCACTGAGTCCTGAGTTTCCCGGAGAAACCTGGAGAGCAGCAGAGCCTTCCCCCGCTCCTGGCTGCGCGTTGGCTGCGAGATTTCCCTGTCACGGATATATTTGATGAAAAATCCTTTTGTTGAGATCTTTTCTCCTGAGAAGCTGAGAAGCTTCAGCTTCTCCATGTTTTGCTGCTTTGAAATGTGATTTAGAGAATTATTTACCCAGCATGTGAATTTTTTTTTTACTTGGTGACCAATGACAGCTGCCTGTGTTGAGGCTGTGAGCGGTCACAAGATTTTATTATCATTCCCTCCTGATGAAATCCTTTCTTCTTTTAATATAGTTTTAGTATATCATTTTATTTTAATGTATATCATAAAATAATAAATCACCCCTCTGAAACACGGTAGCAAGATTCTCATCTCTCCCCTCGTCCTGGCACCCCTGCAAACACCACCGCATTTCCCACTTGGAGAATGGATTCATTCTGGGCCTTGCAGCATCTCCCAGATCCTGCAGGACCCTTCACCCCAGCCAACAAGGGGTTTTTGGGGTGGGAGTTAAATCCTACAGACCCTGCAAGCACAGATCAAAGCTGCTGCACTGTGGGGTTTTCCCCTTGCTCGGGCTGGTCTCAGCTCGTCTGGGGAAAGGAGCCTTTGAAAAGCCAAGTTTTTTCTCCACGGAGGAATCTGGTCAAAGGAAAATGACTGACCCATTTCGTGGCTCCGTTTCCTTTCGTTTCATTCATATTTGCTTTGTAACCCGAGCCTTCAGCTATTTGGAAGATAAACAGCGGCCCAGAGGAGGCACAGTTTGGGAGCCTCGGGTCCTGCCTTTCCCATGGAGTTTCCTCCTTGGTTGCTCACCCGAGGCCGGGGCTGGGCTGGCTCCTGGAGCTGGGGCAGCACAGCCCCACTTCCCTCTGCAGGCTGGGGGGGTCAGGGAACCGCATCGATTAATCGCAGAATCGTGCCAAGGTTTGGGTCGGGTGACTTTAAAGCTCATCCAGTCCCACCCGTGCCATGGCAGGGACAGCTTTCCCTGTCCCCGGTGGCTCCAGCCTGGCCTTGCACACTCCCAGGGATGGGGCAGCCACCGCTGCTCTGTGCCAGGGCCTCCCCACCCTCACAGGGAAGAATTTCCTCCTAACACCCAATCTAAACATCCCACCTTTGAATTCAAAACCATTCCCCCCTTGTCCTGTCACCAAGCCTCTTCAGCACCTTCTAATTTACTGTAATTTCTAAGGTAAATCTCATGCTTGCAGGGAGTTTGTCCTTGCTCTGTTTCAAGTCCTGCTTGTTGATAAACTCAAGATTTCTCCTATAAAATCCATGTCGTGGGGACAGATGTTTCTGTCCATCATTGCATCTTTCACAAGGTGATTGCAATGACAATCTGCTGGGGCCAGTGGGAAGCAATGAGCCCTTCAGTGTGAATTTATTAAGAAATAAAGAATTTATTAAAGAAATAACCATGGAGGGGCAGGCAAAAGAAGGCCCAGTATTTCAAGTCCTGCTTGTTGATAAACTTAAGCTTTCCCCTATAAAATTCATGTCATGGGGACAGATGTTTCTGTCCATCATTGCACCTTTCACAAGGTAATTGCAATGACAATCTGCTGGGGCCAGTGGGAAGCAATGAGCCCTTCAGTGTGAATTTATTAAGAAATAAAGAATTTATTAAAGAAATAACCGTGGAGGGGCAGGCAAGAGAAGGCCCAGTATTTCAAGTCCTGCTTGTTGATAAGCTTAAGATTTCTCCTATAAAATCCATGTCTTGGGGACAGATGTTTCTCTCCATCACTGCACCTTTCACAAGGTAATTGCAATGACAATCTGCTGGGGCCACTGGGAAGCATTGAGCCCTTCAGTGTGAATTTATTAAGAAATAAAGAATTTATTAAAGAAATAACCGTGGAGGGACAGGCAAGAGAAGGCCCAGTGTGACCATAAATATTTAATTTAAATAAAAATTTAATTTCTGCGCCCCTTACAGCAAACCTGAGCAGCGGAGCATCGGTGATGCGGAATTAGGGAGATTTTCCCAAAACGATCCAATCTGTGGTACAGAGGGGACAGAGGGGTGCCAGGTCCCTGTCCCGGGGTGTCGGGGCTCCCTGCCCGGCTCGGAGCTCATCCCGGAGCCGCCACGAGGTGGCCCCCGGGCCCCGCCGGGTCCCGCTGCGCCCGGGGCCGCGGGGCGGGAGCGGCGCGGGGGCTCCGGTGTCGATCCAGGGCACGGGATAAAATAACACTGATACTGTGCGTGAAAAATGCGGATTTTGGGATCGGCTTTTCGCAAATATTCAAATGGATATTATACGTGTTGTGTTAGAAAGTGATGCTGTGTTAATTCTCTTAAGTAGTGTGTTAAATATAGTGGAATGTTTACCAATGGTAAATGGAGGTATTGGAATATTTACCTATGTGAAAAATGTGGTATTGGAATATTTACCAATGTGAAAAATGCAGTATTGGAATATTTACCAATGGTAAATGGAGACATTGGAATATTTACCAGTATTGGAATATTTACCAGTATGCGGTATTGGAATTACCAATGGAATATTTACCGGTATTGGAATATTTACCAGTATCGGAATATTTATCAATGTGAAAAATGCGTATTTATGATTGGCTTTTCCCAAATATTCAGATGACTATTATATGTGTTGTGTTAGAAAGTGATGCTGTGTTAATTCTCTTAAGTAGTGTGTTAAATATAGTTTTAGGTTATAACAAACTGTTAAAATAGAAACTGTGCTATATAATATACTTTTTTTCCTAAAGAAAGGACTGGCACAGTGAGACAGCAGCCACAGGACACCTGAATCTTTCAGAGAAAGAGAATTTATTGCCCAATTATCAGAAGAAATGAACTTCTTCCCACCTCACTCAGCCCTGAAGATGCCTTTAGGATTCAGAGGAAGAAGCTGACACTGTCCAGACAGAATCCTGTGTTTGAATGGAATTTATGCATCATGGATGAGGTGTATGAATATGCAACAGGCTGTTGCTTTTAAGGGTTAATCCTCTGTTAACGTGGGTCCTTTTTCGGGCTTATTTTACCCAGAAAGAGGTACCCAGACATCCGTAACTCTTTGTTTCTATTGTCTCATATTGTCCTAATCCAAATTGTCCAAATTATTATTACTCTAATTATATTGCTTATTTTATAACCATTTTATTACTATTAAACTTTTAAAATTTAAAAAAACCCAAGTGATTGGCGTTTTTCACACTGGAATGGTAAGGTAAGAAGAAGGGAAGTTTATTTTCTGATTCTAATATTTATAGACTTTCAAACGTGACAGTGGATTGGAGGATGAAAGTGCTGCTTTTCCAATGACACTGGACAAACCAACAGCCCATTAAATTTCTCCTCCTCTAGAGAGGAATGTAAAAACAATTATTATTTACATAAAAGAATGTAAACATCAGAAAGCTTAGAAGAACAGGGTGACACCCTGGGGTCCCCAGCCCTGCCCAGGGTGGGACCCTGAGGTGCCACCTCTCCCCTGGCTCCAGGGGAACCATCCCAGTTCTCCCCACAGCACTCATTCCCAAGGGAACGGGGTCAGAGGAGGGTTAGGCTGAATTTTCTGGACCTTCTGAGCTTTCTGGATATCAAAGGTTCTTCCCCAGAGGGTGTTGGGGGGCCCACATCCACCCACTGCTTTCCCACACACCCCACAGCTTTACACAGCAGAGGAACAGCCACCATGTGGGGTCCAGCATGGGAAAAACCCACAAGATTTTGCTCCCTTTTAATCAAAAAACAAACAAAAACCCCAAAAAAAAAAAAAAAAAACCAAAAAACCCCCAAAAATTAAAAAAAAACCCAAACCCAAAAACAAAACAAAAAAAAACCCAAAAAAAATAAACCAAAACCCCAAAACAGAACAACAAAACCAAACCAACTCAAAAAAACCCTCTATGAACACCAAACCCAGCAGCAGTGACCTCCAGTTCTCAGCCAGGAGAAAAATCATCCAGATGAGAACGGAAACTGATTTTTCCCTACTTTTACTCCCATTTCCACTGGGGAACAGTCACTGGCTGGCAGCAGTGGCTGATCCATGAACGTGCTCTCCGTGGCAAGTAATAAACCAGATTGTTATTTGATTTTAGCAGAGTTGCCAGGAAAAAATAGACCATGAAGATGAGGGTAAGGATCACTAAGGCTCTGTGCATCCTGTTCTTCTCCCTGGGTGGATCTGTGGGAGCACGAGGCTGGGGAAAAGCCACCTAAAAAATGATAATTCCTTTAAATAATCTTTTTAGGAGAGGGGTAACAGAGTTGAGAGGATGCTGTTAATCACCAGTACAACTATCAATGCCACCTGTAAAGCAACGGAAGGACTGAAATGAGCACAGGAGGCAGCGCTGGAGGTTGCACCGAGGTTTTATTCCAGCTCAGCTCCCGGCAGCTGCTCTGCTCTCCCAGGAATCGGCTGCATCCCAGTGCCTGGAAGTGATCCTCGCGCATGGCTTGCAAATCTATTTATAAATCACTGTGGGATCCTTCGGGATGAAAGGAGCTATTCTAACTCGCGGTTATTTCCCAAAAACGCAACCACAAACTTTCTCACGCTGCTCCGCCCAGGACGAGGCTGAGAAATCTCGTTCTTATGGACACCCTCTGTGCCAGCGGGGCACAGGCTGGGTCCGGCTGGCGGCACCAGGGATATTTACCCCGGGCAGCGCCAATCTGCGGCAGCAGGGGATGGAGCGATGCCCCTTGGCACACGGTGGGAAGAGGCAGCAGCTCCAGGGCCGGGATTCCCGGCGGGGATTATCACCCGGCGGTGCTGGCATTCCGGCTCCTGGACCCTTCCCGCTGGGCATTCCCGAGCTGGCACACACAGAGCCCATGATTGTGAGGCGCGGCAGGGAATGCTGCTCGGGATTAGAGCTGTCTGCCCGCTGGGGAGGAGGATTTTCCTGCCCCTTTCCCGGCCAGCCTGGTGCCTGGCACAGGGCACAGGGCAGGGGACACCGCGCTGTCCCTGGACTCAGCAAGACCTAAGGGACAAACTGTCCGAGGGTGACGTGATGATGCTTGTATCCCCATTCATGTGTTCTGTTAATGTTGGCTATTATGTTCTGTTGGGTATTATGCCTTTAAGACCGGCTCCAAAGAGGGAAAGTTTTGGTTTGGTTTTTCTTCTCAGCCTGGCGGGACACAGGGACAGTTAGTGCTGCTTTTGCTTTTGCTGCTTTTGCTTTTGCTGCTTTTGCTTTTGGCTTTGCTCGCTTTCGCTTCTTGCTTGCTTTTTGCTTTTTGATTCTGCTCTTCAGCTAAACAGTCCAAATTTCTTCCTGGACTGTTTCCTCTCTTTTTTCAACCATCTGGACCTGCTCCGGACTGGGACCTGGGAACACCGAGAGTTTGCACCTGTAGCTGCTCAGCACCGGAGGGACTGAGAACAGAGCAACCACCCTGCAAGAGAGACTTTCTGAATTTGTCATCTTTTTCCAGAGTGGTGTCATCCGGTATTGTTCATTCTGTGTGCTGGGGGTGCTGTGCCTGTGAAATAAACACGTTCTTTCCACTTCTCTCTGAGGAATTCTTCCTGAACCGGTTGCGGGAAGGGGCCCTGTGGGTTTGCTTTCTGGAGGGGCCCTCCTTTGGAAACTCCCTACCAAATTTGCCCAAAACCAGGACACAAACCAGCATGTCCTGGTGTTCACCTCAATCAGTGACCCCTCCATCTCCTGCACAAGGCAGGAGAACACTAAAAGCCCACAAAATCCCCCCAGCATTGACCCCTTACTCTACTTGTCCCAGCACAAGGATTTTTCCATCTGAAACTGGAAACTGGAAACTGGATGCTGATTCAATGCCCAAATGTGCCAAATGTCCCTGTGAGACAGTCACAAAAACAAACACAAAATGTCCAGGCCCTGAAATAATTGGCTTTTAAAGGGATGGAGCCCGGCTGACAGGTGAAACCACAGATCCCACACCAGCAAAACCCAAGGCACAGGCTGGGGCAAAGGGACCTGGTTTTAAGGCCAGCACTGCACTGTCCCTGGACACAGCAAGACCTAAGGGACAAACCAGCCTGTCCTGGGTGTCCACCTCAATGAGTGACCCCATCCAGGGAGGGTTTAGCACAAGGCAGGAGAACACTAAAAGCGCACCAAATCCCCCAGCACTGACCCCTTTCTCTGCTTTTCAGTTTCAGGATTTTTCCACTTGAAACTGGAAACTGGATGCTGATTCATTGCCCACAGATGATGCCAAATGTACTTCCCCAAGTCACAGTCACAAAAAGCACCACTCACAAACACAGAAATGTCCAGGCCCTGAAATAATTGGCTTTTAAAGGGATGGAGCCCAGCTGACAGGTGAAACCACACCAGAAAAACCCAAGGCTGGGACAAAGGGTTTAAGGCCTGGTTTTAAGGCCAGCACTGCTGTCCCTGTCTGGGGCAGGGGACACTGCGCTGTCCCTGGACACAGCAAGACCTAAGGGACAAACCAGCGTGTCCTGGGTGTCCACCTCAATCAGTGACCCCATCCAGGGAGGGTTTAGCACAAGGCAGGAGAACACTAAAATCCCCTTTACTTTGCTTTTCCCAGCTCAAGGATTTTTCCACCTGGAAAATGGATCCTGATTCAATGCCCACCAGATGATGCCAAATGTACTTCCCTGTGTGAGTCCCCCAGAAATCCAGGGAGGGTTTGGTTTTTAAAGGGATGGAGGCAGGAGAACACTAAAATCCCACAGGAAAAAACCCAAGGCTGGGGCAAAGGGTTTAAGGCCTGGTTTTGCCAGCACTGCTTTCCCAGCACAGGGGGATTTGTCCCTCCACAGCAAACCTAAGGGACAAACCAGCGTGTCCTGGGTGATCCTGATTCAAGCCTAACCAGATGATGCCAATGATTTTTCCACCTGGAAACTGGATGCTGATTCAATGCCCACCAGATGATGCCAAATGTGTCACAGTCACAAAAACAAACACAGAAATGTCCAGGCCCTGAAATAATTGGCTTTTAAAGGGATGGAGCCCAGCTGACAGGTGAAACCACACCAGGAAAAACCCAAGGCTGGGACAAAGGGTTTAAGGCCTGGATTTAAGGCCAGCACTGCTGTCCCAGGCTGGCAGGTCACCCCCTGGCACAGAGGGGTGACAAGGTAAGGCCCTGGAGCAGGAGGAGGCTCTTCCCACCTCTGACCCCAGCCTGGCACAGCCCCCTGAGCCCTGCCTGTGCCACCTCCCAGAGCCCTCTCTCTGCTGGCATCCTCCCAGAACCCAAATCCCCCTGCTCTGCCAGCAGAGGGGAGGCATCTGTGTGACAAGATTACGGAGATTAGCCCCATCAGCATAAGCAGCTCCTGGGCTGGCCCTAATCCGGAGGGACATATGCAGCCCCTGCTGCTTCTGCTGCTGCTGCTGCCCCCAAGGACCTGTGGCAGCTGGGGGACACCATTGTCACCCATGTCCCCGTGTCAGGGTGGGCACTGTGAGCCAGCAGGGAGCCACAGATCCTCCCAGCTCAACCCTGCACGGGCTGGCCACGCTGGGGCAGGGGGCTGGGGACAATGTGAATGGTGGCAGTGACCCCATCCCAGCACATCCCTGGATGAGGGATTTGGGGACAATCAAGGGGTGGCAGTGACCCCATCCCAGCACACCCCTGGGTGAGGGATTTGGGGACAATTGAGGGGCAGCAATGAGGGATTTGGGGACAATCCCGGGTGGCAGTGACTCCATCCCAGCACACCCCTGGATTGGGGTGTGGGGACAATCGAGGGGTGGCAGTGAAGGATTTGGGGACAATTGAGGGGTGGTAGTGACTCCATCCCAGCACACCCCTGGGTGAGGATTTGGGGACAATGGAGGGGTGGCAGTGAGGGATTTGGGGACAATCCCAGGTGGCAGTGACCCCATCCCAGCACATCCCTGGGTGAGGGTTTGGGGACAATGGAGGGGTGGCAGTGACCCCACACCACCAGCACAGCCCTGGGTGAGGGATTTGGGGACAATTCTAGGGGTGACAGTGACCCCACCCCAGCAGTGCAACCCTGGGTGAGGTTTTGGGGACAATCAGAGGTGGCAGTGAGGGATTTGGGGACAATCCAAGGTGGCAGTGACCCCACCCCAGCACACCCCTGGATTGTGGTTTGGGGACAATGTGAATGGTGGCAGTGACTCCACACCACCAGCACAGCCCTGGGTGAGGGGACAGTCTGAGAGGTGGCAGTGAGCACACCCCTGGGTGAGGGGCTGGGGACAATGGAGGGGTGGCAGTGACCCCGCACCAACAGAGCCCTGGGTGAGGGATTTGGGGACAATCCAAGGGGTGGCAGTGACTCCATCCCAGCACACCCCTGGACTGGGGTTTGGGGACAATGGAGGGGTGGCAGTGACCCTGCCCCAGCAGCAAAGCCCTGGTTGGGGTTTGGGGACAATCAGAGGTGGCAGTGAAGGATTTGGGGACAATCCCAGGTGGCAGTGACTCCATCCCAGCACACCCCTGGACTGGGGTTTGGGGACAATGGAGGGGTGGCAGTGACCCTGCCCCAGCAGCAAAGCCCTGGTCAGGGTTTGGGGACAATCAAGGGGTGGCAGTGAGGGATTTGGGGACAATTGAGGGGTGGTAGTGACTCCATCCCAGCACACCCCTGGACTGGGGTTTGGGGACAATGGAGGGGTGGCAGTGACCCTGCCCCAGCAGCAAAGCCCTGGTCAGGGTTTGGGGACAATCAAGGGGTGGCAGTGAGGGATTTGGGGACAATCCCAGGTGGCAGTGACTCCATCCCAGCACACCCCTGGACTGGAGTTTGGGGACAATCAAGGGGTGGCAGTGAGGGATTTGGGGACAATCCAAGGTGGCAGTGACCCCACCCCAGCACACCCCTGGGTGAGGGATTTGGGGACAATTGAGGGGTGGCAGTGACCCCATCCCAGCACAGCCCTGGACTGGGGTTTGGGGACAATGGAGGGGTGGCACTGAGGGATTTGGGGACAATCAGAGGTGGCAGTGACCCCATCCCAGCAGCTCAGCCCTCCCGCCCCGCACAGGAGCTGCGGGCAGCGGGGCTGGCCGGGCTGTACCGGGGCATTACCGGGGCTCTACCGGGGCTTTACCGGGGCTTTTCCGGGGCTCTACCGGGGCTTTACCGGGGCTTTTCCGGGGTTTCTGCCCGGCCTGGAAGAACCCTCGGGCCACCGAGGCGAGGCTGCCAGGGCCGGGCCAGGTCTTGCAGCTGCGGGGCCGGGCTGGGAGCTCCGGGGCTCAGGATTGCCTTGCACAGCCCCGGGCTGGCATGCGGAGCCACCAGAAATAAACCGGTGTGTGTGTAGCAACTGCAAACACAGCAACGACACCAGCGCAGCTGCGGCTCTCTCTCTTTTGGGGTGCTTGTTCGGGTGTTTTTTTTGGTGGTTTCTTTTTTGGGTGGGAGAGATTTGTTGTAAAGAGGATGTGAGCTTCCCAGAGCATCTACGGACTGCAAGTGGCAGAAGGATGTTTCCATGGAGGTCTGGGGCTCCCTGCAGCATCCTCACTGCCTTTTCATGTACCAAGATAGAAATCACTTTTTTAGGTGTTTGTTCGGGGGTTTTATTGGGGTTTTTTGGGGGGTTTTTTGGGTTTTTTTGGAGGGTGGGGAAGATTTGCTGTAAAGAGGTTCTTGCTTGAGGTGTGAGCATCCACAGGCTGCAAGTTTCAGCAGGATGGCTCCATGCAAGTCTGGGGCTCCCTGCAGCATCCTCACTTTATGTACCAAGATGGAACTCTCTTTTTTGGGTGTTTGTTTGGGGTTTATTTTGGTGGGAACTCTCTCTTTTGGGGTGTTTGTTCAACCTTTTTTTGTGGTTTTTCTTTTTGGGTGGGAGAGATTTGTTGTAAAAAGGTTTTGGCTTGTGGTGTGAGCTCCTCAGAGCATCCATGGGCTGCAAGTGGCAGTAGGATGGCTCAGTGGAGTTCTGGGGCTCCCTGCAGCATCCTCACTTTATGTACCAAGATGAAATCACTTTTTTGGGTGTTTGTTCGGCGGTTTTATTTGGTTTGTTTTTGCTTGGGTGGGAGACATTTGTGGTAAAGAGGTTTTTGTTTAGGGTGTGAGCTTCCCAGAGCATCCATGGGCTGCAAGTGGCAGCAGGATGGCTCAGTGGAGTTCTTGGGCTCCCAGCAGCATCCTCACTTTATGTACCAAGATGTAAATCATTTTTTCTGGTGTTTGTTTAGGGGGTTTTTGGTGGGGTTTTTGGGGGGGTGGAAAAGATTTGTTGTAAAGAGGTTTTTGCTTGGGATGCGAGTTCCCTAAAGCATCCACAGGCTGCAAGTGGCAGCAGGATGGCTCCATGCAAGTCTGGGGCTCCCAGCAGCATCCTCACTTTATGTAGCAAGATTGGACTCACTTCTTCGGGTGTTTGTTCGAGTTTTTGGGGGTTTTTTGGGTTTTTTGGGGGGGGTGGGAGAGATTTGTTACGAAGAGGTTTTTGCTTGGGGTGTGAGCGTCCCAGAGCATCCACGGGCTGCAAGTGGCAGCAGGATGGCTCCAAGGAGGTCTGGGGCTCCCTCCAGCATCCTCACTTTATGTACCAAGATGGAACTCTCTTTTTTGGGTGTTTGTTTGAGGGTTTTTTTGGTGGTTTTTCTTTTGGGATGGAGAGATTTGTTGTAAAAAGGTTTTTGCTTGGGATGCGAGCTCCCTAAAGCATCCACAGCTGCAAGTGGCAGCAGGATGGCTCCAAGGAGGTCTGGGGCTCCCTGCAGCATCCTCACTGCCCTTTATGTATGTACTACGATGGGACTCTCATTTTTGGGGTGTTTTTTTTGGGATTTTTGTTTGGTTTTTTTTTTTTCTTTTGGGGTGGGAGAGATTTGTTACAAAGAAGTTTTTGCTTGGGGTGTGAGCCTCCCAGAGCATCCACGGGCTGCAAGTGGCAGCAGGATGGCTCAGTGGAGGTTTGGGGCTCCCTCCAGCATCCTCACTTTATGTACCAAGATTGGACTCTCTTTTTTGGGTGTTTGTTTGAGGGTTTTTTTGGTGGTTTTTCTTTTGGGATGGAGAGATTTATTGTAAAAAGGTTTTTGCTTGGCATGCGAGCTCCCTAAAGCATCCACAGCTGCAAGTGGCAGCAGGATGGCTCCAAGGAGGTCTGGGGCTCCCTGCAGCATCCTCACTGCCCTTTATGTATGTACCACGATGGGACTCTCATTTTTGGGGTGTTTTTTCGGGATTTTTGTTTGTTTTTTTTTTTTTTTCTTTTGGGGTGGGAGAGATTTGTTACAAAGAGGTTTTTGTTCAGGGTGTGAGTGTCCCAGAGCATCCACGGGCTGCAAGTGGCAGCAGGATGGCTCCAAGGAGATCTGGGGCTCCCTGCAGCATCCTCACTGCCCTTTATGTATGTACCACGATGGGACTCTCATTTTTGGGGTGTTTTTTCGGGATTTTTTTTTTTTTTTTGGGGTGGGAGAGATTTGTTACAAAGAGGTTTTTGTTCAGGGTGTGAGCGTCCCAGAGCATCCACGGGCTGCAAGTGGCAGCAGGATGGCCCCAAGGAGGTCTGGGGCTCCCTGCAGCATCCTCACTGCCCTTTACATGCCACAGGCTTTGGGATGCTGGGGTGGGTGAGGAAATGCTGGGTACAGCACAAAGCAGAGCCAGCAGGATGCAGGGACAGGCTGGAACCAGGTGTATCCCAATATTTGGGAGACATCACTCACCTTGCTGCGTTCTAGCCCCTTCCCAGCTGTTTTTGCACCTTGAGGACAGGGAAAGGGAGTCAGGGACGATTTGGGCTGTTCCAGAAGGAGCCTCAGGAGCCAGGACTGTGCCCACAGACCCCTGCAGGATCCAGGAGGGCAGAGCAAGCCCCAAGGTGAGCAGACACAAAACAGGGAAGGTGGCCTGGCTGGAGAGTCCAAATGAGTTCTGTATGAAACACCCATCCTGCAAGCACAGGAATGAAGCACAAGGTCCCCCCGTGGCAAAGCTCCCACCTCCCACACCTGCCAGCCCTGCTGCTGCTGGCACCTGAGCCCCTGGCAGCGCCGTGTGGGAAGAGCTCTGCAAATGGCATCAGGGAGGTGGGAGGCAGGGAAAGGACTGAAACTGGGCCCACCAAAGCTGCTTTTGCTGTGGCCCCGTGGGAAGGTAAAAGATCTTCCTGTAACACTGCCAGAAAGGGCCGGGGAATGAGACCAGAACCTGAGAAAGCAGCTCAGAAAGGCCAATTTCTCCAGAGCCAGCAGCGCAGGGGATGCATGAAGCTCTGGGTTTAAGTTTAATAGGGGAAAAAAAAATCATCAAAGAATATTTAGAAAGGTTTGTGTCACTCTGGTGCATTTCCCATCACATGGGGATGTGTCAAAGGCCTTGCTCAGTCCTGCCAGCACTGAAGAGGGGCCTGGAAATGGTTCTAGCAAAGCATGTGATCATTAGCCAGGGGAAAATGTCAGGACCCAGAGCATCCCTCTGGCTGTCCAGGATGGCCAAAACCCCTACCAGGGGGCTCAGAGACCCTGGCACAGAGCCCAGAACACCTCTGGGTTTGATTATGGAGCAAACTACCAACCTTAGATGAAGACCAGCAAGCCACAACAGTTTAGGTAGAATGACAGTGAAGTTATCATGGGGTGGAAAAGGAGATTTTGGGGTTTTTGGTATGGGGGTTCAGGAGGCAAGATGGAGGGATCTGGTGTGTCCAGCCTTTCTCCTTCTTCTTCCTCTTGGCCTCCATCTTCTGCTGTCATGGTGGCACTTTGGGATTGGTTTAGAGTAGAAGCTCAGTGTCTAACACAGGTGATGGGTGTTGGAAAGTTATTGTAAATATTGTACAGGTAGTTTTTAGTCTAAAGACATAACACCACCCCAAGGGCTGGAAGCAATTGCCAGCTTTGTGTGAGGAGTTACAAGCCACAAGAGTTTGGGTAAAATGACAGTGAATTAATCACAGGGTGAAAATGTAGAATTTGGGGGATTTAGAATGGGGGTTCAGGAGGCAAGACAGAGGAATCTGGGCATGTCCTGTCCTTCTTCCTTCTTCTCCTTCTTCTTCTTGGCCTCCATCTTCTGCTTTGATGTTGGCACTTTGGGATTGGTTTAGAGTAGAAGCTCACGGTCTAACATAGGTGATAGTAGGGAAGAAATTGTAAACATTGTACAGGTAGTTTTTAGTCTAAAGACACAACACTGCCCCAGGGGCAGGCAGAGTGCCTGGAACTGTCCTGCTGGATGGACCTTGGCAGGGCAGGAGAAAATTTTTATAGATAAGATACAATAAACAACCTTGAGACTGAGGAATGAAGAGCTCTGACTCCTTCTTCAATCACCAGGCTGGGAAAAGAGACTTTTAATGTTTCTCGGAGTCACTGTGACCAGTGAGAGATCCCGACAAGAAAAGAAGAAGAAAAGGCAGATTGGAGATTCTCTCTTACCTCTCCTGTCGCCTTTTTCTCCTCCTGGAAGCCCAGCCAGGGCCCCTGATGAGGAATGATTGGCCAGGGAGGTGACACGCTGCGGCCAGGCTGTGTCACCAAGGCCTTGTCAGCTCAGCTCCACGCAGCTGGCACTGCTGAACCCTCCTGAATCAGCACCAGCTGGCTGGAAAATGAAAGCTGGCCTGCTTGCTCCCCTCCTGCACCTCCCAAAATAACCAGCAGCTTCCCCCTCCTCGCCCCCTCTGACCCCCCCAGCCATCAGCTGGCACTGCCAGCCTGCCCAGCCTCCTGTGCCCCACCAGTGACCGCATTAAAGGGGCATTTTTGAAGAACACCAGGCTGCAAATGTCTGAGAAGTGCTGGAGAACACAGCTCCCCCTGCCCAGGGTTCTGTGGGGAGGCTGTGAGGTGCTGTGGGGTGCATCCAGCAAGGAGGAAAAGCATCTCGAACCACCCTCATTGTTTCTGCTTTTATCTCATCCAGAGAACAAACAGAGCATGAAAAGGTGGGCAGCACATTCCTCCAGGCTCCTTCAGCTCTCTGAGGAGCTGCAGGAGCTGCCCAGCTCCAGCCTCAGACAGGGCTCGACAGCATCCAGCCCAAACCATGCCAGGGAAGGGCAGGGAAGGGAATCGAGCAAGGGACAGCATCCAGCCCAAAGCCTCACAAAATCATCCCCCTCTCCTTGCCTGCCTGATTTAAAACAGCAGGGAAGGGAATCGAGCAAGGGATCCAAAGGGATCTGCAGCTCCTGTCTCAGAGAGGCAGCCTCAGACCAAAAAAAAAAAATCATCCCATTTTCCTTGCCTGCCTGATTTAAACAGCAACAAAGGGAATTGTGGAGGGGATCCAAAGGGATCTGCAGCTTCAGTCTCAGAGTCAGCCTCAGACAAAATCATCCCCCTCTCCTTGCCTGCCTGATTTAAAACAGCAATGAATGGAATTGTGCAGGGGATCCAAAGGGGATCTGCAGCTCCTGCCTCACAGAGTCAGCCTCAGACAAAATCATCCCCCTCTTCTTGACTGCTTGATTTAAAACAGCAGGGAAGGGAATTGTGCAGGGGATCCAAAGGGATCTGCAGCTCCTGCCTCAGAGTGTCAGCCTAAAGGAATTGTGCAGGGGATCCAAAAAACATCTCATCAGCCTCAGATTAAAAAAATCATCTCCCCCTTCTTGCCTGCCTGAATTAAAACAGCAATAAATGGAATTGTGCAGGGGATCCAAAGGGGATCTGCAGATCCTGTCTCACAGAGTCAGCCTTAGACAAAAAAAATCATCCCATTTTCCTTGCCTGCCTGATTTAAACAGCAATAAAGGGAATTGTGCAGGGGATCCAAAGGAATTGTGCAGGGGATCTCAGGGGATCTCAGGCCTCAGATAAAAAAATCCTCCCTCTCTCCTTGCCTGAATTTAAAACAGCAATGAAGGGAATTGTGCAAGGGGATCCAAGGGGATCTGCAGGTCCTGTCTCAGATAAAAAAAATCATCCCCCCTCTCCTTGCCTGAATTTAAAACAGATATGAAGGGAATTGTGCAGGGGATCTGGAGGGGATCTGCAGCTCCTGTCTCAGAGAGGCAGCCTCAGATAATAAAAATCATCCCCCTCTGCTTGCCTGCCTGAATTTCTGTGTGTTTGTGGCTCTGGGAGCAGAGCAGCTCTGGTGTAAATTACTTGCGCGACCTTTCCTGTTTGATGACTTTACAGCTGGCTGCTCAGCCTCACATCTAATTCCATTTATGCCATCCATCATTAGCACCTGCTGGAGAGCCTGGCAGCTCCCAGGGCCGCTGCTGCTGTCACAGGGGGCTGTGGCACGGGCAGGGCACGGCACAGGGTCACGGGGAGGTGGCACTGCCCTGCAGAGCAGGGCCAAGGACCTCGGGCATTCCTGGTCAGACCTGGCACAGGATTAAATTAAATTAAATTAAATTAAATTAAATCAAATTAAATCCCTCTTTTGTCTTCTCCTCATTTTCCACCCACTTTGAACGAGCTCTGAGGCTCCTGCGGAGCGTGGCAGGGTGGAAATCACTCTCCCAACTCTTTTCCCTGCCCTACAAGATCATCCTCCCGTGGGTGCCCACCGCAAAGGCCACGGCAGCTGAACTCCACTCTGCCAGCAGCTTCTTGGTTAGGAGTGCTTGCATTTCCATGTCCTCAGCAGCTGAGGAAAAAAACAACAAACACCCAGGGCAAGACCTGGCTGTGCCATTTCTTATCTGGAGAGCCCCTGGCTCACATCCCCCTACCCAACACGCTGCAGGTGAGGTGTTGCTGCAATTAAAAACGGAATAAAATTTTAATTATTAATTAAAATTTTTAAAACTTAAAAAAATTTTAATTTAAAAAATTAATTTTAAAATTAAAATTAATTAATTAATTTAAAATTTTTAAAATTCAAATTTTTAAATTTCAAAAATTTAGATAATTTACAAATTATTTTAAAATAATTTTTATTTAAAAATAAAAATAAAATAATTAATTCTATTTAAAAATATAAATAATTATTATCAAAATTAAAAATAAATAAAATAAAATTTAAAATAGAATTAATTAATTTATTAATTAATTTGAATTTTTAACAATTAAAAACTTTAAAAATAATTTTTAGATGTCTAAATTGATTTTTTAAAATTAATTAATTTTTAAAAAAATTTTTATTGATTTAATATCTATTAAATCCAGCCCGGATTGTGTCACCACTCCCTACCTCCAAGAGCCCTTTCAGTGGGCTAATCAGGCACGTGCTTTATTGCTCTCAACCCCTTCTCGGCTATGCTTAATTACACTTAATTACTGTAATCCCGCTCTCTGCCTTCCTCCCTGCAGCCCAGCGCATCAATCCCGGGGATGCTGCTGCGCTTGTGGAGCCGAATTCCAGAGCTTCCGAGCGGCGGGAGGAATGCAGCCCTTACATGGCTCTGCTCCCCTGCCAGGGCTGGGGCTGCCTCTCCCTCGCCTTTAGCGGCTCTCGCAGCGTTTGAGAATGGACAGACTCCATTGGGGCGGCTGTTCCATCCCCGCAGACAAAGGGAGCGAGCCGAGCACACTAAAGGAGCAGTTATTTAATCCCCCCCGTCTGAGAGAGGCGGGGGAAAGCTGCCGGTGCCAACAATCCCAAACTCTCCTGCCACTCCTTATAAGTTCAGCTTTGCCCAGATGTCTCTGTCTGCATCTTGCACCCAGGAAATCACATTTAGCATTCCCCTGTAAACTCTGCAGAGAGAGGGATGGGACCACAGGAGCATGGGTCAAGGATGTGGTGGTGCTCACAGGGGTCCCAGGACGAGGGAAGAGATGAGAATCTTGACTCCATGTTTCAGAAGGCTGATATATTAATTAATTATATTATATTATATTATATTATATTATATTATATTATATTATATTATATTATATTATATTATATTATATTATATTATATTATATTATATTATATTATATTATATTATATTATATTATATTATACTATATTATATTATACTATATTATACTATACTATACTATATTATACTATACTATATTATATTTTACTATACTATACTATATTATACTATACTATATTATACTATATTATATTTATACTATATTATACTGACTGTGATTATTAATTTATACTGTTATACAGATAATTATTATTTATTTATACTGATATCCATGAGTTTATCTTAATTGCCAAAGATTTGTGCTGGCTGTCCCTTCCAGCTTGAAGGAAGGAAAACAAATCTGAGCTCCCTCCTGTCCTGTCACCATCAGATTTTTGTAACAACTCTGAATTACGCTTAAAGAAAACATAATTAGGGGCAAAATCTTTGGAATTAACAAACTGTCCCAGGCTCCAAGCCCCTGCCTGGCCCCCAGGGCATGAGGGGTTTGTCCTGAACACAAACAACAGGCTTCTGCTCCCCAGTGAGGAGCCCCTGAGGGAGCTGGGGGTGCTCAGCCTGGAGCAAAGGAGACTCAGGGGTGCCCCCATCACTGTGCAGCTCCTGAAAGGGGCCTGTGCTCAGCTGGGGCTGGGCTCTGTCTGCAGGAACCGACAGAGCAGAGCACACAGCCTGCAGCTGCACCGAGGGAAACACAGGCTGGAGAGCAGGGAAAGGTTTTCACAGAAAGAGTGATAAAGTGTGGGAAATGAATTTGTAGAGAGTTAGGCATTTACAGCATGGTGTGGCAAAAGCTGATAGGCCAAGAAACGCTTATCATTTATTGTAATTAAGAAATAGCTAACTTCTGATTGTGATGGTGTGAATTATAACATCTGTGTTTTCTCACCCTTCACATGAGACTGAAAACGGAATAAAAGTTTTTAAAATGGCTCTCTGTTGCCCCAATCTCTGGGTGAGAAAAGAGCATCATCTGACAGTAAAGTTCTGGAATGTTCTGCCCAGGGGAGGTGGTGGAGTCCCCATCCCTGGGGGTGTTTAACAAAGCCTGGATGTGGCACTGGGTGCCAGGGTTCAGTTGAGGTGTTGGGGCTGGGCTGGACTCAGATGATCTCTAAAGTCTCTTCCAACCCAGTGATTCTGTGCATTCTGTGAATCTCGGTGCAGATTGAGGTTTTTACCAACATCCCTCAGCGGGATTTTGCCAGGCCCAGCTCTGGTGTTGGATTCCCCAGCCCTCCACTGGCACCAAACATGATTTCCCCTCACAGCTCCTGGTGCAGCTCAGACAGCAGAATCTGGGAGACAATCCCTTATCAAGTTACATCGACAAGCATTACAGCAGGGCAGATAAGCTTATTTTTTTAATCTGAGGTGCTGTGCTTGAGAAATTCAGATTCCTGTGGCCTCATGGCAGGCTGAACACAGAGCTACACATTTATATACCTATACCACAAACAAAGACATCTAAATCTCTACATATTTTTTTTTACTATTTATCTTGCAAGCTTTTTAATAATCAGGTATTTGCTGTTCACTGACATTAAAATGAGGTAAAAATCTACTGTGTTGTCTGCATACTGTGTCTGTCTAACACACATGGTTTAATCACCCAGGTTGTAGCTGGAGACCTTTTATTGGAGCATGATTTCATCTTCAAACCATCCCAATATCCACTTGTGTACAGTAAGTTACCCATTTATAGGTTTCTAATAAAAGCAAATCTTCCCTAAGTGGCTATTACTGGATTTCTCCTCTCAGCCTGGGGATAAGCAGGATTCTGGGCTTTAAAAAGCTCTCTAGTGGGCTGAATAAGAAAGTGACAACTGAAGAATGTCATGGCAAAACTCTGGTGTGTTCTAATTACAGCACTGTTAACGAGGGGAACATTTGTCAGACCAGAGCTTCATCACGTTTAGCACAGACACAGACACCTCCCACTCACACAGTGACAATTTTCTCTCCTCTCTAGGCAGATGCCACAGGGGGTGGTGTCTGCCAGCACAAGGTAAGTTCCACCATCTGGAAAGAATGATTTACTTTTTATTTTTTAATCAAGGACTTTAAGGAATTCGCACACTCCATTGCTAAAGAAAATGATGCATTTATTTTCTTTTTAAAAATGACCCGAAGTACAACTTCAAGAAATCTGCTCATTACATTTAGATACATAGTTTGGGACTTGACTGATTTCCAGAATGTTCCTCCACAGTTACATCCACATGCACCTCCAATGTTTTCCACATTCCCCACCCTATCACACCTCATCACAACATTTCTAATAAAAAGGCAAAGCTGCAGATTCTGAGCACTGCTGACATTTAGCTGGAACATCTGCAATGTGCAAGAGCCCCTGCACAGGAACGTGGCTGCAGGGAGGCAGAGGGAGGCTGGTAAACCCTGAGTGCTGTGTGTGGGGAGGCTCTGGGACAGCACAGGCTGCCCAACCCTGCCAGCCCCTCTGGTTTGCAATAAAAAAAACCAGGAAAATGTCCTGGAGCCACCAGATTTCTCCTGGCACAGAGGGAGTTACAGAGCTGGAGGCATCGGTGGTGTTGCAGAACATGAGAGCTCTCTAATGAGATGTAGGAGGTGTATTTATTTCCACAAACCGCCCTTAAATTAATTTAAAAATAAAAATCAAGTGATGTCTGTGATCTTCAGGCTCTGCACAGCTCCTGCCAGGAGAGAACAGCCAGGGGGATTTAGGATCTTATCCCAGGGAACAGGACAGGAGCGGGAATGGCCTCAGGCTGGGCTGGGGAGGCTCAGGTTGGACACCAGCAGGAATTTCCTCATGGAAAGGGCTGGAAGGGGCTGCCCAGGGGGGTTTGGAGCACCCATCCCTGGAGGTGGGCAATGACTGGACACTGGTCTGGGTGACAAGGAGGGGACCAGGCACAGGTTGGAACTGAGGATCCTGGAGGGCTTTTCCAGCCTCACAATTCCAGGATCCTGTGAAGCACCAAATACAAAATCACACTGCCCAACCCCAAAGCTGCCAGGTACCCACAGCTCTGAGCACCCAGCACAGGCAGAAACCCCAGCATTTTTCATGAAAGTCTCTGAGCACGGTTTGTTTTCAGTCTCAGCTGCTGCTGCACACAAGTCCCACAGATCTTTCCATATTATTTCGGCTCTCCACTTCCACAACGGAATTAAACTTTGGCAGGCAGGGGATTTGTATCATTTCAGCAGAGATCTCTGGGTGCAGCATCAGCCTTTTGCTTGTGTGCCTGGGATTAGCAAGACATTGCTGAGATCATCATATATATGTTTCACAGCCAGGACAGCTTTTGGTATTAAACAAGTAAAAAAAACCCAGGAGAGCTGCAGTGAGCAGCCCTTTAGAAAGGACCCTGTGTTTGTTTCAGAGGTAGTTTTGAAGATGATCATCATTGCAGAGTTCTGCAACTGCTTAAAAAGTTTTCAACTGCAAGAGGTAAAAAAGATTGTAAGCAATCACTCACTCTCCCACGAATTTGTATTAAATCTGTCCCATTAATCTGCTGGGAATTCTTGGGTCACTGGTCAACCAGGACTGCCATCCCAGCAGGCTGGGAGGATAAAAAATACCAGTGAGGAGTCTCTGGTACCCAGAAAATCTCTGCATTTAGGTTTAGGTCTTTCAGATGTGCTGCTCATGCATTGGCATTGATTTATATAAAAATATTGCTGAGCCAAAGAGCTGGAACTGCAGCCAAAGAACATTTGTTATTTGCACCTCTCACAGGGCAGTAAAACACTCTAAGGAGCATTTTAAAACAGGTTTGGGTGATTTTAGAAATGCAGTGCCTGATTTGCTGTAAACACCAGTGATTTGCACGTGTTCTGTGCTAACTTCTGAGGAGAACAGCACTGAGGTGCCAGTGCTGGCAGCTCAACAAAGCAAAGCTCCCTCAAAAATAAAACCTGCTCTTTATCTATTCAGACATTTTAAATTTTAGGCTACTTCATTCTCAGCAGTAGCACAGCTAATGATGTGATGGTTTCTGGTGATTTCAGAGCTCACCAGGGTTTGGCTTTCCCAAAAACAAGTGTGACTTTGAGGTTTGGCCGTATCTGGTGAGCACAGGCACTGAGACTGTGCCCAACCCTGATAAATGACAGTGACACAGCCCAGGGTCCCCCAGATGGGGCTTGGACAGGTCCTGCTGCCTTTCACGGGGAACTCAGCCACTCCAGGGTGTGCAGGGATGATTCCTCACAGGATATTTATCCTCAGAGGACATTTATTGGCTCCAGGGTGTGCAGGGATGATTCCTCACAGGACATTTATTGGCTCACCTGGAGGGCTCTCCCAGTTTGGGAATTCTGCATCAAACAATTGACCAAAAGCAAATGTTTTATGAAGAAATTGGGGATTAGTGATTAGAAACGAGACCCCAATATTCTCAGCTGTGTTTCCTGGCTTAGGAAGAAGTTTCCAGCCCAGTAAATATCTGCTGAGGCTGCTTTTCCTTCTCACCCAAATTAGCAATTCACTTAGCTACGTATTTGATTTTCAAATATGGCAGTACCAAGAAAGTAAGAGCAAGTCTTAAACAAACACCATGTGCAGTCAGGGCATGCTGAACACATTTTCTACATGAAAAGCCACAGTTTTGCCAGTTAATTGCTTTATCTGCAGCTTCACAGCCCCAGCCTTAAGGAAAATTTACTCAGAATGCACCAGGGGCTGCCACAGGAGGAGTTCCCTCACAGCCACCTCTTCCCACTGTCACAGAATTATCAATATTATTCTAAACTTCTTATAGACAGAATGGTTTTGAACCAGGACCCTGCTGGGAGTTCCTGAGCCCTGTTTGTGCAGCTCCCAGGACACCACCACTGCCCCTTCTGCCAGGCTCCAGCACCACCTTATCTTCTCCATAAAATCCTTTTCCATGCATCCTGAAAGGTTCCCTTCTCCTCTCTCACCTGGTGTGTTTTGTTATAAAGAAATGAAAAGGGCAGAAACAGAAGAAGATGATTTCTGGCTTCTGAAAATGTGCCAGATCTATTAGAGATTCTACTAAAATCAAAGGTATTTTCTGCCACTTCCCTCCAGAATCCACTTCCCTGGCTCTTCATTCAAATAAAACTTCACTCAGCCTAGCAAAATTAAAAATCCCAGCCATGTGTTGTTGTGAGTGACCCATGGCCAGCCCATCCTTGCTGCCTGCTGCACGGATAAGGCCCAGACTGTTATTTTAATATCATTACTAAGCTCACTGAATTGACACTTGCTCAACAAAACAACTCAGAAAAGCTCCACACATGAGAAGCTCCATTTCAGCTCCTGGGAAGCTCAGTTTAAAGTCCTTTGGAGCTTTGGCTGAGTCTTTTTGAGGTTTTTTGCAGGGCTCCACCCAGTGCTGTAATGAGCCAGAGGGGCCAGAGCAGCCCCATCTCCTCCTGAAGGGTCTCCTACTGAACATTTGCTCACTTATCCTGAAAATCACCCTGGTGACTCCTTTGTTTGCATAGTGAGAGTCTCCTTCCTTTAACATTCAAAACCTGCTGCAGAGAGAAGTCATTACATTTCAAACCTTCTGTTCATAAAAGCTCTTTAAATTGCATTTCAAGTCCTGCTCAGGCACCTGGCAAGGGATCAGATGGTTCTGGGGATGGACTCGGGCCATGAGGCTGCAAAAAGGAACAACCCCAACAAGCTGTGCTGTGGTTGTGACAGGTCACACCACCCTGGCATGTTCTGGGAAGATAAAGGAAGAGGAAATACAAGCTCATGGAGTTTGAGAAAATGTAGGCACCCAAAGGCCTGAAGGAAGGCAATTAGAAACAAAGCAGCTCTTCCCATTAAATATTTCCATTTGGATCAGCCAGTTCTTGCACCTTATCAGTCTTTCCTGGTTCTGTTTCCAGAGATTTTGTTGGGATTTCAGAGCACACTCCCAATTATTTAAGTGTGTTTCCCCCCCCTCATTTTCCAGTCACAGCCCTGGGCCTGAAAAAGTTCTACTTGTCTGACAGGGGTGGCAGGTTTGCATTTTTATTAAAAGAGCTTCATGTAATTCAATGGAATTCACTCTACACAAAGAGATAATTTTTTGCAATTATCAGAATCTCAAACATGGATATAAACCAGCTGTTGAAGTTCAACATTTTTGCTTTAGAAACACAGGAAAAACAAAGACACACACCTGGCAGAACTGATGATGGAAATCTGAGCTCCAAAGAAACAGATAATTCAATCATGACCTGAACAAACTGGACCACACTTGTGATGGACCAGGCCTGATCCCAAATTCCCCTACAAGCTTTCCATAGATTTTTAGGGGGAAACAGCAAGTGTTACAGAAATTAGTAGTTTTATTTAGATTTATCCTGTGTTTCATGGCATTTCAGTTTTCATGGCTGCTTTGAAATTTTATCATCTGAGTATTTTCTTTCCCAGTAACAAATTCCTTTGGTGTCTACATCCCATCACAGTTTTAAAAATCCCAGGATAGAGAAGGGAAAAGCAAGGCAGAGAAATAAAATTCTTCAAACTTAAGCAATTTGCAAGTTCCCAATGCATTACATTAATGCATTTGTGCTTTTGACAAGAGATTTAAAAACTTTCCCCTGGAACAGAAAGACTTCAACTGGAGAGAACTGAAAACATGGAGTTTAAATCAAGTTCCTTTCCTGCCTTAAGCAAAAGAACCTGTTGAACCATGATAAATGGTTTGGTTTCTAAACCAGCATTTTTAAACAGCACATCAGCCAAAGTGTCTCTGTACTCCCCAGCTGAGGGGGGGTATGCACCAGGTGTGAGTGAAGCAACTGGATAAAATCAGCCCTTTAATGTGCACATTTCTGACTGATCTTCCAATATTCCAGACTGAGCCCCTAACACAAAGTAAATCCATTAAAACCCTCTCATTGAATTTCCTCCCACGGCATGAACAGACAGTGAACACACACGGGGTGTATCCTGGGAACCCCCCACTCCCCACTAGCTGACCAGTTTGGGGAGCACAGTACACAGAGGGATGCTGCCACTGGGCTCAGAGGCCAGACTGGCCCTCAGCTTGCTGGGGACTGCAGCCACAGGAGGCAGCTTGTTAGCAATTCCTTGGAAGGAACCTGAATAGCTGGAAATCCTCCTGCCGGAGCTTTTCTCCAAGCCGGCTGTTTTGGGCACCCGTTTGCAGATCCAGGGGTGCCGCAGGGCCTGGCTGGGAATCATGCGTGTGGAAGGATCCCAGCTGAGGCAGTCCTTCAGGAAACCAGTGAACAAGGGGTCATCACAGCCCTTCAGAGCTGTCACCCAGTCCTTGTTCCCTGGGGCCCCCCGGACCTTGCCCCGGCGCGAGCGGCTCCCGCTCAGGGTCACCTTCCCGTCCGGCTGCGTCAGCACCGTGCAGTAACGGGGGTGACCCTTGGAGTTGATGAAGTTCTTGGCTCGTTTGGACTGATCCAAAAGCTTCTGAGGTGGCATTCCAAGAAGTTCCATGATACAGGCCAGCTGGTCTGCCTCGTCCTCTCCAGGGAAAAGAGGGTAGCCAGTCAAAAGCTCCACCAGAATACAGCCAAAACTCCACATGTCTATGGGCATCCCATAGCGGCTCCCCAGGATCACCTCTGGCGCCCGATAAAACCGGGACTGGATGTAGGTGTAGACTCTTTGGTGCTCAAAACAGCTGGACCCAAAATCTATAACCTTGATTCCACTCCTCCCTTGCTGTTTTAGGAGGATATTTTCTGGCTTCAAGTCACAGTGGATGATTTTGTTTCTATAAAGGGCATCCAAACACTGCAGGATGGAGTGAGCGAACTTTCGAACCAGCTGGAGGCTGAAACCCTGAAATTTATTCCTTTTAATCAGCTCATACAGGTTCATACTCAAGAGTTCAAAGGTCATGCAGATGTGGTTCCGAAAGGTGAAGCTTTCCAGCATGTGGATCACATTCATGCTGCCTGTTTTATCCTGCTTCTTCAGGTGCTCCAGGATCCTGATCTCCTCGGCAGCTTGGCGATGGAACCTCTTCTCATTGCGAACCATCTTTAAGGCCAGGTGTTGGTGGAGTTTGTGATCATAGACTTTAGCAACTTGTCCAAAACTGCCCTTGCCAATGATTTTGAGCACCTCATACCTGTAAGCCAGGTGGTCGTGGGGCACGTGGATGTAGCTGCCTTGGTCGTCGTCGTAGCCGCTGTTGTTGGGGCCGCCGATCACCCCCTGCCTCTTTTTGGCAGACGGCCCCACAAAGTAAATCTCAGAGAAGCTGAAGATCTCCTGCTGCTCATAAGCTGAGAGCAGATGTTTGAATTGTTTGACAGCTTCCTCTGGAGCTTGGGAGACAGCTTTATGTGATTTCAAGGAGCTTCCCACTGCCTCTAGCACCCAGGCTCTCTAGGGTTTTCTCTTTTGGGAGGGAAGGGAGAGATCTTTCTGGAGTAAGGCCTGCAGAGTGAAGAGTGCTGCTCCTTCTGTTGCCAGAGTCCTCAAATAACTGCTCCACTTTGACCTGATTTGCAGCCAGAGGGTGATCCTTCATTATAAGTTTGTTGATAGAAACCTACAAAGGAAAAAGCAGTTTAGTTTATATTTTAAAGCACAGATTAAAAATAAACTCACTACCAAGAGAAAATCAGTAACACGGATGAGTTTGGCATTTATTAGGAACAAATATAAAATGCTGGGCTAAATTAAGTTACAAGCGTAGTTACAGGAGGGTACACAAAGAGAAAGCAACTCCCTGAAACAGCACATGTGCTTTTAAATCCAGAAAGGGAAACCCTAGACAGCCAAAGACTCAAACAACCACAAAATACCTATCTCCAGTCTGTGCAGGGCCAGGGAACAGCTATGTTTAGCTTCAAACGTGGGTGCAGCAGCACAACCACCAACAGATGCAACCTGCACCTGTCTGCAGCACAGAATGGAACGTGGATGTGCAGAGAAGGGGCAGGAGGATTGCACAGCCAGGCTGCCAAAGGAAGAACACAAAGCAACAGCAGCAGGTGACATATGGCTGGTGTGAGGCAGCTGCACGAGGAACAGGAGGAGGACAGGGCAAGGCAAGGTAAACCATCCTTTAGAACCTAAAAATTGATTGTGGGGTTTTAATTTCAAGGAGAAAACATCATCATATCCACACCTCTCTCTGACATCATGGTGGAATTATCAAATATCCTGAGCTGGAAGGGACCCACAAAAATCATCAAGTCCAACAAAATCCCTCCCAGCCCCTGGGAGCGTTGTTCTGGATGGAGCTCTGGCAGCCTTGGGGCTGTGCCCGTGCCCTGGCCAGCCTGTTCTGTGTGCCACCAATCTTAGGGGAAGAACTTTTATCCAACCTAAACCTCCCTGACACAGCTCCAGCCATTCTCTTGGGTCCTGGCACTGTCACAGAGGGAAGAGAGAGCTGCACAACTCTCTTAACACACACTTGAATAACCAGGAACAACTCCCACTCCAACTCAGCTGAGAGCAGTCTGCAAGCACTCCCTCTTACCACCATGTGCTAAAATATTTACATCTGAAACAAATCCATAGGAGGTGAGAAAAACACTGTGAAATTTTCCAGGCTTGTCAATTTTACTATTTAGTAAATGCTGAACACCCTGGAGGTCAGTTCCCCACTAGCACTGCAGTTTTTCCTTTTCCTGCTTGCTGGCACTCCTTGCTGAGAGGCAGCACAGAGGTGTTGTCCCATCCCAGGCAGAATTGAAGAAGCCCTGACTGAAGCAGCAACATCTGTTTTCCATTTTGTCCTTTAATCTAAAAATAACGATCTCAGACACATGCCAAACCAAATCCCTGAAAACCAAAATAACTACACAGGAATCAAACAAAAAAATATAAATAAACCTGCAGCCCCATGGCAATAAAACCAAATTCCTTTTTAGTTACATCCAGTCCAACATCTCAGCAGGGTCAGCAAATAAGGGAAGTGAATGTTCTCCCCAAAGCCAACTACACACAGCTCATAAAAGACTGTGTTTGTTGGTGCTGCCCTGAAATGTTAGTTCTTGCTCACAAGCCCCAAAAAATGGGTATTTCCCTGCAGAAATCCCCTCTTATCAACATGGAGAGATCCTACCAAGCTCCACTCCTCCTATCAACCCCAAAATGCAGCGGACTGGGAGGGACACGCCTAGCCAGAGTCTGCAACAAAAACAACAGAGCCCAGCCCTGGTAACTCGGAATAAACGCCTTTTTCTTGGAGCCTGGCTGAACCTCCGAGATAAGAATGACATTTTTTCAGAGCTGGCTCAAAGACTCTTCAGTTAGCAGACCCAAACAGAAAGTTTACAAATAAACAGAAGATAAAAGCACAGAACTACTGGGGTCACACTTGTTTAAATAGTCTCCGCCCAAGAGCAGTAGCAGCTCTGCTGGTGCTGCTGTTCATAGCAAACATTTTGTACCTTTGAATCCCTAAATAAACCAGCAATTCATGATTCCATTTATCCTGGAACGATTTCTTAATGAAGGAATCATGGCTTTGGATTTCAAACCTGACTCAACGGTAGTAAGGTCTCAATTTTCATTCTTAGAGGACTCCCAAAATCAGTTGCCACATGATGGTGAGACACAAATATAGCTCCATCTTCACTTGAACTCAGGAGAGCTGCACTCAGATGACTCCTGGGTAACACCAGCTTTCTTTCAACAGCTTTCTTTTACAAATCCCAACCTCCACAAGTTTTTGGTTTAATTGCTGAAGTGCAGGCGAGAAATGAGGCTGACAACACCAGTGGCACCCTGTTGAAAACTCTCCCTGACAAAATTTCATTTTCACTGACAAGGAAACAGTTACTGCAATTCCTACACAAGCTGGTTTGCAGAGATGCTCTGAACACTGAATTAAACAGACTGAATCCAGCCCATGTATTCTCAAAGCAGAGAGACTTTGTGTTCTCTTGCAGGCTCAGATGAAGGAATGGCAGCTGCAGTCACCAAGACTCCTCAATTCTCATGGAACATTACATAATAATAACACATCTTGCAAGGAAACTAAAAGTTATTTTCCCATTAAAACTCAGCACCACCATTTTCAGCCTCAGCTCCTGCTTGCTGGATATCAGTGAGGTTGGATTTTATTGAGACATCACCACGCAAACTGGGCATGCTATAAACCCTTAATCTTTCCCTAAGAAGTTAACAAGCTTCGAGGAAAAAAAAACCCAGATGAAGACAAATCAAACCAAATATTCATGGGTTTATATTTGTATTTCATTGGATAGTTCCACTCTACTGACTTGTACTCAGTTACGAACAAATGAAGTCACACTACAGCTTGAAACACTGCAGCTGAAATGTTTCCATATCCCTGCACACAAAAAAACCCCAACCCACCACTCTTCAAACCCTACTGCTCAACAGAACTCCAAATTCCTTCTGTTCCCCCTCAACGTTTCCAAAAAGGGGAAAAAAACCACCAGACTCACGCCCCTGAGTTTGCACAGACCGAATTTGTTACAACAAAATCCCACAAGGTGCTGATTTTCAAATGCATCTTCCTTAGGGCAATGTCTATTTTCACTTTTTAGAAAGTGAGAGTTTTGGTTTTTTTTAAGCTTAAGCTCCTTCCCTTCTGCCAGAACTCAACAAGAGCCAGAACACATTTAAAACCCATCTAAAGGACAGATCAGTGTACAAAAGTACAGCTGAACACGAGCACTACTGAGCCAATTAAAGGGGAAAAAAATCTCCCAGCTCCACATCTGCTGAGGGAACAGAGCCCTGATGAAAGAGCCCGGCAACACCTTCGGTTCATAAGGACTATTTTGGTAGCAAAAGAAGTGACAGATAATGCCCAGGTTTTCAGAGCAGAAAGGTACTTTTGTGAGGTGTTTGGCAGCCACACAGACTCACACCGCTCCTTCTGCTGCTCCTATGTACTTACCCGTCAGAATTTTCATGAGGGAAACTAAAATGGAAACGTGCAGGAGGAGGCAGAGCAAAGCATGTGTGGATTGACTTATCAGAGTACAAGGTGACACGGCACAAGGCTTCAAGCCTTTGTAAAGTAACTTTTTAAAAATTAAAACACGAGCTGAGGGCAGTAAGATGGGACTCCTGAGGCTGCCAGCAAGTTCTGCACTGAACACAGCACATCATTTTCACGCTCAGAAAAAACAATAATGTTAAGAAGCCTCTATGAAGCTGCAAAATCCCACTTTAAAAATCTATTCTCTGTAGGGAGGTATCAGACCCCCACACAGCTCCCACTGCCACACAGCACAACGTGAAGACACAGATGACTTTAAAATACTCACATGAGGTCTTGAAAGGGAAGGAATTCCCGAGGGGCTCCGTTCTTCATTTGTAGGCTCTGGGTATCTACACTCATCTATCCTCATATAGGAGTCGTATAATCCATCTCCAATCCTGGCTGGAACGGTCCCACACACAAACCAGTTATTCACAACAATTCACACCGAGAGAGACAGAGCCCAAAGCTTAAAAGCACGTTTTAGTCTGTAAAACCATTGATTCTCTTTCATTCATTAAGCGATCTTTGGAATTTAACTGAATTTTCAAACCGCAGGAGTGCGATGCTTCTGGGAAATTTTAATTCGAGATACTTTTAATATAGAGGTTCTTTTTTGTTAATCAACTTCTGCACTGCAAAAAAATGCATCCCTAAGAATCACTGACCACCATTCTCCCCGCTTCCCCTTAATCAGGATAATCCCAAACGAGCAGAAAATGAGCAAATACTTAGAACATATCCTATATAGGACTATCCTTTAAAGCAGGTTATCCCTTAAAAATGAGATGTTAGAATTACAGCTGCAAAAGCGTGGAGAAGGGAAAAAAAAAAAGGCGGCGTCTCTCGCTATCGGCTGCTCAAAAACTTAAAATCGCGGCGCCTATCGCGACAGACCCGACGGACGGCTGGGACCACGCGGGGGTCTCGGCGGCCGCCGACCCAAACCGCATCCCCCTCTTTCCCCCCAAGCCCGCGGGACCCCCGGCCGCCCCCTCCTCCTCACCCGCTGCGAGAGGCCCGTCCGGCTTCCTGCCGAGCAGCATCGTGTCGGGGGGGCCCCGGCGCGGGCCCCATTCCCGGCGGGTGCCGCTGCCCAGCGCGGCCGCTCGGCCCCGGCCCGGCCCGGCCGTTGCCCCGGGAACGGCCCCCGCCCGCCGCCTGCCGCCCGCCCGCCCGCGCCTGCGCAGCGCCGCCGGGGCGGGATCGCGCCCGGGGCTGCGGAGCTCCAGCGCTGCCTCGCTCCTGCCCTCAGGGAGACCCGCCCTACGGGACCCCCGCGCCCGGGGCTGCGCTTCTCCCCTCAGGGAGATCCGCCCTACGGGACCCCTGCACCCGGGGCTGCGCTTCTCCCCTGAGCTAAACCCGCCCTACGGGACCCCGCTCCCGGGTCTGCGGAGCTCCAGCGCTGCCTCGCTTCTCCCCTGAGCTAAACCCGCCCTACGGGACTCCGCACCCGGGGCTGTGGAGCTCCAGCGCTCGCTTCGGTTCTCCCCTCAGCCAAACCCGCCCCGCAGGGCCCCCGCACACCGCGGAGTGCTCGTCCTGGGGGAGAGGAGGCCGCCGGGGCGGGATTGCGGAGCTCCAGCGCTCACCTCGCTTCTCCCCTCAGCCAAACCCGCCCCGCAGGGCCCCCGCACACCGCGGGGTGCTCGGCATGCAGGAAAGGAGGCTCCTCACAGCGAAGTGTGGAAGCAACGCTCAGTAGTAACGTGGTTGCGAATAGATGGATGGAGGCAAAACGCTGATTGCTGCATGTGGGGGGCTCTGGGACAGCACAGGCTGCCCGACCCTGCCAGCCGCTGTGCAGGGATTGATTTGGAATAAAAAGTCCAGGACAATGTTCAGCTCCCCATAGATTTGACCTGGAACAGAGGGAGTTACAGAGCTGGAGGCATCGCGGTGGCGTTTTGGAACATAAGAGCTCTCTAATGATATGTAGGAGGTGTATTTATTTCCACAAACTGCCCTTAAATTGATGAAAAAAATAAAAATCAAGTAGAGTGTGACTTTCTGGCTCTGCCCAACTCCCTGCCAGGAGAGGACAGCCAGGGGATCTTATCCCAGGGAACAGGACAGGCATGGGAACGGCCTCAGGCTGGGCTGGGGAGGCTCAGGTTGGACACCAGCAGGAATTTCCTCATGGAAAGGGCTGGAAGGGGCTGCCCAGGGGGGTTTGCAGTGCCCATCCCTGGAGGTGCCCAGGGAAGGATGGATGTGGCACTCAGTGCTCTGGGCTGGGGACAACGTGGTCATTGGGCACAGCTTGGATTCCATGATCCTGACGGGATTTTCCAATCTCCATAACTCTGTGAAAGCTGCAGTTACTACAATACTCCTGTAATACTCCTCCTATCCATTCCACACTCATCAATCTCCACCTAGAAATCGATCAGGACCCCCTCAAGGAGCCGGGGCAGGGTGACCAGGACCCCACAGGGAACCGGCATTGAGGGGACCGGGACCCCCTCAAGGAGCCGGCGTTGGGGAGACCAACACCCCCTCAATGAGTTGGGGCGGGAGTCTCCAATGCAGGTGAGGGGGACCGGGATGCCCTCAAGGAGCCGGGGCAGTGTCACCGGGACCCGTCAGGTAGCCAGCGATGGGGGGACCGGGAGCCCCTCAAGGAGCCGGGGCAGGGGGACCGGGACCCCTCAGGGAGCTCCCCTTCAAGGAGCCGGGGCAGGGTGACCATGACCCCTCAGGGAACAGACACTGGGGGGACCGGGACCCCCTCAAGCAGCCGGCGTTGGGGAGACCAACATCCCCTCAAGGAGCTGGGGCGGGGGTCTCCAACGCGGGTGAGGGGGAGCGGGATGCCCTGAAGGAGTCGGGGCAGGGGAAACCGAGACCCCCTCAAAGAGCTGGGGCGGGGGGGACCGGGACCCCCTCAAGGAGTCCGGGCAGGGGGAGAGGCGCCCTTCAGGGAGCTGGGGCGGGGGTCCCCAACGCGAGGGACCGGGACCCTCTCAAGGAGTCGGAGCAGGGAGACCGGGACCCTCAGGGAGCTGGGGCGGGGGTCCCCAACGCGGGCGAGGTGGCCCGGGAGCCCTGAGGGCGGCGGGGCGGGGGTCGTGGGGGCTCGGCGCGGCCGGGCGCCGTTTCCAGCCGGACGCTTTATGGGCGCGGACGGCGCCATGGCGGCCGCCGCGGGCTGAGGGGACGGCGCGGGCCCGCCATGTTCGCCAGGGCGTTCCGCGTGAGGGCCAACACCAGCATCAAGGGCTCGGACCGGTGAGTGCCGCGCCGGGACCCCGCAGGGACCCCCGCCGGGCCGGGGGGACGCGCGGGGCTCGGCCCCGGGGTCGTTGTCGCGGGCGGCGATGCCCCCGGGAGTAGCTGCTTTCATCCCCTGCTTGTGATACACTCCCGGCCTGAGCACGGAGTGTGCGTTTCGCTGGAAGATGTTGCCGTAATTAAGCCAGGTTTAATTGAAATGTTATGCCGAGGCCTGGATGAGGCCTTCTGTGCTTATTTTTAGCAGTGTTCAGTGTTTAATGGGGCTGTGAGATGAAGAGGGGGTTTGGATAAGGACGTGGAGTGACAGCACTAGGGGGAATGGCTTTAAACTGGAAGAGGGTAGGTTTATATTGGATATTAGGAAGAAATTATTCCCTGTGAGGGTGGGGAGGTGCTGGCACAGGGTGCCCAGAGCAGCTGTGGCTGCCCCTGGATGCCTGGAAGTGTCCAAGGCCAGGCTGGACGGGGCTTGGAGCCACCTGGGATAGTGGAAGGTGTCCCTGCCATGGCAGGGGTGGGACTGGATGGGATTTAAAGTCTCTTTTAACCCGAACCATCTGTAATTCTCTAATTCTTTTATGTTCCTGAGCAGCACTGCTGGGCTGACCTCCTGATTGTTCAGGTTCACTGCACACTGCTGTGAATGACCCCAAACCCCCCTGTGCTGGTCACTGGGGTTTAAACTTCAATTAAAACTCGGGGACGGGGAAATCTGGCTGTCCCCTGCTCCAGCTGTGGGTGACAGGCTGGGCAGAGCCAGTGTGGCACTCCCAGGTTGAAATCACAGCACAAAACAGAGGCATGGACAGCAAACAGAAGCTGAAAGCAGATGTTTAAAGAAGATAGGAGCAGGGCAAGTGTGTTCAGCCTTTTCATGGTATTCTTACAATGTTTGTAAACCCAGACACAAATGCTCGAATTTATCTCCTGTGAAGAGGTGGGAATCTCAGGAACAGCCAACAAAACAGAACAGCAGATGTAGGAATTAGTCTGAGGGATGGCCTAGGCAGCTTTGTAACACATTTGGGGTTTTTTCATTGCAGGAGGAAGCTACGAAGTGATGTGGCAGCAGCTTTTCCCAGCCTGAGCACTGAACAAGTGGCTGAGTTGGTTCCAAACAAGGAAGAGCTCAATGTCATCAAAATATACTCTCACAAAGGGGAGGCCATCACTGTTTACATGAACCACAGGAACCCAATACTGTTTGAAGTTGAGAAGGTTCTGTATCCAACAGGTAGGGGGAAGGCATTGGAGCAATCCTCTCTCTTTGCTTACCTTCCCAATTAATTCTTGTGGCATTGTTTTGATTTCACATTTCTTTATTGTCCAATTAAGTGTTTTATTATCTAATTAAGTTTAATCTTCTTGATTATCCAATGAGAGCTTAGTCTTAAAGATGGAAACAAACAGCATCTAGAAATGTTCTTAATGATGCATTTTTATATTTGCTTCTGTTTTGGGACAGTGTACACTCTGTGGGTCTACCCAGACCTTCTCCCTGCCTTTGCAACATGGCCCCCAGTGCTACAGAAACTTGCAGGAGGTGCAGGTAAGAGCACCAGAACTTTGTCCCTTTGGACTGCACAAAGGAGTTGCTTTCAGGGCTTTTTAGGTGCTTTCCTTGACAGTGGCAAAAATGTACCTGGAACAAGTAGAAGGAATGAGTACTCAAAAATAATTTGTGGTAGTGGTGTCCTAAAAAGGAAATAAATTAGCTGTAAAAACAGTTTGGGAACGAAGGAAAGTAGGTGAAGGTGTTTAAATGCAGTAACCTGCTGTGTGTGGGAGGCTGAGATTTGGAAATCCCTTCTCAGGGTGATGAGCAGCCCTGATCTGGGACACAGAACTGCCATTGGTGTGTCCCTTTTGAAAGTCCCTTTGCTGCCACCCTGCTTCCTGTCAGGGCCCAGCTGAACAAGCTCATCGTGTGGATAGGAAGGAAGTTTATTTTGGGAGCTGCAATGCAATCACTGTCAGGCAGCCTGTGGATTGTGCAGGTGGGGTTGGAGCTGAATTCCTGGGCTGCTGGCTCTACCACCTCATTATGGATCAGGACTAACAGGAAAGGAGTCTGTTCTCTGGAACCTGCTTTGGATGCAGTTCAGACTCAGGAGAATCAGCCCATTATAAACTTTAAATTGCTAAACTGCTCAAGCAGAAAAAGATTAAATTTGAGCTGCTGCAGCCTTGATCTCTACCTGGAAGTGCTCACGTAGGAAGGGATGTCTTTTTCCATGACACAGCATGCAAAGTGGAACTCGGGTCTCTCTGCTTTGTTTGCTTCTGAGGAAAATAAAGAGCTGTGATAGACATCTGCGAGAGCCTCGCTGCTGACTTGTAATGACCCAGTTTCTGGGCAAAAAGACTTGCTAATGGGGCAGGACATGGATGAAAGAGGCCTGCGGGTCATTCATCGCCCCTGGCAACCAGGCTACCTCTGTGCAGGATCCAAAGATAAGGAGCTGGCCACAGACAATGGCCACAAAGGCAGGGGGAGAGGTAGAGCCGGTCCCCAGAAGGGAGAGGAAGGGCACCAGGCTCTCCAGTGCTGCAGACTGGAGCACTGCAGGAGATTCAGTTCCTAAAAGCAGCATGTTTTGGGATATCTCTTCATAAATTCAAATACCTGCTGTCTGCCCTGGTAATTTGCATAATTTAATGCTGCTTATGTGGTCACATTAAGGCCTTGATGTGGTTTCTGTCCCCAGCCATGTGGAGCTCTGGTGGCAGTTGCAGAGTTCATTCTAGACTTGATAAAAATACTTGTGACAGTGAACAGGGGGAAGAATCTTGGCTTCTTCGGGCTCCACATTAAATCAGGAATGCTGAGAAAAATGTGAGATGTCTGCAAGCCATGGAACAGCTCAGGAGGCTGCAGAGAGCTGCAGTGAGGGAGAGAGCTGCTGCTGCCATCCTTTGGTGAGGACTTTGTGCCACACCTGCAGCATGGAAAGCTCTGCTTTGCTCTCATCCCGGTCTGGTCCTCCCAGGTGTGGGAAGCAGAAGGAAGCAGGGGTGTGATTTCTGTCCAAAACAGCAAGGAGGCTGTTTCTCATCTCCCTGGAGAATTCCCAGCTGGCTGCAGCTGATGGCACATTCAGGGGCAGCAGTGGCAACTTTGAGGCAATTCTGTCTCCAGGGAAAAAGCTGCTGGGATAACCTTCCCTTGGGAAGGGTAAATGGGTTATTCCTGGTACTTCTCCTTGTTCCTTTCCCTTTCCATGCCATCAGTGAAGAGCTTTGCTGGGAGCTGGTTAAAAACAGTCCTCAGGTCTGACAGGGCTGAGCAAGCTTCACTCCTCTGCAGTTTTTGGGATGTGCCCAGCAGCGTTATGGATCGGATCCCGCACTCCGCGGGGAAAAAGCGATGCTTTAGGAGGAGAAACAGAGAATCCTGTTCTCCCTGGCGTGTGCTGAGCTCGTGGTTTTGCTGAGTAACGGGAGGGAGGGGGGTGGAGGAGGCGGTGCCTGAGCGTTTCATTGAGAAATGGATGCGCTTCATTCTTCCCGCAGACCTGATGCTGCCAGGCGTTGTGGTGCCACCTTCTGGCCTCCCTCAAGTGACACGGGGCACGCTCTGTGCTGTCACCCTGCTGGGAAACAGGTACAGAGCATTCTCCAATCCAGAACCTGTCCAGAAACTAAAAATTAAGTGAAGGGTTTTGAGGAAATCGAAGCAGAAGTGTTGTCGTGCATTTGATGTGCTGGGAACCTCAGCAGTGGAGGATACAGCGGGAAAAAAAACTTTAATTTTATGGGTTAGGAAATGTTTGAGCTGAAGTGGGAAGCTTTGTGAATTGGTTCTTTTGGACCAGTGTTTTTAACAAAATATTGTATTCTGCACAATTGTCTTTGTGTCTATGTGGAAATAAATTCTGAGTGAGGGATGCTAAAGCCAGTGGTTTTCTCTCACTGCTGGTCTCCTCTGGCAGTGCACATCCTTCTTGTAATTTATTAAAAGCAAGAATGTGTCACTGCACAACCTTCACTTCATCCAGGCTCAGGATTCTTTGGAAAACCTTCCATACCAGAAGGATAACCAGAAAAAAAATGTAGATTCTTGGAAAAATCCCAATTTGTAAAGAGCAGGGAGGTTGTAAAACAAATTCAGTCTGACACATCAGCACAGCCTGTGTGCAGTAGCACAGCGTGTTTGTGTTGTCCTGCTCCAACATTCCCTTCTTTCCCCAGAGCTCCCGTGGCAGTTGGAGTTGCCACCATGTCCACGGAGGAGATGCTGGCTGCTGGCATGAAGGGGAAGGGCTTTGCTGTGCTGCACACCCACCTGGATCACCTCTGGTGGGTAACTGCCAGGCCTTGGGGAAAACGGGCAACAGGTCTCGTGTGTTTACTGAAATCCAAATCTAAGATTAATCTGTCAGGCCAATTTAGTGAATTATTTGGGTACAGCTTAGATAGGGCCTTTATTTTAGAATTTATGGAGGAAGATGAGTTCAAAGTAAATTTTACAGTTCAGAGATTGCAGAAAAACACCCATGCAGGTGCCACTTCCTTTATTCAGGGTGACATCTGTTCACTGTCCTGTCGTTGAAAGCAACAAAAGGAAAGCTGTGTTTTGCTTTTTCTTCCTTTTGTAGGGAATATGGTGACAAATCTTCTCCTCCTACCTTAGCTCCCTTGGTAACAGATTCTGCTGCAATGGAGAGTGCTGGAGACGAGGAGGAGCTGCAGGGGAAGGAGCCTGGCAGCAGCTGCTCCCCTGAGCCAGAGCAGCACGTGGACATCAGGGATTTGAGCCTGAGGGACAGAGACACTCGTGCAGAAGTGCTGGGGAAGGAGGAGCTCCATGAGAACAGAGCTGCAGAACCAGCTGAGGATGCCAGCACACAGGACCAGCAGGAGGCCGAGGACAGCAGGACCCCACAAGGTATTTTTGGATCCCAGTGAAACCAAACCATGCCCCTTTGGTTTGCTGAAGCCCACAGCCAACTCACTGCCTACCTGTCCTTTTTTCTCCCTGCAGAGCAAATGGATGCATTGTTTAATCAGTGCTTTTTCCATGCCTTAAAATGCAGAGTAAAGAAGTCAGATCTCCCTCTGCTCACCAGCACATTTCTAGGCAGCCACATGGTCTCCTGCTGGTACGTGGGAAGGAGATGGAATTGGGATTTGCATGCTGGGATTTGGTCTTTAAAACATGGAGATTGTGTGGGATATTTAGGAAAAAGGTTTTGAGTAAAAAATAAAATCCAATTGCTAAATAAGGTTATGCTCAATTCTGCCATCAAATACTTTGATCAAATACAATCCTTATATTAAATACTTGGATGTAAGGATTGTCCAGACCTGGGTTTACACTTGGGAGCCAGCTTGACTTGGCTGACATTGGTTTCACCATGGTTTAGTCACCTGAGTGGCTGCTTGCCTGCCCACAGGAACATCAGCACTAATTTCACTCATCACATTCTATTTATCAGCTTCTTTGGAGTAACTCTTAATCTGTGAGATTTGTATTCCTGCTGTTAAGAAACTTCTAGCATAAGTAGCAAGATTTAAGAAGAAATGAAGGGTGACTTATAACTAAAGAACTTTTAAAAAATCCATTTATAGCCCTGCTGGAAAACAACTGGACATAAAGAAATCAAGCTATAAGAAGGTGAGATTTTTTTTGTTGGTTTGGGTGTTGTTTCTTTTTTTAAATTCATTTTAATAAGTAACAGAAGAAGAGGAAAAGTTTAAAACACAAGAGCAGGAGTTTAAAATGCTTGACTCCACATTTCTGATGGTTGCTTCCTTCAGTTCTCTAAATTCCTGCAATGCATGCAGCACCAGAGGATCTTACAAGTGAAGGAGCTGAGCAAAGGTGTGGAGAGCATTGTGGACGTGGACTGGAAACACCCAGAGTACGTAGAATATCACAGTCTTAAAGGAGTTGGGAGTCTCTGAAAGAAGGGAGTGGAATCTGCTGCCTCCAGCTCTGTTTCCATCCCTTCTACTCACACCAAACAATTCTTGTGGCAGCATTAAAGCATTTGCAGTGCCTGAAGGATTCTCCTCAGCCTCTGCTGCCCAAGACAGCAAAAGTGAAGAGAGAGAACAAGCGTACCATGCTCCTGAAATCATTCCACTCTATGGGGTCTCCACAAAAATGATCCCACTCTTTCAGGAATCCGGACACAGGTAAGTACAAAAAAAAAAAAATGAAGAGAGAGACCAAGAAAACTGTAGTTGCTGTTTCTCTCTTAGTGCCAGAACCCAACTCCCAAATACTTTGAGTTAAAAATTTCTCTTTGTCTTCAGAAAAGGCAGCATCCTCTCAAGCAGTGAGGTGAGAAACATCATCATTAACTATGTGAAGAGTAATGAGTTGGTTGATGAAACAAACAAAAAGTGAGTACAGGTGGAAGCTTTCCTCCCCTGCTTCCACAGGAGAGGCTGAATTTAGATTAAAAAAAGCGACCTGGTTTGCTCCTTCTGTGTGCTTTTGTTTTGCAGCTTTGTAAAGGTGAATGCCGTTCTGTGTGACTGCCTGTTGGATAAATCAGAACAGGATGAGATCTCACACCTTAAATGGGATGAACTCTTGAGCAGGTGATTGTTCCCTCAATATCCCTTCCCAGAAATGCACAGATTTATTGCCTGCAACTCCAACCCCGTGCTGGGAGCTGCCTGAATTGTAATTTCCTGGAGATAAACAGGAACAAGAGGAGATCTCACACCTTAAATGGGACAACCTTTTGAGCAGGTGCTTGTTCTCAATATCCCTTCCCAGAATGACACAGATTATTGCTCTGTCCAGGTGCCTGGAACGACTGCAGCCCTTACACCAGGTGACATTTTCTGGACAAGAACCCGTGGTGAGGAAAGGGAACATCGAGCCCATTGACATCAGCATAGCACAGAGATCGTCAAACAAGAAGGTGAAAAAAGACAATTACATGAGAGGGGTTGAGCAGATGAGATCCCAGATCCTGAGGGCAGCCTTGGCAATCATTATTAATCCCTCAGCAGTGATATTTCCAGTCCTTACTGGTTTCCAATCATTATTTAACCCTTCAGCAGTGATATTTCCAGTCTTTACTGGTCCTTACTAGTTTCCAATCTCTATTAACCCTTCAGCAGTGATGTTTCCAGTCATTATTTAACCCTTCAGCAGTGATGTTTCCAGTCATTATTTAACCCTTCAGCAGTGATGTTTCCAATTGTTATTTAAACCTTCAGCAGTGATGTTTCCAATCATTTTAATCCTTCAGCAGTGATGTTTCCAATGTTTATTAACCCTCATCAGTGATGTTTCCAATCATTATTAATCTTTCAGCAGTGATGCTTCCAATCATTATTCAACCTTCAGCAGTGATGTTTCTAATTATTATTTAACCCTTCAGCAGTGATGTTTCCAATCATTATTAACCCTTCAGCAGTGATGTTTCCAGTCATTATTTAACCCTTCAGCAGTGATGTTTCCAAATATTATTTAACCCTTCAGCAGTGATGTTTCCAAATATTATTTAACCCTTCAGCAGTGATGTTTCTAATTATTATTTAACCCTTCAGCAGTGATGTTTCCAAATATTATTTAACCCTTCAGCAGTGATGCTTCCAATCATTATTAACCCTTCAGCAGTGATGTTTCCAATCATTATTAACCCTTCAGCAGTGATGTTTCCAATCATTATTAACCCTTCAGCAGTGATGTTTCCAATCATTATTAATCCTTCAAGCAGTGATGTTTCCAACCATTATTAACCCTTCAGCAGTGATGTTTCTAATTATCATTTAACTCTTCAGCAGTGACATTCCCAATCATTATTTAACCCCACAGGTGACAATTATCAAGAACCTGAGCTGTATGGTCTGGACCCCCAGTGTGTGGCCAACACTCTCCAACAGAAGGTCCAAGCCAGTGCCACCATCAGCCCAGCGCCAGGAACAAAGGACAGAGTCCAGGTCCAGATCCAAGGCAACCAAATCCATCATCTGGCCAAGATGCTGCTCGGTAAGAAGATTCTGGAAGTGGGCTGGTTGCAGCAAAACTGAGATTTTTTAATTCTTTAAGTCTTCCTTAGCTGAAATGAGCTCTTGGTTGTGTTGCAGAAGAATATCAGCTACCTCGGAAATACATCCAAGGCCTGGAGAAGGCTCCAAAGCTTGGCCGCAAGAAGTAGGAGAAAAATCAACTGTAAGGATTGCTCAGCTCTCATTATTTTCATTATTTATAGAAGTGTTTGCTGCCAACAAATCAAGGATCATGCACAGGCCCTGCTCATTCCACAATGAGTCCTGGATGTTTACAAGGTCTGGAATTCACCCAAATAATAATAGTGCTCCAGGTGTTCCTTTTTCATAAAAATAAAAAGCTCAATAAACCCCTTGGCATTATCCTCTTGTGATTTTTTTTAATGGAAATTGATACTGAAGCACTGGATGCTGCAGTGGTTCTTGGGTGGTTTAACATTCTTGCTTTGCATCTTTGATCAAGGATGTGGAATAAACCTCCTCTGAAATATGAGAAAAATACATTCCAACACATTCCTGGGACAGTGCAGTGTGTTCTGCCACTGACTAAAACCCCTCTGGCTTAGATTTTATCTTTTTAAACATTTCCAGGTATTGAATTCTGACATTTTAGCACTGAGAATTACCTGCATTAGCTGGACTTCTGCAGTTTATATTATTTTTATATATAAAAGCACATTTTAATGTATGACATGAGCTGTAATTTATCACAGGTAACAGTTCTGTCAGCCTCAGCTAAAAGATTAAATTAATGGAACACTTTGGTCAGGTGTGAATATTCTTTAGCTCTTTAACAGCAAGTTAGGAAAATATAAATTCACTTCTAGGAAGAATTCCTGTATTTCCCTTTAGACTAAATCCATTGAAGTTCCATAGGAGGGCACCAGAAAAAGAAGGTCAAGAGATTTCTTTAATTACTGACAGCTTTATTATCATTGTCTCTTACACTGTCTGCATATGAACAAATTGTTCCAGAACCTTCATGAAAAGCTGAGAGTGAGACATTTTGTAAAAATGCCATAGAATCACTAGGGAGTAGTAAAAATAAATTACAGCATTGCAAAAATGCATTTCACTTTGCCATAGAAGCTCTACTATTCCATCCTATACACATTATTTTACAGGTTTTACAGTAGCCATGGAAAATAAACTCACACGACCTAGGCGAGACAATTGCTAACCAAAGGCACTGCCAACAGGATTTGCGCTTAAAGAAGGGGCAAATACTTCTAAAACCTGCTCAACTGACCCTTGAGAATTTGAGTTTCACCACCCAGCAACTCTTCAAATGCCCCTCATATTGAAAAAAAACCAAACAAACCAAAAGAACGAGCCCTGCTGGTGGCAGGAGGTTTTCAGCAGCATCCACAGTGATTGCATACGAAGCCATGCCTTCTACAAACTGTCAAAGACATGCTGGGGCCAGGAAGGGAGAGAGAGGACACTCACCAAAAATAAAACTAGAAATCAAGGAAACCTGCACACCTTTCAGCCAGAAAGAAAAGGGATTTCAAACCAAGCGTGTGGCTCTTCCCTCTGAGAGCCACCGGCAGTTTTTACAGCGCTCTTCCCCACGGTGGAACTGAAGTATTTATACGGTGCTGTGGAGGCTCAAAGCACCAGATAAACGGTATTTAAATGACTCCACAAGTGAACAGTGAAGTGCTAAGTCTGCTTGTAGCTGGACAAACAGCCCCAGAGCACGGCAAGCGCTGCTCAGGGGGCTGCCAGCAGTTGTTAAAGGTCGTTGGGTGTCGAGTACAGTACAGCTGGAGGCTCCTCTGCACCAGAGCCCTGCGAGCAAACCCTCACTGCTGACCACAACAGGAGCTGCAACTGAGCTTGGCAGAAAGCGGCTTTCACACCAAGTAATGCAGTTACTCTCGTAAGGTTTAGAAACAAACATACTCAAAATCTGGAAAAAAAAAAAATAAAAATCCCAAGCAATCACCTTCCAGAAAGAAACAAAGCAGTTCCTCATCCCTCCCCAGACATGAGGGCCTCGTCACACCAGTGCTGTGGGGACAGGAGGGACAAGGCTCTGCACAGCTTCATCCTTAGCCCAAATGCAAAATTTTCACACTTAAGGGAAAAAAAAGGCACTGAGGTAAATTTGAACTCCTCCCTGTTCCCCTATAACCTGCTGCCTCCCCTCCCACGGGGTGCAGGTGGGATCCCAGCAGCCACAGAGAGCTCCATGAGCCCACACCAACCCTATCCCTGCCCCATCCCGATCCAGCACCGACATTCCCTGTTCCCCGGGTGTGAACAGAGGGAGGGCTGGCCCTGGCTGTGTGCAGTGTGCTCAGAATGGAGCACTGAGGGTAAACATGGGGCCCATCCTCTCCCCCACGATCATCCCAGCCCAGCAGTGATCCCTGCACAGCCTCAGCACCAGGAGGGAGGGCAGGGACCCAGCCTGCAGCTCGAGGACTTTGCTGAGGGATGCTCAGCATGGCTTGGTGGCAGCCCTGAGACAGGCAGAGAGAGACCTGATGTCCTCTCCAGGCTCCACAGAGAGAGCACATCCTGGGAAGCCTCCTGGACGTGCAGGACAGCACCAGTTGAGAGTGAGGAGGGAGAACAGGGCACAGGGACAGCAGGAGCAGGAGGAAGCCCAGGTGAGGTGAGCAGAAAGCATCCAAGGACAGTATTCCCTTCCTTGGTGCCACCTCCACACCCCAGCCCTGGATGGGGCTCCTCTCCCTCGGGGCCAGGCACATTGACAGCTCAAAATCTGATTTATGAAGGGATTTTGAGCTTTCCTGGGTTCCTCTGATGGACACATATTGCTAAACCTTCAACACTGAACCCTCAGCCTGTGCCCCAACCATCACCTTTACACTTTTCAAACAGAATTTCTGGAAACATACGTCCCAATTCCTACAGAGTAGAGAACTGGTGATACCCTGGCTAACTTGGCTAAGCATCAGGGACAGTTACTGTAATTCAGCTCTTTCCAAAATCAGAAGTCAAATAGAATCAAAATGAATGATTTTCCTGGGAATTACTATTACCAAGTTGCAATAATATTTACTAACAGACTGTTGGGGTGTTGCAGCTGCCTTGGCGTCCCAAGCTGGCATTTCCCTGGCTGCCTTAGCCCTGAACAAGTCCAGGGCTTGGCTAGAGCTGCAACACCCACGTGGTTTGGTGCAACAACCTCCTCCCCTTTTCCTGCTGTTTCCTGTGCTCTCCTTACGAAACCAGAACTGGGCCACGAGGGCACTGTGGGCCACAGCACCTCCGAACAGGAACAAGCAGCTTGCTGGGAGGAGCGGGAACAGCAAGAGCTGCCCTGCTCCAAACTTCAGCCAGCAGAGGGGTCCTGTTGGGTGTCACACCGAGGATTTTCCACGCAGCCTCTCCAGTGGATGGCACGGCTGGAAATCCAACCAGCAGCTGTGTTTGCTTTGTTGAAGCTGTTTTGTAAACAGGCTTCCCGTTCTTGGACTGGCTCTGGTCCTGGGAGAAGAGGTTTCAGAAGAAGAAAATGCAAGAGGATCATTTTAGGGGTGCTGGGAGCCGGTCCTTGTGGAAGGTTGAAGAGGGAGAATGACTACTAAGGTGTCCTGAGAAGTCTTTTCATTAAAAACAGTCTCTAGCTTAGTCTGATGCCCAGTGCCTCCTGAACGTTATCCAGGTTTGCCCCTGGCCTCTTTCAGGGTCTGTTGCAGTCTCTGTTTGAACCTCTCATACTTCTTGTGCACTTGCTGGATTTTGTCCTTCTCCTCTTTGTCCAGGATCATCAGGAAGTTCTGCAGCTCCGGGATGGAGAAGGCGTCCCACTGCAAAACCAGCAGAGAGGCAAGGTGAGCACACACCTGCTGGGCTTTGTGGGGTCTTACCTCTGAATCTGGGAGGAGGAGCAATAAAATACATTTAAATGTATCTGATCTCCAGGGATTTAACCTCGAGGGGTGAGAGGGATGGGATAAGGGGCTACAGCATGAAGGACCATCCTAATCCTCCCACCCCAAATGAGAAGCAGAATCCTGCAGGATGCAGCAGCTCCCAGCATTTGTTTCGCTGTGGTGGGGAGCAAGATTTCAACCAAAAACTGGCTGTGAATTTATTACCTGAGTGTCCCTGGCTTTTACTTAAATTAGTGGATTACTTATAACAGTGCTCAGCTAATCTAATTAGTGAGGATTAACCCTGGGGCGGCACTGCCGGGTTCCATAAACAGATTATGGAGTGGCTATCAAAACTGGCCTCAGCGTTTCCACAGCTCAAGTTTGAATTGTTTTAAAAACCTAGATCATTCAGGAGCAATAAAAGACTCAAGTTTGAATTGTTTTAAAAACCCAGTCAAGTTTGAATTGTTTTAAAAACCCAGATCATTCAGGAGCAATAAAAGACTCAAGTTTGAATTGTTTTAAAAACCCAGTTCAAGTTTGAATTGTTTTAAAAACCCAGATCACTCAGGAGCAATAAAAGACCTCTTAGAGGGAAACAGCCCTTTTTGTGCTGCCTCTGTCACACATCTCCCAGCTCTGCCATGTGCTCCATATTTGTGTGAAAACCAAGGAGAAGTCACCAATGTACCTCAACTTCCCCCGTTTCGTTTTCCTTCAGCACAAAGCTCAGCGCGTCGGTGTCAGGGCCCGCCAGCAGCCGCAGGTACAGGGGGTACTCAGTGAGAGGAAGCTTCTGGAAGAGCACTGAAAGGACAGCAGACACCCCCAGTGAGATCAGGGCTGCCAGGGCAGAGGGAAGCTCAGGGGATCAGCTGGAGCATGGAAAAGGATGCTCAGGATCACAGGGCTGAGTCTCGATCACAAATTCAAAACTATTCCTGTAAGGTCTCAGGTGTTTCCACCCTTTCAGAAATCATAATTAACCTAACCAGCACCACCTCCTGTGGAGGTCTGGCCTTTTATTCACCTGGATTTAGGCTTTTCCTGCCTGACACCCCAGTGAGTCCTACAGCACACCAACCCCAGGCAGAGCTGCCAGGCCCTGAACTCACCTTGCCCATCTTTCCTCATCTCCTTGAAAAGTGCAAACTTCTGGGGGTTATCCACCACCATGAACTTCTTCAGCAGCCCCTGGATCACCTCGCTCACCGTGGTGGTGCTGCTGATGTGCAGCTGCTTGATGGCATCCAGGGGCAGGTAGAAGGAGGTCCTCTTGTCTGTCATCTCAGCCAGGTTCACCTCCTTGAGGGCATCGTAGATGGACTGGGGCCGGATCCCGGCCGGCACCGTCACCGGCCGCCGCAGCTTCAGGTGCACCTTGATGAACCCTGTGTAGGTCCCATCATCGTTCTGGGGAAAAGCACACAAGGATCAGGCTCCAGGAAGGTTTTCCTACCTCCTTTCCCACCACAACAAGTGTGGGGTGACAGCAGGAGCTGCCCCCGCTCCGGGAGTTCCAGCGTTTCTCATTAATCATGTCTAAAGTACCCAGTAATTTCGGGACAGTCACTGCTGATTTTCTCTTGGTAATGACTCATCCCTTCCTCTCTCGCCTGTGGGATCTTGTTTTATTTCAAACCAGCCCTGCTACAAGGCAGTTATGGAAATTCCATTGCATGGAATTTGTAGCTGCACTTAATATGGATTTGAAACCCCTGGTTCAGCAGGATGTCCCAAATTTATTCCTTATGTTTTATTCTCCATTTAAGAGATTCTCACATCTCCATGTAACAAATCATCTCTGATCCCACCACAGGTCTCTTATCCCACCCTCAGCTCCACAAAAATGCAGGAATCAGGAGAAGAGCCTGGTTCTGCATAGTCCACCCAGGAAGCCTGGCAGTGCTGAGGGCAGAGCTTCTCTCTCTAGAAAGGTTTTGTGTTCCTAAAGCCACTTCCAACAGCTCACAGCTCTGGTTCCACTGTGACTCATCCCCACTGGGGCTCATCCATCTGGGACAGGGCTTTGAGGCAGATCCTTGCCAGAGATCAGTGCCAGCAGGAAGGGATGGAGGCAGGGAGGGAAGGTGTGATTGGCAAAATTCAAAAGATGCCTCTCAGCCCTGGGGACATTGGGCCATCCAGGTGTCATTTGTCCCCTGAGACTTCCCCCCCTTACCTGGTTGGTGGGATCCCTACCCTTTCCCTCGGGTTAAAAGACACAGCAACCACGTGGTTTGGCTGTTCTGTTGGAGTTGTTGCTGGATTCAGAGGCCTGTGGGCCAGAATAAAGCTCTGGATTGAAACCCTCCAGCAGAACCAACTCCTTTCCTTCACCTCGCCTTGAGGCCTCACTGCCAAAGGTAAACCTGAGTTCCTGCAGGCCTGGACTTGTCCCAAACGCCCAGCTGCAGCATCCAGCCAGCCAAAGGTGTCTCTGAGGTGAAACACCACAGCTGCTGTCCTTGGTCAAGCAGCAAGGGCCAGACGAGCCCAGGCACGTTCCATCCGGCTCTATTGGGATTTAATTCCAACATGTTGGTGCCCAACGTGGAGCTCAAACCCACGACCCTGAGATTAAGAGTCTCATGCTCTACCGACTGAGCTAGCCATCACCTGGAGTGTCAGTGACACTGGAAAGCCCAGCAGGAGGAAAAGCAGCTGGGCCAGCCACCCTCACCCCAGTGACACCTTCCCCAGAGGAACCAGCCCCAGTCTGTGCGTGTGAGGGGAACCCAGCCCAGTACGTACCAGTTTCATCAGCAGGCAGTTGGTGACCTTTGCATTGTACTTCTCAATCTTCTGTTTGATCTCCTGGATGGTTGGAGGCTCAGGTTTTTCTTCTTCTACCGTTTGTGTCACATTCTGCAATCAGAAGAGTGGGGCTTTAGCTGCTTTGTGTGTTGGGTAATGCTCCATCTGTTCAGCTCCTGAAAGCAGGAACAGATCCTGCTCAGATCCTGAGCACTGATGAGGCACGTGGGGACTGTCCCCAAATGGGCAGGTGCCACATCCCAACCCCAAACCACCCCTGACACCAGTGACAGGCAGTGGAGGCAACACAAAATGCACCAGTTGGTGGCACAGAGCAGTAAAGCATCCCACTACAAACCAGGGCAAAAAATCCAACCTTTAAAACCCACTTTCAAACCAAAGCCACCTCCAGCTGCAAGCATTTATTTCCTTTTTGCGATGCAAGAAAAAAAATCCCATCCTATTTCCAGTATTCATGGCTCTGACTCCTCAAAACTCAAGCAGCTTCCAGTGGGTTCACCCAGGCAGAACCTGGAGTTAAATCCCTCACTGCTCTTGTCCAAAGCTTGGGAAATGACAGCTCAGAGCAATAAAAGAGCAGCAGGCTGGCTGTGTGACTGAATAAATCAGGCAGTCCAGGCATCCCAGCCCGTGTCAGGAACTGCTCAGTGTCTGCCTGGGCTCCCCCAGAGGGGGACAGAGGCTGCTGCTCGCCCAGGTTTGGGGGAATTTCCCCCAAAACCAACAGGGTCTGACCTGTAGGTGGGCTCTGCCTGAAGGGCAGCCATGGAAATGTCACTAATGAATAATCACAGAATCATTAAGGTCAGAAAAGGTCTCTGAGATGGAGCCCAGCTGTCAACACAGCACCATGAAACCATGTCCCCAAGTGTCACACCCACAGCCTTTTGAACACTTCCAGGGATGGTGATTCCACCATTTCCCCCTTTCATGGAGAAATTTTCACTCCTATCCAATCCAAAGCTCCCCTGGCTTCGCTCCAGCCAGCAGGACAGCACTGCCTGCTTTATCTGCTCAATCTGCAGCAAACAAGCCTCTGTGTGTCTTGGGCAATGCTCAGTGGGCTGCATCTCCCTGCTCAGAGCTCTGCTGCCTCCCCAGAACTCACCACCCTCCCTGGTGACAGCCTGGAAATGCGTTTTGCCCAGATTTTATGTGGGCTTGCTCAGAAGCTGGCATTAGCAGGGAGCAGGAAGCGTGAAGGGATGTGCCACCAAGGCTGGGAAGGCTCAGAATGAAAACTGTAACCTCTGAGAAGGAAAAAAAGGGGGAAAAAAGGAAAAAAAGGGGGGAAAAGGGGAAAAAAAGCATCTTGAGGAGCAGAGCCTGTCTCTTCCCAGGCAGCCCCAGAGCACACAGGACAAGGACACTGTAAATAAGCCAATATTGCCCAAGGCTACCCAGGGTATTTCTTTCAGGAGGAGAATCAAGCAGAGGACAAACTGAAAGCCTGGCTGCAATCTGGCAGGGCAGTAAAGGCCATTCGCCAGTGACAGATCAGGATTTCTGCATTTCCACCCCAGAGCAGCAAACAGCTCGAGAGCTCTGGGATGCCCCGTGGGGCAGGCACCCAGGGACAGCAGTGACACTGGGGTGGCACTGGAATGGCACCCAGAGGACAGCAGTGACAATGGGGTGGCACTGGAGTGGCACCCAGGGGACAGCAGTGACACTGGGGTGGCACCCAGGGGACAGCAGTGACACTGTGGTGGCACCCAGGGGACAGCAGTGCCATTGAGATGGCACCCAGGGGACAGCAGTGACACTGGGCTCACTCCAAAAGAGGGAGAGGGGCTTTAAACAGGGGCATGGAGTGACAGGACAAGGGGTGATGGCTTTGAACCAAAACAGGGGAGATTCACATCAGATACTGGGGAAAAATCCTTCCCTGGGAGGGTGGGCAGGCCCTGGCACAGGTGCCCAGAGCAGCTGGGGCTGCCCCTGGATCCCTGGCAGTGCCCAAGGCCAGGCTGGAGCACTCTGGGACAGTGGAAGGTGTCCTGTCCATGGCAGGGGTGGGACTGGATGAGGTCCTTTCCCCCTAAACATTTAAGGTTCTTTCCAATCCAAAGCATTTTATGACAGTAAAAGCAAAGATTTCCTGGGTTATTTGAGAACTGCACATAAAGTTTTTCACAGAATGGGTGATGAAGTTCTGGAATGTTCTGCCCAGGGAGGTGGTGGAGTCCCCATCCCTGGAGGTGTTTAACAAAGCCTGGATGTGGCACTGGGTGCCAGGGCTGAGTTGAGGTGTTGGGGCTGGGTTGGACTCAATGATCTCTAAGGTCTCTTCCAATTCTGTGAATTCTGTGAAATATCCCTTTATCAGAGCTCCCCAGCCTGTCAGAGTCCTTTGGCTCAGGCTGCACCAGCTCTTGGCCACTCACAGGTGCTGGGTGGGCAGGGGAGTCTTTAAAATCATCTTTAGAAACCATGTTGAGGGATGAGACTTTGAAAGAAGCATGATAGGAAAGGGAAAAAAAAAAAAAGAAAGGCAACAAAAACCCCCACACCCCTTTCCTCTAAGTTAACAGAAGATAACTCTCAGAAAGGCTGCACTTCCTCATGTCACCCATGTCACAGCACTGAGACAGGCACAGCTGTGCTGCCCCTCACCAGGGCTGCCCCACCCCAGCCACGCAGGGAGGGAGGGCAGGGGGCCCTGGGACTGTGCCCTCCTGCACAGAGAGAGAGCTGGAGCTGCAGAGCTGAGGGCACCACAGCACCATCCATGGCACAAACACAGCCCAGCACAGAGAGTCCATCCATCATCCATCCATGATTCCATCCATCCATCCATCCATCCATGATTCCATCCATCCATCATCCATCCATCCATGATTCCATGATTCCATCCATCCATCCATCCATCCATCTCCCATCCATCATCCATCCATGATTCCATCCATCCATCATCCATCCATCCATGATTCCATGATTCCATTATTCCATCCATCCATCCATCATCCATCCATGATTCCATCCATCCATCCATCCATCCATCATCCATCCATCCATCCCATCCATTATCCATCCATCCATGATTCCATCCATGAATCCATCCATCCATCCCCATCCATTATCCATCATCCATCCATCCAACCATGATTCCATCCATGATTCCATCCATCCATCCATCCACCCATCCATCCATCATCCATCCATCCATCTCCCATCCATCTGTCCATCCCTCCCTCCATGGCAAAAGCGAGCCCAGCAGCCCTGTCTGTCCCTGTCACTGCAGTTTTTCTCTCCCAGGTCCCTCCCCTGGTGACATTCCCAGCCCGGGGACAGTGCCAGTGGCTCGGTTTCCATGGAGGGACACGGCACAGCAGGGCAGCAGGAGTCCCAGGGCCTCAGAGCAGGCACACAGCACATCAGGAGGGTTTTGGCAGCCAAGAAACCCAAGGCACTCCCAGCAGGAGGGGGCTGGCTCAGGAGCATGTCACTGTCACCAGTGTCACCCCATGTCACCAGTGTCACCGCACACTCCAGCTCTGCCCAGCTGTGCCATCCTGCCTTCCCCACCCTGGGCAGCCCAGGGGTACCTGCAGCCTGCCCGGCCCCCTGCCAGCTCCTCTTCCTCCCACACCCCAGGGAAATAAAGTTCTGGTCATTTCTGTCATGCATGCATCCCACCATGGGCACGGTGTCCTGATGGAACCTGGGGACACACGGTGAAGTCACAGGACATGAAAGAAGGCAAACTCCAGCCAGCTGTCCCAGAGGCTCCAGAGTGGGGCCAGCCCAGCTCCAGGAGCTGTTTAGGGATGGGGGAGCCCTTAAGGACACTGGGGATCCAAGGGTTCAACCCTTCACCTCTTCTTGCCACTCATGCGATGCTCAGGCCAGGCAACACCACGAGCCCCCCAAGCAGGGAGCACCCATCCATCCCAGTCCTGCACACCCAAATATTCTGCTTTTCTGCTTCCAAACCAGCCCAGCAGCACCAGCCCTGTGCTGCAGGAGCCCTGGGAAGAGCAGCCACAGCCTGGGAAGAGAAGCACTGCTCCTCCTGCAGTGGATGACCAGATCAGCCACTTGCAGCTCCTCACAAATCACCCCCAACCTTCGGTTGTGCAAAGTTTCTGGTGCAGAATCTGCAATTCTGCCCAAAGGAAGAAAAACAGAAGCTTTTAACCATAAACCGTTGCCACATTTCCTGTTGTACAGGGACAGGATGGAACGAGCTGGTAACAAAAACCTCATCTCTGATCTGCGCCTCAGCCCTGCTGGGCCCGCAGCTTTCCTGCCTGGAAAACAGGGATGGGCCAGCTCAGGCAGCCTTGGGGACACCTGGGCAGTGGGACAGACACAGGACATTGGTGTGGCAGCCAGAATGGGCACAGGACATTGGTGTGGCAGCCAGAACAGACACAGGACATTGGTGTGGCAGCCAGAGAAATGGGCAGAGGACATTGGTGTGGCAGAGAGAGGGATGGACACAGGACATTGGTGTGGCAGGCAGAGGAAAGGGAACAGGACATTGGTGTGGCAGCCAGAATGGACACAGGACATTGGTGTGGCAGAGAGAGGGAAAAGACATTGGTGTGGTAACCAGAGGGACAGGACAGTGGTGTGGCAGGCAGAGGATGGACACAGGACACTGGTGTGGCAGCCAGAGGGACAGCACAGGACACTGGTGTGGCAGCCAGAATGGACATAGGAAATTGGTGTGGCAGCCAGAGGAAAGGGGACAGGACACTGGTGTGGCAGAGAGAGGGACCAGCACAGGACACTGGTGTGGCAGAGACAGGGATGGGCACAGGACATTGGTGTGGCAGAGAGAGGGACAGCACAGGACACTGGTGTGGCAGCCAGAATGGGCACAGGACACTGGTGTGGCAGCCAGAGGGATGGACACAGGACACTGGTGTGGCAGAGACAGGGATGGGCACAGGACAGTGGTGTGTCAGCCAGAGGGACAGCACAGGACAGTGGTGTGGCAGAGACAGGGATGGGCACAGGACACTGGTGTGGCAGCCAGAGGGACAGCACAGGACACTGGTGTGGCAGCCACAGGAAAGGGGATCCAGAGCAGCACAGGGCCCGCTGTGCCCTGCCCTGCCCTCCCCAGCCCACATTGCTGCTCAGCTGTGAGAAATCCCCATTGTAAGGGGCGATGGAGCCGCAGCTGCACTTGGGCTAATGCTCCACGGGACAAAGGCTGCCCGGGATGGGGACAGGACGGTGGCACACAAAGCCCATGGCCCGGGGGTGGGCAGGGTTCACCACTCAGCCCCCTCTGTGCGAGCCAACACTCAGCTAATGAGCTGTAAACTCCTGCCAGGCTCTTGTGGACAGCCCAGGGGCCATGGAGATGACGGTGACAGCTCTCAAAGGAGTTCCAAGCCAAGAGAGGCAACAAGGAAACCTCCTGTGACAGATACTGCCATTTGCAAGGATGCCAGGAGAAACACACCCCACATTCAAAGAGCACCCTCCCTACAGCCTCTCACCTTCTGGAGTCAACTCCCAACTTAAAAACCTTTTAAAAGCAGCCGAGGCAGCAGCTCTGCACCACGCTGGGCTCCTGGTTTTGGGGACAACAGCTCCAGGTGGGATCCAGGAGCTGCCCCACCAGAGCCCCACTGCAGGAGCTGCTGTGTGGTCCCAGCCTGGAGGACCAGCAGCTCAGGAACTGGGGCTTCACCAGCAAACCAGGCATGGGAAGGCAGCAGAGGGAGAAATTCTGAGTGTGGTGGACACTCCTTGGAGCCAGGGCCACCATCCCTGCAGCCCCAGGAACACCATCCCTGCAGCCCCAGGAACACCATCCCTGCAGCCCCAGGGCCACCATCCCTGCAGCCCCAGGGCCACCATCCTTAGAGCCCCAGGGCCACCATCCCTGCAGCCCCAGGGCCACCATCCCTGCAGCCCCAGCAGATCCACCAATACCAGCCCAGGGGACATCCAGAGGGGACACCATCCCTGCAGCCCCAAAAGCCACCATCAGACCCAGAGCCCCAGAGGCACCATCCCTGCTGCCCAAAGGACACCATCCTTGCACTCCAAGGGCCACCACCCCTGCAGCCCAAGGAAATCTCCCTGTAGCCCCAGGGACACCATCCCTACAGCCTCAGGGCCACCATCCCTGCAGATCCAGGAACACCATCCTTAGAGCCCCAGGACCACCATCCTTGCAGCCCCAAAAACACCATCCCTGCAGATCCAGGAACACCATCCCTGCAGCCCAAGGAACTCTCCCTGCAGATCCAGGAACACCATCCCTGCAGCCCCAGGGCCACCATCCCTGCAGCCCCAGGGCCACCATCCCTGCAGATCCAGGAACACCATCCCTGCAGCCCCAGGGCCACCATCCCTGCAGCCCCAGGGACTCTCCCTGCAGATCCAGGAACACCATCCCTGCAGCCCCAGGGCCACCATCCCTGCCCTTCACCCCCAGCCATTCCTCCCAGCTCTCTCCTTAATGAATTTGCAGAGCAGAGCTCTGGGGATGGATCTGGCCCAGCCTCTCCACATTCTTGGCACTCTGATCTCAGGCAGGGGTGGCCAAGTCCTCCCTGGTGCGCTCGGGCACAGCTCCATCCCCCTCTCCACCAGCCAGGCTGGGACAAACCAGAGCATTCCCAAAGCCAAGCTCTCCCTTTGGCTCCTTGTTCAGAGATCTCCTCTGAAGGCATTTTATGAGCTGGGCCATCAATCCTCAATTTTTCTGCTTATTAAGGAAAGCTTTGTCTTAAAGCACCAGAAGGCAAAGCCTGGAGAAGCACATCTGAGTGGCCCTGGCTGTGGAGCTGCAGCTCAGAGCAGCATCACCTGTGACCACAAACACAGCCCAGCACAAGGACTGGAAATAAATGTGAATGCTCCAGATTTGAGTCAGAAATGTGAGAACCAACAGCTCAGATCTGTAAGTCCAGCTGCAGCGGGGAGTGGTGGCAGCTCAGGGACACTGGGGACAGGGCTGTCACCAGAGCTGGGACATCTCTGCTCTCACAGAGCTCTCTATTCACCCAACACCTCCCCTTCAACACCCACTCCCAGGGTTCACAGCACTGCATTGGAGAAGGATCCACTGCTCCAGCACAGACAGGCAGGAGGGGGAATCTTACAGGAGATCTGGACTGAAAAAATCCCCAAAAAAAACCTTAAATACCCCCAACATTTCCCTCCCTTTGAGAAATTCAGACGAGAGGCTGCGGTTTCCTTTGGGGTTCAGAGGAAAAGGCAGCAGGCAGGGGAGAGGGATGGCTGCTGCATTTCAGAGAGGTTACGGCAAGTGAAGATGGGCTCAGTGTTTTGATTGCCATGGAGATTTCACTTAGAAACCGATTTTCCTGCCACATCTCAGCTCAGCACCGAGCGCTGACAGGGTCCTCCCAGGGAGCTGCATCTCGGGGGGCTCCAGGCTGGAGCTCCTCTGCATTGCAGCACGCTGGCCATGCCCAGGCTGCCCACCCAGCCCCTGCACCCCACAGACCCGCCCTGGGCACCAGCCAGCTCTGGGAACGTCGGGCAAGGCTGGGTGGGATCTTGGAGATGCCTTCATCCTGACCTTTGCCTGGGTTCTGCCCCTCCTGTGCTCCCCATTCCCTCGTCCCTTCCCTTTCCCTCATCAGCCACTGATGCAGAGCTCCAGGAGCGATTTTGCAGAGTTTTAAGCAATGAGGATTCAGGCAGAAGCCACTGAAGGCATTCAGCTGGAGAGGCCCAAAAATGCAAAGTAATGGATCTGCAGGGATGGGGTCACATCTGAGATCTAAACCAGCTCTCTGCTAATGAAGAGTGATTGTTCTGAAAATAAAAAGGAATTACAGCATTCCTTAGAAAGAGGCTCTTCAGACTAATACAGTTGTTTCAATCAGAAAAATGGTTTCTGTAATCCTACAGAACAAATCCCACTCCCTTAGGTGCCGTGCAGCGGCCTGATGTCCCCTCCTACCCACCCACACCTCATTTCCTCCCCAGAGATGGTTCCTGGGTCTTTCAGGACATGTGTCCCTAAGTTATCCAGATTTATCTTCCTCCTGCCCCACTGCCAGCCCTGCCCTGGGCTCAGGAATCACTCCTGGCACCCCAGGATGGGCAATCAGCACCATTCCCAAACACATCCACCAGGAAAACTCACTCTGGGCTCTCAGCTGATGTTTCCACCCTGTGGCCAGGAGCAGGTGGTGAAAAACCAGAGCTGTTGTCACACACAGCTCCTGCAGGGGTGGAAATACTCCATAGTCAATAATTAAAGGTGCCAAGTCGAAAAGAGACTTCAGGGAGTGAATCAAAACCCAAGAGAGACGTCAACCACCACCGCCTCTTCCTCCTGCAGGACCTGCACCACCACCAGCCCCCAACAAGCCATGAACCCCCCCAAAATCTTCCTCCACCAAGGCCTGAGCATGGTTTCCACCTCTGTGAGAATCCACCTCCACACACAGCCCCATTACACAACACCAGCTGGGCTCAGTTCAGCGCGGGGTTGTTTTCTTCGTGCACAGGAACCATTTCCTCCCCACACCACCACAGCCCCGAAAGGCTCCATCTCCTCTGGCAGCCTGAGCTCTGCCACCCACGCTGCTCGCATCCAGGTGAGGAGCTGGGCACAAAGGGGCTGCAGCAGCCCCTGAGCCCTTGGAGAGAGAGAAATCCCCATCAGCAACAGCCCCAGGCTGACTTCCAGAGCTCCCCCAGCATCTGCAGTGCCCTGGCTCAAACAGAGCAGCTCTGGCTGCACCAGCACCCCAATCTCCTCCATCTCCTCCACAAATGAATCATCAAATGACATTTAAAAACCAGCAGTACGTGTCTGTTAATCATAGTGAGAGGGAGCTGCTGGGCTAGCGGGGAATATCCCGTCTTAAACCATTTCTGCACAGAAATTCAATGCAATTCCCAGCTGACTGAAGCTCCCTGTCCAGAGCAGCCCCCCTGCCCAAGCAGAGCCCTTGGAGCTGCTGCAGGGAGCCCAAAGCACCTGCTGGGGGTTGCAGCTCTGCAGGTGCAAATCCAGCAGAGGCTGGACAGGAGCACGTCGGTGCTGCTGGTTTGCAGGAGGATTTAAGTGAAAAAGCTTCTCCCTGGGCCAGATTTGATCTCCGGCTGCTGCAGGGCTCTCGTTCCCGTGTGAAACTCCCACTTCTGCAGCAGCACCTTCTCCTTTTATGCTCAAGCTCTAGCTGGGGCCCCAAAGTTCACAGCAAGGATTTTTATTATTATTTTTTTTTAATAAACATTTAAAAACCGTGAAGCAGCACTGTGAACATTGCCGAGACACAAATCTCACCCTGGGTGCAACACTGCCCAGCCAAACCCTCTGTCCTCCTCCAAGGCAGGCACACACAGCCCCAGGCTCCCAGAAAAAGAACCCCACTCACCACCGCGCTGATCAGCTCACAGATTCATCCTGCCCTCAACTTTCCTACCCACCCCACAGGTGCAGATTCTGCAACGCCAAACCACAGATCCCCGCTGGCTAGCCTGACCCTAAAAAAGCTGAAAAAACACCCCGAGAGCAGCGTGGATCCCCGGGGAACGGGGAAACCCGGCCTGGAAAAGGCTGAAAAAACCCCGCAGCGTGCAGACCCCGCAGAGGAGAGGGCAGACCCCCCCCCTGGCCGGCAGCTCTGCCCTGACCCTGTCCCAGCTCATTTTTGGTGCGGCATCCCCGCGTTACCTTGGCGGGGACCTTGCTGTGCGCGCTGCGGAAGAAGGAGGTTTTGGCCGTGAAAAAGCAATCCTCGAGGTCTTCATCCAAGCTGCAGTAGCCGCTGCTCATGGTCATGGGAGCCGGGCAGAGCCGGGGGTGGGGGGACCGAGGCGAGCCCCGCGCTCACATCCCCGGCTCGCCGCTCATCTGCGGCAGCTCCGTGCGCTCATCCTGCCCAGCTATTCCTGCCTGCCGGGGAACCCTCGCCTCGCCTCGCCTCCTGCACCCGCCTCCCTGCGCAGCATGGAAGGGGCAGAGCTCCCGCTTCGGTTCGCTTCGCTCCCGGCTCGGTTCGGTTCGGTTCGCTCCGCTCGCCGCTGCCGGGTGCCCGCGCAGCAGCGGCAGCATCGCCTCCCCTTCCTGCCCTCGCCTCGCACTGCCGCAGCCCGGCCACTTCCTCTCGCACAATTTGTGGCCCCGGCTCGCAGGTTTGGGAGCTCTGGCAGCACCGCGGAGCGGCAGAACGCGGAGCCACGGCGGGGCTGTGGGTGCTCCGTGCCCGCTACAGCATCCCCGGAGCTGCCGCGGCTCCCTCCGAGGGAATCGGGGTGGTGGGGACGCAGCTCAGACGCCCTCGGGCTGCCAGGCCCATCACAAGTGGGTGTCTGTCCATGCTGCAGCTGATTTCAGAGCAGCAGGAGAAATTTCAGCACCCAGATTGAGGCAGCTTTGACTGCAGCCCAGGAAAGCCTCAGCCCTGGGTGCTGCTTTTCCAGCAGCTGTGACCTTCCTGCTTGGGGGAGATCACAGGATTTTGTGGGGCTGGGCAAGGGAAGGGCTCTGCTCCCCACAGGGACACCTTCCACTGTGTCCCAGGTGCTCCCAGCCCTGCCCAGCCTGGCCTTGGGCACTGCCAGGGATCCAGGGGCAGCCACAGCTGCTCTGGGCACCCTGTGCCAGGGCCTCAGCACCCTCACAGGAATTCCTTCCCAATATCTCACCCTGCAGCTGATTTCTGAGCAATTTCAGCATCCAGCTTGAGGCAGCTTTGACTGCAGCCCAGGAAAAAGCTTCAGCCCCTGGGTGCTGCTTTAAAGCAGCTGTGACCTTCCTGCTTGCTCCCCACAGGATGGTGATTACAGCTGTGGGGTTTGTCCCAGGAGGAATTCCTCCCAATATCTCATCCTGCTCCTCCAGGGCAGATGTCACTATCATATTTTCTAGAAAAATCCCTTTGCCCAGGATTCTTCTCCTGGGAAGCTGAGAAGCCTCAGAGAAAAAGGAAAACAATAATGATCTGATTTGCTTCTCCTGTGTTTTGCTGCTTTGGAATGTGTTTGGAGATTGTTTACCCACAGGTGATTGTTTGATTGGTTTCATGTGAATTGTTTTGATTTATTGGCCAATTGTTTTGATTTACTGGGCAGGGGAAGGGCTCTGCTCCCCACAGGGACACCTTCCACTGTCCCAGGTGCTCCCAGCCTGGCCTTGGGCACTGCCAGGGATCCAGGGGCAGCCACAGCTGTGCCAGGGCCTCCCATCCTCACAGGGAGGAATTCCTCCCCAATATCTCATCCTGCTCCTCCAGGGCTCCAAGACCTTCCCACAAGCCAGGGGAAGGTCTGGGCTTCCCACCCAGCACCACAACCTCTCCTCCTGACACACTGCAGATGTTGCTCCAAACCCTTCCAGCTGTATCTGCTCAAGAACTTCAATTGCTCCAAAGCTTTGAGAGCTCCGTGCCCACCCCAGCAGCATCCCCTGAATGCCAATGGGGAAGGGAAGCCTGGCAACATCTGCATCTCAGAGAGAGGAAGGCAAGGATCCAAGTGCCTTATTTACAGAGGGAATAAATAAGCCACGTTCTGAGGGCAGCAGCTCGTCCCTGCAGCAGCACAGCCCCCTCTGCTCCACAGGGATAAATTTAGAGGAGAAAGAGGCTTAAATTGAGCACGTGCAACACCAGCAGAAAGCGAGGCCTTGGGAGCAGCAGCACTGGGGTCTTCCATGAAGCCTCAGCCCAGAAGTTTCCCAGCGGAACCAGGGTGAAACCTCTGGATTCTCCAAGAACCCCTCATTTATTCCCTGTAGACATCAGCTCCATCAAAAATACAACAAAGCCAAATAAACCCAGTGAGTTTGACCCCTTTGTTCAGCAGCAGCTCCATGCCATGGTTCCCTGCACATCAGCCCCCCCAGACCCACAGAGCAGACCCTGGAGCTCCTGGGAGGAGACCAGCAGAGGCTTCTGGCACCTTCAGCAGGGTCTGGATGCCACCCTGGGAAGCTGATCTGGGACCCAAATGTAAAGCACTCCCAAATACTGAACTGGATCAAAGCCCAAATTATTAATGCCTGGAATTACCTGGTAACAGTCTTTAAATAGGTGATATTAAAATAGTTATTTCTCTGATGCTTCCACTTTGTCTAATTTTGGTAATATGATTTAATGACTTCCAATTATGCCAGCAATTTAATTTTTTAATGTGTTTTCAGGCCTCTTCCCCTCCTGCCAGTGTAATCAGGCATCCTGTTAGTCTCCTACTGGAATATTGACATTATTTTCCCTCCATCCTCCTCCTTTCCAGCAGCAAAACCTGCCTGACCAACAGGAAACCCTCCAGGAGCGTGGCTGCCTGCTCAGATCAAGCAAAGCTGGCAATGATTTTTGCCTGATTATCCATAACGAACGATGGAGTTTTACTGCAGCCATTTACCCTCATTAACCCCCACAGGCCAGGGATCCCGAGGTGCAATCCCCAGGCAGGCCTTTGGGATGGGCTGATGGATTTCTGGCTGGAATTGCAGAGCTGGTTTTGTTTCCTTGGCCCAGGGTGGCTCCCCCTCTCCCCAGGGTGACACCTGGCAGGGTGATGGATGGCCACAAAGCACGGGCTCCCTGCTTGTTATTAGGGCCATCAATAACCCTGCCTGGGCTGCTGGCCCCGAGGATGAAACCAGCCTTCCTCATTTCTCCAAGAGCCCAGCATCGCTGGGGGAAGCCCAGAGATCACAGACATCTTTTGTGAAACATCCTTTCCTTTAGGATTTTTTCCTCCTGAGAAGTTGAGAGGCCTCAGAGACAAAATTAAACAATGGTTATCTGCTGCTGTGGGATGGAACAGGTGCGCTTGATTGGCCCATCTCTGATGTTTATAATTAATGGCCAATCAAGGACTGAGCTATCCCAGAGAGAGCCCGGGATAGCTGCTTTGTTTTCATTCTTTTCTATTCTATTCTTAGCCTTAGCCTTCTGAGAACTTCTTCCTTCTATCTCTTTTAGTATAGTCTTAATGTAAAATATATATAATATAATAAATCAAACCTTCTAATCGTGGAGTCAACCTTCTCGTCTCTCTCTTCACCTCAAAACCCCTGTGACCCCCAGCAGCACAGTGACATCCAAAGGAGGTGGAACCACACACAAATCTAACTTCAGACACCTGGAGAACCCACTCTGAGCCCTTTTGGAATGCAAAATTTAAGAAGAATCAATCCCATCCCACTTCAGATCCCTCCTGATCATTTTATTCTGAGCAGCAAAGGATGGATGAAAACCAAACCCCACACACCAAACAGAAACCCTACATTGCCTTCAGAAAAGGGTAAATTTCCATCTCCATCTCTGCATGAGTCCAGAAAAAAAAAAAAAGAACTGAAATAATTAAGAAGAGTTAAGATAATAAATAAGAATTGAAAAAAATTAAGAATTGAAATGAGGCTGAAATTGGTATCTTTAGACTTGCATCTTCTCCAAACTCTTCCTCCTCTTCTGTGCAAAAGGGCTCTAAATGTTATCCCGAAGATTTTAGAAGTGCTAGCAGGGTTACACACATGAACAAATCCAGGTTTAAGACCTGGAATTTGCCAAAATGTCCTCTCGATACAGAAAAATTCACTGACTCAGAAGTGGGGCTACTCAGATGACAGCACAGTTTAAAGGAAGGAAAGCTCTTTGAAGATGCTCAGCTCTGTGTGGAAAAACAGCAAAAAAATGAAATTTTTGCAAGTTTCCATCTCCATTTCTGCACGAGCACATCAGGTCCTCCACAAAGAAGGGCACAAACAGGGGTTGTAATGAGGGAGAGAACACAGAACCACAGAACAACTTCATCAAGAGAAGAAGGAGGAGAAGGAGAAGCAGGGAAAGCCCTTTGACTGGATCCCACCACAGCCACCAAGCCAGGCCACAGAGAGCCACATCCACTCGTGTTCTGGACACTTGGGGGCATGGTGACTGCAGCCAGGCCACAAAGAGCCACATCCACTCGTGTTTTGAGCCCTTGGAGGCATGGTGACTGCAGCCAGGTCACAAAGAGCCACATTCACTTGTGTTCTGAACCCTTAGAACCATGGTGACTCCAGCCAGGTCACAAAGAGCCACATCCACTCGTGTTCTGGACACTTGGGGGCATGGTGACTCCAGCCAGGCCACAAAGAGCCACATCTTCATGTTCTGAGCCCTTGGAGGCACAGTGACCCCACCACGTCCCTGCAGAGCTGCTCCAAACATTGCCCAAAGGACAGAGCCTTGGAGGCCACATCCATCCAGGTTCTCCTTCCCATCCAGGTGGTCAATTCTGAGCAGCAGCTGCCCAGCAAAGGATGGATGAAAACCAAACCCCACACACCAAACAGAAACCCTACATTGTTCAGGACATCTCCATTTTGGAGGCATCAGGTCCCCCACAAAGACTGCAGCCAAATGAGGGAGAGAACACAGAACCATGGAACACCTTCATCAAGAGATGAAGAAGGAGAAGCTGGGAAAGCCCTTTGACTGGATCCCACCACAGCCACCAAGCCAGGTCACAAAGAGCCACATCCACTCGTGTTCTGAACCCTTAGAACCATGGTGACTGCAGCCAGGCCACAAAGAGCCACATCCACTCGTGTTCTGAACACTTGGAGGCATGGTGACTGCAGCCAGGTCACAAAGAGCCACATCCACTCATGTTCTGAACCCTTGGAACCATGGTGACTCCAGCCAAGTCACAAAGAGCCACATCCACTCGTGTTTTGAGCCCTTGGAGGCACAGTGACCCCACCATGTCCCTGCAGAGCTGCTCCAAACATTTCCCAAAGGCACACAGAGCCTGCGGAGGCTCCATCCCAGCCACATCCACTCCAGGCAGGGCTCCTGAAGCTTCTCCCATCCCATCCTCCCTGGCCCTGCAGCCTGTGCCGCCCACGCAGCAGCCCCAGACACTGCAGGATTAGAGCCAAGCTGAGCCTTCCGGAGTTAAGCCTGGGATTAGTGCACGTCCTAACAGGGATTGAAGAGTCTCCATCCCCCAGGACGACTGAAACTCTCAGAACAAGGCTGGCAGCCAGCATTCCCTGGAGATCCACGCTCCTGCCCTGGAAATGCGTCTCTGGGGCTGATGTGTGCACCCCGTGCTGGGACAGGACAGTCCATCCCCAGCCCCATCCCAGTATCCATCCTCCCTCACAGGCACTGGTGTCACTGTCACATTTCCTGGAAAAATCCCTTTGCCCAGGATTTTGTGACCACGTTCACAGGGGTCCCAGGATGAGGCAAGAGACGAGGATCTGACTCCATGCTTCAGAAGGCTTGGTTTATTATTTTATGATATATATTACATTAAAACTATACTAAAAGAATAAAAGAAAATATTTCATCAGAAGGCTGGCTAAGAATAGAAAAAGAAAAAATAATAACAAAAGCTTGTAGCTCAGACTGTCTAAGCCAGCTGACTGTGATTGGCCATTAATTAGAAACAACCAACATGAGACCAATCCCAGATGCACCTGTTGCATTCCACAGCAGCAGATAACCATTGTTCACATTTTGTTCCTGAGGCCTCTCAGCTTCTCAGGAGGAAAAAAATTTAAAGAAAAGATTTTTCATAAAAGATGTCTGTGACAATTCTTCTCCTGGGAAGCTGAGAAGCCTCAGAGAAAAGGAAAACAATATTATCTGATTTGCTTCTCCTGTGTTTGGCTGCTTTGGAATATGTTTGGACATTGTTTATCCAACAGGTGATTGTTTCATTGGATTCATGTGAATTGTTTTGATTTATTGGCCAATTATGGTCAAGCTGTGTTGAGGCTGGAAAGAGTCACAAGTTTTCATTATTATCTTTTCAGCATTCTGTTTGTATCCTTTCTGTATTCTTTAGTATAGTTTAGTTTAGCATTCTTTAATATAATATAGTTTAGTATAGTTTAGTAAAGTTTAGTTTAATTTATAGTATTCTTTAATATAATATAGTTTAGTATAGTTTAATATAGTTTAGTTTAATATGATTTAGTTTAGTATTCTTTAATATAATATTCTATTCTTTAATATAATACAGTATCATAATTATAATCAATATCATGATGATACTATAGTACCATAATACTATATTATTTTATGAAAATATAGTATCATAAAATAATAAATTATCCTTCCGAGAACATGGAGTCAGATTCATCATTCCTTCCTTTTGGGAACCCCACAAATACAATACCCTGGCACTTGGGAATATTTCTCTGTGTGCTCTGGGGTGCCCTGACCCCCAGGGCAGCACTGACTCTGACCTTCATCCATGGAGAAAGTTTCCCAGGCTTCAGGATAGACTGGAATCCACAAAAGTGTGAAATAGATTATAGGGAGCAGTGTAGGTGTGTCACTTGGTGAGAAATTGAGGTTTTGGGGTTTTTGGTATGTTGTGGATGGAAGCAAGAGGGAGGGAACAGGGTGTTGTCCTGGGTTTCTTCTTCTTCCTCCTTCTCCATGGGTTTGGGTGGCATTTTGTAATTGGGCACAAAAATCGGCATTGCAGCTCTTTGGGATCAGTTATTGGGTTAAAAGGGAAAATAATCTAGGTGTCAGTTCTTAAAGACCTTGGAACAAGAGACTGTTGGCCATTTTTGTGGTGCTTTTCCAGCGTGCTGAGCCTGGTGTGGGCAGCGTGCAAAACTTTAGATAAGATAATAATAAACAAGAACCTGAAATGTGAAAAAATCCAGTGGGTCTCTCTTTCCTGACACAAAAGGAGTCCCAGAATTTGGGGAATTGGCAACAGGTACCAGGTGACACCTTAGTGACACACCCAGGCTGCAGGTGACACCTTGGTGACACTGCTGGGCTGCAGGTGACACCTCAGTGACACTCATGGGCTGCAGGTGACACCTCAGTGATGCTCATGGGCTGCAGGTGACACCTCAGTGACACTCATGGGCAGTGGGTGACGCCTCAGTGATGCTCATGGGCTGCAAGTGACACCTCGGTGACACTGCTGGGCTGTAGGTGACACCTCAGTGACACTCATGGGCAGCGGGTGACGCCTCAGTGACACTGCTGGACACATCAGTGACACTGCTGGGCTGCAGGTGACACCTCAGTGACACCGCTGGACACCTCAGTGACACTCATGGGCTGCAGGTGACACCTCAGTGACACCACTGGGCACCTCAGTGACACTGCTGGGCTGCAGGTCACACCTCAGTGACACTGCTGGACACCTCAGTGACACTCATGGGCAGTGGGTGACACCTTAGTGACACTCCTGGGCTGCAGGTGACACCTTGGTGACACTGCTGGGCTGCAGGTGACACCTCAGTGACACCTCAGTGACACAGCTGGGAACCTCAGTGACACTCATGGGCCGCAGGTGGCACCTCAGTGACACTGCTGGGCTGCAGGTGACACCTTAGTGACACACCCAGGCTGCAGGTGACACCTCAGTGACACTCATGGGCAGCAGGTGACACCTCAGTGACACCTCAGTGACACTGCTGGGCACCTCAGTGACACTCATGGGCTGCTGGTGGCACCTCAGTGACACTGCTGGGCACCTCAGTGACACTCCCGGGCTGCAGGTGACACCTCAGTGATGCTCATGGGCAGCGGGTGACACCTCAGTGACACTGCTGGGCTGCAGGTGGCACCTCAGTGACACCTCAGTGACACTGCTGGACACCTCAGTGACACTGCTGGGCTGCAGGTGACACCTCAGTGACACCTCAGTGACACTGCTGGGCACCTCAGTGACACTGCTGGGCACCTCAGTGACACTGCTGGGCACCTCAGTGACACTCCTGGGCTGCAGGTGACACCTCGGTGACACCTCAGTGACACTGCTGGGCTGCAGGTGACACCTCGGTGACACTCCTGGGCTGCAGGTGACACCTCGGTGATACCCATGGGCTCTGAGGAGCCCCTCTCTCCCCTTGTGAGCAGGACATCAGCTCTGTGCGGGTCCCCCCGGGCTGTGCCCCCCCAGGGACCCCTCCCCACGTACCTGGCTGCAGGGTGGCACCCTGAGGGTGCTCTCTGGGGACAGCTGGCTCTGGCACTGGCCCGGCCGGCGACAATCCAGCTGGATGAGGCTGCGGCACTCCTGGTGACACGTGTACCTGCAGTCTGCAGGGACAGAGGGACAGCGTGAGGCACCCGGGCCACCCTGGGGACACTGGGGACAGCGGGGAGGGACTGGGTGGCAGCAGAGGGATTGCAGCACGGTCAGAGCTGGGGCGGGCACTGGTCAGGCACAGGTCCCCTTTAACACACATTTCCCTGTTCAGCCACATGTGGCTTTTAACACACGTGTTCCCTTTAACACATGTCCCATTTAACACACATGTCCTTTTTTAACACGTCCCTGTTCGGGCACATGTCCCTTTTAACACACATGTTCCTTTTAACACATGTGTTCCCTTTACCACATGTCCCTGTTCAGGCACACATGTGCCATTTAACACACACATCCTTTTTTAACACATGCCCCTGTTCAGGCACATGTCCTTTCTAACATGTGTCCCTTTTAACACACATGTTCCCTTTAACACATGTCCTTGTTCAGGCACACATGTCCCATTTAACACACATGTTCCTTTTAACACACATGTCCCCATTCAGGTAAATGTTCCTTCTAATACACATGTCCTTTCTAACACACATGTTCAGGCACATGTTCACCAGTCACCCCTGAGAGGGCAGGGACACGGTGCCACCATGGCCCCAAATCACCTCTGGACAGGGCAGGGACACGGTGCCACCACGGCCCCAAATCACCCCTGAGAGGGCAGGGACACGGTGCCACCATAGCCCCAGAGAGAGCAGGGACACGGTGCCACCATGGCCCCAAATCACCTCTGGACAGGGCAGGGACACCGTGCCACCATGGCCCCACATGCAGAGGGCAGGGACACGGTGCCACCATGGCCCCAGAGAGGGCAGGGACACGGTGCCACCATGGCCCCAAATGCAGAGGGCAGGGACACGGTGCCACCACGGCCCCAAATCACCTCTGGACAGGGCAGGGACACGGTGCCACCATGGCCCCAAATGCAGAGAGCAGGGACACGGTGCCACCACGGCCCCAAATCACCTTGCAGAGAGCAGGGACACAGTGCCACCATGGCCCCAAATCACCTTGCAGAGGGCAGGGACACGGTGCCACCATGGCCCCAAATCACCTTGCAGAGAGCAGGGACACGGTGCCACCACGGCCCCAAATCACCTTGCAGAGGGCAGGGACACGGTGCCACCACGGCCCCAAATCACCTTGCAGAGGGCAGGGACACGGTGCCACCATGGCCCCAAATCACCTTGCAGAGGGCAGGGACACGGTGCCACCATGGCCCCAAATGCAGAGAGCAGGGACACGGTGCCACCACGGCCCCAGAGAGGGCAGGGACACGGTGCCACCACGGCCCCAAATCACCTTGCAGAGGGCAGGGACAGGTCCCCGGTCCCAGCAGGGGCCCAGCTCCTGCCCCCAGGGGCAGCAAGGCTTTCCTGGGGCTGTTCTCTTTGGGTGCTGCCCCAGCGGCAGACTTTAACCCATTCATGCCCGGGTGATCTGCACAGAGCAGCTTTAACCCTTTCAGGCACAGGGCCCTGCTCACCCCCAGCTGCAGAGGGGCACGTTTGGCACCGCTCCAGTTATCCCAAATTTGGGGCCACCACTCCTGCAGGCCCCAACTCCTCCAAACCCTCCTGAGTGCAGTGACCAAGCTGCTGCCACTTTAAAGGCCCACCTGAGCCTTTTAATTGTTAACTGCCAGACAAACAGCCTCACATTCACTTTCTACACTGCCCAAAATTCCAGAGCGGTCACCAACCTGGAAAAAAATGATTATGTCCCAAAAACAAGGCAAGAGATTGGGCTCCACAGAGGGATGTGAGTGCCTGGCCCTACAAAGACCTTGCAAAGAGCCACCGAAGTTTATTTTAAATACACATCTTCCTTCTTTTTCTTCCTTTTTTTAATTGAATTTTTTTCCCTTTAGCACTTGGGTCATTGGTTTTGCATGTCTGGGGCATGCAGGAAAGCAAAAGAATATCCCATGCTTTTGGATTTTAAATGCTCAGCTTTTATTTTAAATACACATCTTCCTTCTTTTTCTCCTTTTTTTTAATTGAATTTTTTTCCCTTTAGCATTTGGGTCATTGGTTTTGCATGTCTGGGGCATGCAGGAAAGCAAAAGAATATCCCATGCTTGCTCTGGAAACTGATTTCTGCTCAGCTTTTATTTTAAATATACATCTTCTTTATTTTTCCTTTTTCTTCCTTTTTTTTCTTTTTAATTATTTTTTTCCCTTTAGCATTTGGGTCATTGGTTTTGCATGTCTCCGGCATGCAGGAAAGCAAAGGAATATTCTATGTTTGCTCTGGAAACTGATTTCTGCTCAACTTTTATTTTAAATACACATCTTCTTTATTTTTCCCCTTTTATTTAATTGAATTTTTTTCCCTTTAGCATTTGGGTCATTGGTATTGCATGTCTGGGGCTTGCAGGAAAGCCAAGGAATATCCCATGCTTGCTCTGGAAACTGATTTCTGCTCAGCTTTTATTTTAAATATACATCTTCTTTATTTTTCCTTTTTCTTCCTTTTTTTTCTTTTTAATTATTTTTTTCCCTTTAGCATTTGGGTCATTGGTTTTGCATGTCTCCGGCATGCAGGAAAGCAAAGGAATATTCTATGTTTGCTCTGGAAACCGATTTCTGCTCAACTTTTATTTTAAATATATATCTTCTTCATTTTTCCCATTATCTTTCTTTTATTTAATTGAATTTTTTTCCCTTTAGCATTTGGGTCATTGGTTTTGCATGTCTGGGGCTTGCAGGAAAGCAAAGGAATATTCTATATTTGTTCTGGAAACTGATTTCTGCTCAGCTCTGGTGAATTCTGCAGGGCCTGAGAATGAGAATGAATGAGAGGAGCTGAAGCAGTGCTGGGAGCTGCTGCCTGAGGGGGGATAAAACACCAATCTCCAGGGGAAATAGGGAAATCATTTATCATTTATCATTTATCGTTTAACATTCATCTGGCAGGAGCTGTCTGTCATTCTCCTATTCCAAGCCAGTTGTCTCAAGTAGGCCTGGGGGAAAAGCACGGAGATTTGGCTTTTTTTTTTTTTTTTTTTTTAATTAGAGATAAGCTGCAGTTACACATTAATTTAATGCATGACCTTTCCAGCAACTGGAACAGCTTTTTGTGGGGGACATTGGCCAAGTCTGCGCTGGAGCTGCCAGCTGGAGAATGCTCCAGCTGTGGCTTCACCTGAGCATCTGCCACCAGCACCACGTGCCCTCTGCCCCCTGTGCCCACCTGGGACCACATTTTCACATCTGGGCAGCTCCAGCACGAGGGGCAAAGGTGTCACACAGGAAATCTGCGCCACAGAAACGCCAACTGCCAGGCACCTCCTCGGGATCTGCCCCATTGTGGCATTTCTCCGTGGGATTAAAGGGTGACACCTCCTTAGTCACCATCACCTATTTACAGGCCCTAATCACGCGGGATCCGGTGGGGAACACTAATTTTAGAAACCCTGCACAGCTTTAGGGAGCTGCCACGTGAGCAGTTTGCCAAGAGGAGCAGGATGCCTCCACTTAGGCTTGGAGATAATTTCCATTCCAGTCAAACAATGGAACACTTGGAAATGGAGTTTTTTTAAAAAAAAGAGAGAGAAAGATCATGATACTGTGAAAAGCTTTGGTGGCTGAAGGTAATTTCCCTTTTTTCACAGGTAAGTCACTCAGGGGGGTAAAATGGGCAATGTAAATGCCCATTAAATGCCCACCTCAGTGCCCAAACACAGCCACAGAATGGTTTGGGTGGGAGGACCCTAAAGCTCTGCCAAGGGTAACCTTCACCTACCCCAGGTGGCTCCTGGGGACACTGCCAGGGATGGGGCAGCCACAGCTGCTCTGTCCCATCCTCCCGAGGAAGAATTTCTCCATTTTTCCCACCCCAATGCCCCCATTCCCACCCCCAGATGCCACAGGGCACCTTCCAGCTCCACCTGACCCAGGTGGGCACGGGGACAGGAGGAGAAGGAGGCTCCACAGGTGTCTGAGAGCTGGCACAATGTGGCAGGAGGGAGATTTCCCCCAGCCAAGCTCTGGAATCCTCCAGGGGCTCACCCAGCTCCACGTGCAGGTGGGATTTTGCAAGGCTGAGCTGCTCCTCTGTGCCTGATGTCACTGGGGTGACCTCAGGGGTGGCAGCAGGATGTGGCCCTGTGGCACCAGGAGGCTCTGAAGGGATGGGGCAGGACCTGTGGCACCCACAGACAAACCCAGGGAAGGTCTCAATCCTCCTGAAACCCCCCAGCCCCAGCCCTGCAGCTCCATCACCGCACTCTCACCTTGGCACTTTTAGGTCTAAACCAGATGGCTTACTATATATATATATATATGTATATAAAATATATATATATGTGTGTGTGTGTGAAAATATATATATATGTGTGTGTATATATGTATGTATGTGTATATATATGTGTGTGTATATATGTTTATTTATATTTATATACTTTACTATATATAATATTATATATAAAATATATATTGTATATAATATATTATATATAATATATACAATATATAATACATATATAATATATATTATATATATAACATATATATAATAATAGCTTTACTACAATATTTCTGCTTATTACTTACTTAAAGCATTTTTTTGCTCGCACTAAGCATTGCTATATCACAACACAGCAATTTAATGCTGTGAAAGTCCGGTCAGTTCAAAGGGCGTAAATTAAATTATGTTTGATAACAGTTACAAGTTATTGTTCGAAAAAGTCTTGTCGATTCTAAGGTCTTAATTTGAAACTTTCTTCTATGTCTATACTTTCATCTATTAGCTCTGTGAGATTTTGAGAACTCTGTGAATTTATTTTTTCTTGTATGATCTTCTTTGATAGTTTTGTCCATCATTTGTTGCACACACTGAGGTATGCAGGGTATTACTACAAACATAACTACTAAAACACTCAATACATGGAGACTTACCTTGCACAGTTCTTTTAGCTAAGGTGCAAAGCTTCATTTTTGGAACAAATCATTTAACTAGGACTTACTGCCCTCTTTAATTCAAGCTGTCAAATCTTTAAGCTTTTGCACGCTTCTGTGGATGGGTTCAGAATGACCTGACAGGTTCACACAGCACAATCTGTGAGGTCCCTGTGTCACTGCAGCCTCTGGCAGTGACAGAGCTGTCACCCCAGCTGCTGGCGCGATTTAACCAAGCCCAAACTCCCCTTTGGGGTGGCAGCTGGCACAGCAGCCATGCCCTGAGGAGCCAGAGGAGAAGGTGAAGCCCCCTGGTGCCACCGGTGTGCTGCCAGCTCTGTGCCCACCCACACGCTGCTTCGGAGGGAGCTGGAAAATTTGGCAGTGGGACACTCAGGCCCTGCTTTATTTTCTATTTTATTCCCAGCTGCTCTGGGGACCCTGGTACAGGAATGTGCCCCTTGCTGACAGTGACAAAATTATCCTTTGTCTCCTCAAAAAGGAAAAGAGCCCAGAAGTTTCTCTGCTCAGTTAGGTGAAAAAACACCTCATAGGATCTGGGGGACTTCACCTCAAACTTAAGGATAGCTAATGGATAGAAGCCAAAAAGTTTAGCCTAAGCAATTTTCTAGAAAAAGAAGAGAACAAAGAAACTAATGGCTTTTGTGAGGTGTTGTGACCACGTTCACAGGGGTCCAAGGATGAGGGAAGAGATGAGGATCTGACTCCATGTTTCAGAAGGCTGATTTATTATTTTGTGATATATATTACATTAAAACTATACTATAAGAAGAAAAAGATCTCATCAGAAGGCTGGCTAGGCTAAGAATAGAAAGGAATGATAACAAGGGTTTGTGGCTCGGACAGAGAGTCTGAGCCAGCTGACTGTGATTGTTCATTAATTAGAAACAACCAACATGGGCCAATCCCAGATCCACCTGTTGCATCCCACAGCAGCAGATAACCATTGTTCACATTTTGTTCCTGAGGTCTCTCAGCTTCTCAGGAGGAAAAATCTTAAAGAAAAGATTTTTCATAAAACTTGTCTGTGACAATTCTTCTCCTGGGAAGCTGAGAAGCCTCAGAGAAAAAGGAAAGCAATAATTATCTGATTTGCTTCTCCTGTGTTTTGCTGCTTTGGAACGTGTTTGGACATTGTTTATCCAACAGGTGATTGTTTCATTGGATTCATGTGAATTGTTTTGATTTATTGGCCAATTATGGTCAAGCTGTGTTGAGGCTGGAAAGAGTCACAAAAGTTTTCATTATTATCTTTTCAGCATTCTGTTTGTATGCCTTCTGTATTCTTTAGTATAGTTTAGTATTCTGGAAAGAGTCAGGAGTTTTCATTATTATCTTTTTAGCCTTCTGTAAATATCCTTTCTGTATATTTTAATATAGTTTAGTATTCTTTAATATAATACAGTCCAGTATAGTTCAGTTCTCAGGAGGAAAAGTCCTAAGGAAAGGATTTTTCATAAAAAGATGTCTGCGACACATCCCCATGTCCAGGCTGGGCTCAGCAGTGCCAAGGCAAACCCCACACCCCAAAAATCAGCCCCAAACCCATCCAAAAGCCCCCAGATGCCATCAGCACCTACCTGGAAGCAGCAGCACCTCCTTGCTGGGCCTCCTGGGCGGGCACAGGCCCCTGGCGCAGGCCTTGCCTCGGGGAAAATGCCTGAAGATTTGACGGATTCTCTTTGTTACGAGCCCAAAACACGAGGCTGCTCCCTCCTCCCGCTCCGGCATCCTCCAGGAGCTCTCCCAGCCCCAAACACTCTGGGATATCCAGCAGGCACTGGAGGCAGCGGTGCCTGCTCCCACACCAGAGAGGCCTTTTCCCCACGGAGATAAAAGCCCTGACATTGGCCATTTACAACCTGCTGCCATCTGAAGGGTTATTTATTTATTTTTCTGAGCAGCTCAGGGCTCGTGCATCTCCTGTAAGCCATGGAAAACTTTCTATTTCTGGGGCTTTTTGCTTGATAAGATAAAATAACCCAACGGAAGAGATTAGGCAGAGAAAGCGCAGGGCTCGGCCGTGCGCTGGGAGGTCTCTTCCCCCCATCCTCCCTTCTCGCTCTGTGCTGCTTTTCAGCACTTTTAAAGACTGCTTTTTTCAGTCTTTGAAAAGCTTGAAGGACAAAAAAGTCCCCAGTGTTTAATCAGAGGTTAAAGGAATGCACAGAGATTAATTATATTTATAATATTGGTTTAAACTCTGCACATAGTTAAGAGAGGCTCTTTCATAGCATCCATGAAAATCAGGATTTTAAGTGACTTTTTAGTGATAGGACAAGGGGGATGGCTTTAAAATAAAAGAGATTTAGACGGGATATTGGGAAGGCCTTGTTCCCAGTGAGGGTGGGGAGGCCCTGGCACAGCTGGGGCAGCCCCTGGATCCCTGGCAGTGCCCAAGGCCAGGCTGGACAGGGCTGGGAGCACCTGGAACAGTGAAAGGTGTCCCTGCCATGGCAGGGGTGGGGTGGGATGAGTTTTGAGCTCCTTCCCAGCCAAACCATCCCATGGTGGATCAGTTACAGCCGTACCAGGCGTCCTGTGATGGATGGGGTGGGACACAAACACCAGTTCCACCACGCCCCTGCACTCTGCCACTTTGTACCCACTCCCCGAGCCCTGCCTGCTCAGCACAAACACCCAGCACCACACAGGGGGTGACAAAGATGGAATTCAACCAGCCCAGCCCCACCCTGAGCAGCAAAAGCACTGAGATCGCTCAGGGGGCTTTTCAGTCACCTCCCTCCTTCCCAGAGCCAGGCCAGCAAACTCCACTGAGCTCCACCGGGATAAAACAGAGAGAGAAACCCAAAAACCAACCTGCAAGGTGAGAGCTGGAGACCAGCAAACTCCACTGGGATTAAAGCAGAGGGAGAAACCCAAAAACCAGCCTGCAAAGTAGGGAGAAACCCCAAAACCAAGCGGCAAGGTGAGAGCTGGAGACCAGCAAACTCCACTGAGATGGAGCAGAAGGAGAGGCCCAAAAACCAACCTGAGAGAGGTGAGAGCCTCTCTCAAACCTGAAACCCAAATACCAAGCTGCAAGGTGAAAGATGGAGACCAGCAAACTCCACTGAGCTCCACTGGGATAAAACAGAGAGAGAAACCCAAAAACCAACCTGCAAAGTAGGGAGAAACCCAAAATCCAACCTGCAAGGTGGGAGCTGGAGACCAGAAAATTCCACTGAGCTCCACTGGGATGGAGCAGAGGGAGAAACCCAAATACCAACCTGCAAAGTGAGAGCTGGAGACCAGCAAACTCCACCAGGCTTCACTGGGATAAGGCAGAAGGGGAAGCCCAAAAACCAACCTGCAAGGTGGGAGCTGGAGCCCCGGCCGGCGTCTCTCTCCATAACCCCTTCCCAAGGCACCCAGGTGGAATGCCGCAGGAAACATCACCCTGGCAGAGCTGGGGCACCCCAGGAGCCCGTCCCACGGCTCTGGGCAGGTCCCTGTCCCTGCCCGCAGCTCCATCTCCTCCCGGGGAGGAGCAGGAGGGGCACACCCTGCCTGCAGTGGGTGGAGGCACCCCCGGACCCCACCCTGTCCCCAGCCATCCCCACCTGGCAGCAGGAAAAGCTGCAGGATCTGCCTGGATGGCACAGAAATGGCCTGGCAGAGTCACCTGGCAGCAGGAAAAGCTGCAGGGATCTGCCTGGATCAGCTGGATGGCACAGAAATGATCTGGCAGAGTCACCTGGCATCAGGAAAAGCTGCAGGGATCTGCCTGGATCAGCTGGATGGCACAGAAATGATCTGGCAGAGTCACCTGGCATCAGGAAAAGCTGCAGGGATCTGCCTGGATCGGCTGGATGGCACAGAAATGACCTGGCAGAGTCACCTGGCAGCAGGAGAAGCTGCAGGGATCTGCCTGGATCAGCTGGGTGGCACAGAAACCTGGCAGAGTCACCTGGCAGCAGGAAAAGCTGCAGGGATCTGCCTGGATCGGCTGGGTGGCACAGAAATGCAAAGTGCTGCGGGTCCTGTTGGCGATTGTTGTTTACAGTGGTGAGGCTGAGCGTGGGAGGAGAGGCACAAAAGCCACAGGAGCAGCAGCAGAGGGTGAGCAGAGCCGGGTAAAGGACTCGGTAAAGAGCTCCTTATCTTAAACAAACGGCTGCCCGAGAACCGGCGGTGTTGGAACTGAAGTTTGCGCTGCAAATCAGAAAGAGAAGTGGTGTTTTACCAGCTTAAGGAAACGGGGGCTGATTCAGCACAGGGCCCTGAACACAGCAGGAGCTGCTCAGGGAGATCAGGGCGGCTCCAGGGCAGAGGCACAAACCCCATTTGGGTGCTGAGGTCTCAGCTTTGCTGGGCTGAGCAGAGCAGAGGCACAAACCCCATTTAGATGCTTGGGATTTTGCTGGGCTGTGGCACAAACCCCATTTGGATGTTGAGGTGTTTGCTGAGCAGAGCAGAACAGAGGCACAAACCCCATTTGGATGCTGAACTGAGCAGAGCAGAGGCACAAACCCCATTTAGATGCTCAGGTTTCTGCTGGGCTGAGGCACAAACCCCATTTGGATGTTGAGGTATTTGCTGAGCAGAGAGAGAAGAGGCACAAACTCCATTTGGATGGTGAGGAGCTTTGAGCTGAGCAGAGCACAGGCACAAACCCCATTTGGATGCTCAGGGGCTTTGAGCTGAGGCACAAACCCCATTTGGATGCCGGGCTGAGCAGAACAGAGTCACAAACCCCATTTGGATGCTCAGGTTTTTGCTGAGCAGAGTCACAAACCCCATTTGGGTGCTGAGCAGAGCACAGGCACAAACCAAACCCCATTTGGGTGCCGAGGTGATTTGCTGAGCCGGGTCTGTGTGGCGAGAGCTGCAGATCAAAGCTGGCTCCAGCTTTGCAGAGGTGCTGGGCACGCTCTGAGGTTTCCCTGCAGGGCTGCCCCACGCCAGCCCTGCCCACAGGGAAGCAGCCAGGGGTGGTTTCCTTGCAAAGAAACCCTTCCTTTTATCACCACAAATATCAAAATCCTTGCTTTTTGGCTATCAGACACACCAAGCCGTTGCCACCCAGCCGTCCCCAGCAGGAAGCTGCCCCAGCTCCGAGCCCAGCCTGGTTTCTGTGCTGTCCCAAAGGCCAGTGCAGCACACAGAGGGCTTTGAAGCTGCCGTGAGTCACCAGGACACCCAAGAACTGCGCCCAAACAGCCCAGAGCACCCTGCGCCCTGCTCCTCCCTGCTGGGGGAAGCTGGCAGGAAAAGCTGTCTGTCCCCAGCAGCAGGACAGGCATTCACACCCACACAGAGGTGATTTACTCCGCTACAGACGGCTCTGAGAGCTGACAACACAAAGCCACACGCATTAGACAGGAGCTATTCAAGGCACAGCTCCTCCTCCTGCCCAAACCATTCCCTCCAAGGCTGGAAATGAGGATTTTCAGGGAATTCCAGTAGGATTTGCTCCCACCTCCCCACCCTTTCGCGCTGACAGCAGTTGGGAGCAGGATGGTGGATGTCTGTCCTGCACAGAGCCTGGAACATTCCAAATACAACCAGGGGGAAAAAAAGGCTCCCAAATGTCTCAGGCAACATCTGCACCAGCCCCAGGTGCAGCACCCACAGGGCTTGGGTTAAAATCAGAAAAGTCACCCTGAGACTCCTTTTCTCCAGAGTGAACTGTAAATAATGTAATATAATATAATATAATATAATATAATATAATATAAAAAATATAATATAAATAATATAATATAAATATAATATAATAATATAATATAATATAATATAAATATAATATAATATAATATAATATAATATAATATAATATAATATATTATATTATATTATATAATATTATATTATATTATATTATATTATATTATATTATAATATAACATATATATAACATTATATTATATTATATTATTATTATATTATTATATTATTATATTATTATATTATTATTATAATATAATATATTATATTATTATTTTATTTATAGAATATATTGAATTTAAAATAAAATTATTTAAATAAATTATATAATATAATAAAGAAATAAAATAAAATAAATAAATTTTTAAAATAAATAAAATAAATAAATGAATGTCACTTTTCCCATTTTACTAAATACAGCCAGATCTGACGTAAATACAAATAGGCCAGAACTGCACAAACAAAAAACCTGAGTATCCTCAGGCTGCAAGTCGAAAAGCAAACAAGCAGCAACTCTGCATCAGAAAGACAAAAAATAAATGTTCACCGAAGGGGCAGAGCACGCCCCGTCTGCAGCTCTCAGGCATTTTTAATGGGAATCAGCATTGGGATGACAGGGAATGCAGATATGAGTGTCCCTCCCCCCTATCCCGGCTGTTTGGGGAGTTTTTGAGGCAGAACTACTCCCACGGTCTGCATAATTCTCTGAAATGAAAAGGGAAATGGAGTTATTTAAAATCTGTTTCAATATAAGTATGGAAAACATCCTGCCAGAGGAGAAGTCCCTCAAAACAGCTATTTATGCAGCATTTCGCAACACCGCAGAATTCTGTGAGTTTCGACTTCAACTCAGGATTTCCAAGCACAAAAACCTCACCTCGCACCTCACCCCAGCTTCCAGGGGCTGATGAAAAAGCCTCGACAAAGATTTTCCCCCTCAAATAAACCTTATTTCTCCTAAACTCGAGATTCCTTTAAGCACACTCATTCATGCCGGGAGCTCCCAGCCCCGGGGAATCTCCTGGCCCTCAGCAGCTTTTGAGGGAATGAACCAGGAATGCCAACAGAAAGCAAAGGTGCACCCTAGAAATGAGATTTACATCAGATTTACATCCCCCTCCTGCCACCAGGGTGCCAGCCCCGCGTCACGTTGTGGTGGCGGCTGGGTGACATTTAATTAACAGCAGTCATTAGGGCTAAGCCCTAATTCGCTGCAGCAGGGCCAGATGGTGCTGCTGCCTCCCCCGACCGCCCTGCATCCCAAACGGCACCGGAGAGAGCCCTGCCCGCCCCACAAATCCCCCAAAAACATTGAATGGGTTTGTGAGCTAAGGAAAGCCAAGCTGGGCACCAGAACTGCCTGAGCCAGGCACTGATTGCCCGGTGGGGCTGGTGCCTGGCACAGCCTCCTTAACAACCCCAAAAATGAGCAGCGACCACTCCCCTGCCCCAATGGGATGGATCATCCCAAATTAGCACCAGCACCACCTCCCTGCCCTCCACACCCGCACCGAGGGCATCCCCACAGGTACAGGTGATACTGTGGGCACAAAGCTGCAGGGAACAGCATCGGCATTGCCAAAAATCGAGAGGCTCAGCTGAACCCCACCAGGAAATTCTCAAGTCCCTCAAGGCCCAGCAGCTGCATCCCAAAAGAGTTTCCCCGACTGAGCGGGGCAGGAGCGGTTTCACAGCCAGCATCGCTCAGATCCCGAAGTTATCAGTGACACACGTTTGCTAAAACCTCTTCGTTTCCCCTCCTGCCGCCCGTGACACGGGTAGCAGGGCCAGATGGTGCTGCTGCCTCCCTCGACCGCCCTGCATCCCAAACGGCACCGGAGAGAGCCCCACAAATCCCCAAAAACATTGGTGAGCTAAGGAAAGCCAAGCTGGGCACCGGAACTGCCTGAGCCAGGCACTGATTGCCCAGTGGGGCTGGTGACTGGCACAGCCTCCTTAACAACCCCAAAATGAGCATGACCACTCCCCTGCCCCAATGGGATGAGCACCAGCACCACCTCCCTGCACCAGGGCATCCCCACAGGTACAGGTGACACGTGGGCACAGAGCTGCAGGGGGTGTCCCAAAAATCGAGAGGCTCAGCTCGATTTTTAACCCTCACCAGGAAATTCTCAAGTCCCTCAAGGCCCAGCAGCTGCATCCCAAAAGAGTTTCCCCGACTGAGCGGGGCAGGAGCGGTTTCACAGCCAGCAGGGCTCAAATCCCGAAGTTATCAGAGACAGAGCTTTGCTAAAACCTCTTCGTTTCCCCTCCCACCACTCCTGACACGGGTCACTCCTCACCAGGGAGGGGGAGCAGCACCCGGGACAGGGGACAGCGCTGGGGTGTCCCTCGGGCCCCTTCCCAGCCAGGGCAAGGATGAATCTCTCCTGCAGAGCACCAACAGCACCAGCACAGCACGGATCCCACATCCGGAGCATTGGCACAAACCATCACTGGCACAAGCCATCACTGTGCCATCATCGGCAAAGCCATCACTGCCACAAGCCACCACCGGCACAAGTTCCCGAGGACTTTACCCCTCGCTGTAACGCTTTACACACGCCAACCTCCCCTGCTCACCGCCGATGCCAACCCCGCCCAGCAGCGATCGTCTCCTCTTTCCTGGAAAAGCTGCGCTCTCCAAACCCGCACCCACACCCGGAGACCCCGGCCCGGTCCCACACCGGACCCGAGGGGCGCAGAGTGGGGCGAGGGGAGGGAGAGGGGCCGGGGGAGAGTCCGGGCACGGCGAGGGATGCGGGGAGGGCAGGGGTGCGGGACAGCGAGGGACAGGCAGGGGACAGCCAGGGGCTGGCAGGGGACAGGCAGGGGCTGGCAGGGGACAGAGAGGGGCAAGCAGGGGACAGCCAGGGGCTGGCAGGGGATAAGCGGGGGACAGGCAGGGGACAGTGAGGGGACAGCGAAGGGCAGGAAAGGGCCAGTGAGAGGCAGGCAAGGGGCAGAAAGGGGCAGACGGGACAGCGTGGGGCAGGCAGGGGATATCGAGGGACAGGCAGGGGACAGAAAGGGACAGACAGGGGATGTCGAGGGACAGGCAGGGGACAGAAAGGGACAGACAGGGGGGCCAGGCAGGGGACAGCGAGGGCCAGGCAGGGGACAGCGAGGGACACGCAGGGGACATCGAGGGACACGCAGGGGACAGCACTCACAGTCGCAGCGCAGGGCTCGCTCCCGCACCGCCTCCCCGCACAGGTCGCACCATCCCCGGCGCGGCAGGCGCGGGGCGAAGCGGTGCCCGCGGCCGCGCTCGGGGGGCTCTCTCGGCGCCCCGAAGATGCTCCGCACGTCGGGCAGCAGCCGCGGGGCTCCCCCGCGCCGCCGCAGCCGCCGCGCAGCCCTGGCCCCGCCGGGGCTCCCCTCGGGGCGGGCGGGGTCGCGGCGGGGCCCGGCGGGCGGCGGCGCATGGAGCCGGGCACGGGGGGCGGCAGCGGGCGGGGGCACGGCCCCACGGCCGGCGATGCCATGGGCTCGGAGCGGCGGCGGCGGCGCGGGGCGGGCCTGGGCCCGGCCGGAGGGAGGAGACACGGCGGGGAGGGCGGGGGTGGCACCGGGAGCGGGCGCCCCTCCCGTGGGGACCCCCAGGGTCAGGGTCAGGGTCGGGGTCGGGGTCGGGGTCGGGGCGCTCGGCGCTCGCTGCCCGCGCGGTGTTTGCGCTGCTCGCCCCGGCATTCCCCGGCCGCGCAGCGGAATGTCCCCGCGCTCTGCCGCCGGGAATCCCCGCTCGGGGCCGTGTCCCGGCCGGACACTCACCCCGCGGGGCTGGGGTCGGGATTCCCCGGGGAAGGGGTTCCGTGCATCCCCCGGGGGGCTCTCCCCGCCCGACAGTCACCCCCGTGGGGCTGGGGTTCCCAGAGGGGTCTGTGCATCCCCCGGGGGCTCTCCCCGTGGGGCTGGGGTTCGGGGAGGGGTTCCGTGCATCCCCCGGGGGCTGTCCGTGCCGGAGTCACCTCGTGGGGCTGGGGTTCCGTGAATCCCCCGGAGGGCATCTCCCCATCGGACAGTTACCCTGTGGGGATGGGGGTCCCCGGGGAACGGGGTCTGTGCATCCCCCGGGGGCTCTCCCCGTGGGGATGGGGTTCCCAGAGGGGTCTGTGCATCCCCCGTGGGGCTCTCCCTGCCGCACAATCACCCCCGTGGGGTTGGGGTTCCCGAGGGGAGTCGCTGAATCCCTCGGGGGGCTCTCCCTGCCGGACACTCACCCCGCGGGGCTGGGGTTCCCCATGGGGGTCCGGCTGTGCATCCCTCGGGGGGCTCTCCCTGCCGGACAATCACCCCCGTGGGGCTGGGGTTCCCCGGGGAAGGGTCTGTGCATCCTCCGGGGGTCCCACAAAGCACAGCCAGAGGTTTTCCCCAGCGCAGCCGCGTCCCCGGCGCTTTGTCGCGGCTGTCCCCGCAGGAGCAGCACGGTGACACGTGGGGAAAAGGCCCTGTTCCCTCTGGGACTGCGACACGCAGGAATTCCCTCCCCCAGCTGCGCCCTTCCTTCCTTCCTTCCTTCCTTCCTTCCTTCCTTCCTTCCTTCCTTCCTTCCTTCCTTCCTTCCTTCCTTCCTTCCTTCCTTCCTTCCTTCCTTCCTTCCTTCCTTCCTTCCTTCCTTCCTTCCTTCCTTCCTTCCTTCCTTCCTTCCTTCCTTCCTTCCTTCCTTCCTTCCTTCCTTCCTTCCTTCCTTCCTTCCTTCCTTCCTTCCTTCCTTCCTTCCTTCCTTCCTTCCTTCCTTCCTTCCTTCCTTCCTTCCTTCCTTCCTTCCTTCCTTCCTTCCTTCCTTCCTTCCTTCCTTCCTTCCTTCCTCCCTTCCTCCCTTCCTCCCTTCCTCCCTTCCTCCCTTCCTCCCTTCCTCCCTTCCTCCCTTCCTCCCTTCCTCCCTTCCTCCCTTCCTCCCTTCCTCCCCTCCCTCCCTCCCTCCCTGACCCCGGCCCTGCTCTGCTGCTCTCCCTCCTCCTGGTATGGAACACGCTGATTCCGACAGAATTATCCCCGAATTTTGGCCAGGGATGTCCTCCACAAGCTGTTCCTTGTATCAGGAATCACCCACAATAAAGGAAATTTCTGAGGGTGAAGGTTTAGCTGGCACCTGGCTGGGAACCTCCTAAAACCATTCTGGACTTTCATTTTCCCAACACCATCCCAGGAGACAGCTCCAGCCTCAGTTCTGCAGCCTCAGGGCATAAAAACACCAAATAAATGCAATATTTTCTGTCCCCACAGCAAGCACAGCAGGCTCGTGATGGTCATTGTCCTTCCCAGCTGTCCCTTCAGGTGTTCAGAGCTGACAGCACAGGGAGCTCTTTTAGGCCACAGGATAAAATTTTTTTGGGGAAAAGGGAAACCCAAGTAATGAACATTGGCAGGAAAATTCTTGTTTCATCTGGATTCCAGAAGTCCCCTCTGCACCATTCTGGATTTTCATTTTCCCAATACCACCCTGGGAGACAGCTCCATAAAAATCAGCATTTTAAAGAAGAGGGGGAGTGACTTTTTAGTGACAGGACAAGGGGGATGGCTTTAAAGTAAAAGAGGTGAGGTTTAGATGAGATTTTGGGAGGGAATTGTACAGATTGCCATTGTCCATCTGCATTCAGGGTTTTGGGAGAGAAGGGAGGGAGAGGCAGAGCTGGGCTGGGTGAATCCAGGCTTAGGGGAAGCTGAATTTGACGTCTCCCGTGTGCTCCTGAGGACAGGATAAGCTGAGAATATCTAAATCCTTTTCAAGGATTCTAATTTGAAGGCTGGATTAAAGCACTGGCTCTGAATCACATCAGCCTAGTGCCATAAGCAGCCCCTAATAACAGCTTCAAACCAAAGGAGGGGTAATGCAGCTGGGAAAATTGGAGTTTTGCTCTGTGCTGAGCTGCAAGATTAATTTTTTGGAAGGTCTTTTCCTTCCCAATTCAGGATTTGCTTTCATACCCCCCCTGCTTCTGCTTGAAAACAGCAGCAGATTTATTCCTCAGTAAATCGTTCCACAAAAGTTTGGTGGTTTATCCTATGTCCTCCACAAACTGTTCATTGTATCAGGAATCACCCACAATAAAGGAAATTCCTCAGGGTGAAGGTTTAGCTGGCACCTGGCTGGGAACCTCCTAAAACCATTCTGGACTTTCATTTTCCCAACACCATCCCAGGATCCTTTGTTCTGCAGTCTCAGGGAATGAAAACACCAAATAAATGCAGTATTTTCTGTCCCCACAGCCTGCACAAGAGGCTCGTGACAGTCATTGTCCTTCCCAGCTGTCCCTTCAGGTGTTCAGGTTAAAATATTTTTTAGGCCACAGGTTAAAATATTTTTTTTTGGGGGGGAAAAAGAAAACCCCAAGTAATGAGCATTGGCAGGAAAATTCTTGTTTCATTTGGATTCCAGAAGTCCCCTCTGCAGCTGCTGTGCTACAGCAGTTAAAGCACGACAAGGGCTGTTAGCAGAAGTTCTTTTTTCTGTTTGCCAAGAAATAAATCCCTTTTAGCTGAAGCCAAACATGTTCCAGGTCAAACGCTCAGCTGGTGCGAGTCAGTGTAGCTCCACTGAGTGCCAGGAGGTGCAGCAGCGACCCTGCTCCTTTACGAATATCAGAAAATTCTGCCTGGATCCAAAATAACGTCCATTAGAACGCCCGGCAAATGCCAGAAAATAATTCAGAGGAGAAAAGCTCTGAAGGGACGGATTAGCTCCACCTCTGCACAGCAAACAGTTGGGTTTGACATTCAGGATGTTGGTTTTTGTAATTCAAATGAATGGGGAGCTCTGGTGCCAAATTCCACCGGGGAAATGTTTCCTGGGCGGGGGAGGCTCCTGGGCACCCTTGGCGTGTTCCTACAAGAAACTCAGGCTGGGCACAGCCCTGCAGTTGCTGCTGCTGCTGCTCCTTCCTGCCGCTGCCTGGGCACCGAGGGATGGATGGGACGTGCCAGGATGGGGGGGTGGGCACAGCAGGGTGGGATTTGTGACCCTGCCCGGCTTTGGATGCTGCTCCTGAGATAGGGATGCGGGATGGGGATGTGGGACGAGCCCAGCAGGGTGGGATCTGTCACCCTGCTGCTCCTGGCATGTGCCAGGATTGGATAAACCCAGCAGGGTGGGATTTGTCACCCTGCCCAGCTTTGGATGCTGCTCCCCAGGAAGGGGATGTGGGATGGGCACAGCAGGGTGGGATTTGTGACCCTGCCCAGCTTTGGATGCTGCTCCTGAGATAGGGATGTGGGATGGGGATGTGGGACGGGTCCAGGAGGGTGGGATCTGTGACCCTGCCCAGCTTGATGGGGATGTGGGATGTGCCAGGATGGGTGGGATCTGTCACCCTGCTGCTCCTGGCATGTGCCAGGATAGGTGGGATGAGCCCAGCAGGGTGGGATCTGTCACCCTGCCCTTGATGGGGCTGTGGGATGTGCCAGGATGGGAGAGATCCTGGGATGCCAGGATGGATGGGGAGGTGGGATCTGGGCCCAGCATTGGATGGCTCCCAGCAGGGGATGTGGGGGATCTGGGATCTGTGACCCTGCTACTCCTGGCATGTGCCAGGATGGATGTGGGATGGGTCCAGCAGGGTGGGATTTGTCACCCTGCCCGGCTTGATGGGGATGTGGGATGTGCCAGGATGGGTGGGATAAACCCTGGGAGCCAGGGGTGGGATCTGGGATTTGACCCCTGCTGCTCCCTGTGGGATGTGCCAGGATGGGTGGGATTTGGATGCTGCTCCCCAGGAGCTGGGATGAGGGATGGGATGGGGATGTGGGATGGGGATATGGGATAAACCCACAGGGTGGGATCTGTCACCCTGTCCTGCTGCTCCCTGGGATGGGGATGTGGGATGTGCCAGGATGGGTGGGATGAGCCCAGCAGGGTGGGATCTGTCACCCTGCCCAGCTTTGGATGCAGCTCCCCAGGATGGGGATGGGATGCCAGGATAAACCCACAGGGTGGGAAGGGCCCTGCTACTCCCTGGGATGGGGATGTGGGATGTGCCCAGCAGGACAGGATTGTCACCCTGCTGCTCCTGGGATGTGCCAGGATGGGTGGGAAGGGCCCAGCAGGGTGGGATTGTCCCCCTGCTGCTCCTGGGATGTGCCAGGATGGGTGGGATGGGCCCAGCAGGATGGGATTGTCCCCTGCTGCTCCTGGGATGTGCCAGGATGGGTGGGAAGGGCCCAGCAGGGTGGCATTGTCCCCCTGCCCTGCTGCCCTGGGGCTGTGGGTGTGGGCCCAGCCCGTACATCGCTCTGGGGACAGGCAGGGCGGGTGGCCGAGCCTTCCCACAAACATCTCCTGCTCCCACCTCCCAGGCCCCAGCTCCTGGCAGTCCCCATCGCTGCTCCACACCTGCCCTGGCCGATCATCGGGGAATTGCAGCTCCCCATCAGCCCCCAGGTCACAAAGCAGCCGGGAAAGGAGCAGAACCATTGTCCCCAGCAAAGGGCTGGGCCGGCAGGGCCCTCCCGCAGCTCTCTGTGCCAGTCCCGAGGGACAGCAGGGTGGCAGGGATGTGTTCCCCTGCCATCCTGTCCCTCCGGAGCAGGGAAAGGTTGGGAATGCCTTCCCACGGCCACCAGCACCCCCTGCCCCACTCCAGCACGTTAAAAGCGGGAATAATTCCTAAATAAGCAAGAGGATGAAAGATTAAAGCTCTTCTTCATCTTCATCTGACACAGCGATGCAGAGAAACCACGAAAACACCAAGTCCTTCAAATTTATTTTTTTAAAAAAAAGAGAAAAATACAAAACCCCACTCGATTTTCTGGCCAAACCTGCAGAGGCTCAGGGCACTCGGGGCGATGGGGGAGAAGGTGCAAAGTGCTGGGGCACGGAGGTAGCACAGGGAGAGCTCCCAGGGCACGGGAATCCAGCAGCTCTGCGGCTCCAGGGGCTGTGAATGAGCGAATTCCCTGCGCTGGGAAGGGTCGGTTCAGCAGCTGCGCCTCCACCGGGTCCCTCAAACGCTGGGAGCAGGAGCAGCCCCACCCAACCTGCGAGGACAGAAGGGTTTGGGTCAGAGGTGGTCCTAAAAACAGGGCTGGATTCCCAATTCCCTGGGTTTCATCTTTTAAAACTGCTGGATGTCTTTTAAAACAGGGTTGGATTCCCAATTCCCGGGGTTTTGTCTTTTAAAAGTGCTGGATGTCTTTTGAAACAGGGCTGGATTCCCAATTCCCTGGGTTTTGTCTTTTAAAAACTCCTGGATCCGTGAAAATCAGGATTTTAAGGAAGAGGGAGAGTGACTTTTTAGTGCTAGGACAAGGGGGATGGCTTTAAAGTAATAGAGAATTAGAGCCAGGGATGTCCTCTCTGTTCCTTGTATCAGGAATCGGCCAGGGATGTCCTGGCACCTGGCTGGGAACCTCCTAAAACCAAGCTCCCAATTCGGGTTGTATCCATGGAATCAGGATTTTAAAGAACAAAGTGACTTTTTTCTGAGGGTGAAGGGGATGAGCTGGCACCTAATGGGAACGAATTAAAACCATTCTGGACTTTTCATTTTCCCAACACCATCCCAGGAGACATTTCCAGCCTCAGTTGAGCAGCCTCAGGGCATAAAAACACCAAATAAATGCAGTATTTTCATTTGTCCCAACACAATCACAGGATCAGCTCCAAAATTTTTTGGGGAAAAGGGCATAAAAAACCAAATAAAGTAATGAACATTGGCAGGAAAATTCTTGTTTCATTTGGGAAAAGGGAAACCCAAGTAATTCCAGGAAAAGTCTGGATTCCAGAAGTCCCCTCTGCACCATTCTGGACTTTCATTTTCCCAACACCATCCCGGGAGACAGCTCCATAAAAATCAGGATTTTAAAGAAGAGGGAGAGTGACTTTTTAGTGACAGGACAAGGGGGATGGCTTTAAAGTAAAAGAGGAGAGGTTTAGATGAGATTTTTGGGAAGGAATTGTACAGATTGCTCATTTTCCATCTGCATTCAGAGCCTCAAGGAAAGGATGCAGAGAAGGAAAAATCACAGGAGGTGATTCCCAGCTTTTGTCAGCCCGAATAAATGGACAAGGGGAATATGTATAATTCCTTCCCAATATCTCACCTAAATCTCTCCTCTGTTAGCTTAAAGCCACACCAACCACACCAACACCTCTTTTATCTGCAAACCCAGAGGTTTTCTTTAATTTGGGGGCTGGAAAACTGTGAGGAGCAACTGAAGGAGCTGGAGGTGTTTACCCTGGAGAAAAGGATGTGGTTATTCCCATTCTCTGAGCAGAGAGAGACAATTCTCTGTCCCAGGATTTTTCCTGGGCAGGGCAGTGAGAAATCAAATAGAAATAAGAATTGTTTTCTCTTCTCTCTCTGAACTTTCTCAAATAGAAATAAGAATTGTTTTCGCTTTTCTCTCTGAGCTTTCCTGCCTTCCCCAGGAAAAATCCTGGGATAGGGAATGACGTCTCTCTCTGTTCAGAGAATGGGAATACCACAAAAAAAGGTTCTGGGGGAACTTTATTGCTCCCTAAACTCCCTGGAAGGAGGCTGTGCTGAGATGGGAGCTGGTCTCTTCTCCCAGGTAACAAGTGACAGGGTAAGAGGCCTCAAGTTGCACCAGGGGAGGTTTAAATTGGATATTAGGGGGGAAAAATAATCACAGACTGTGGGTTTTGCAGATATTTTCATACAGAAAAAATCTGTATTTAGTTCCCCAGGGCAGTGTGCAGCAGTGAATGCTGGGGAAAAGGGAAAATGCTGGAAAAACGGGGATGAAATGATGGAGAAATTCTTGGCTAAAACTCCAAGAAAGAGAAATTCTGCTGCTGCCAGCCCATGATGCAAACAGGGGGCAGTTAAAAAAAAAAACAAAACACGGGAGAGGGACTGAGGCTGTGCCTGGTGGGTCCCGGGGAGCTCAACCAGAGCCTCCAGCACGGCCTGGGTGGGAGAAACAGGGTGAGGAGCAGGGGAGGAGCAGGGGGAGGAGAAGGGATGCTGTGAGGAGCAGAGTGATGAGATGGGTGAGGAGCAGGGATCCTGCTCAGAGAAGGGTGAGGAGCAGAGTGAGGTGAAGGGATCCTGCTGGGAGCAGGGTGAGGAGATGGGTGAGGAGCAGGGATCCTGTGAGGAGCTGGGTGAGGAGAAGGGATCCTGCTGGGAGCAGGGTGAGGAGCAGGGATCCTGTGAGGAGCTGGGTGAGGAGAAGGGATCCTGCTGGGAGCAGGGTGAGGAGCAGGGATCCTGTGAGGAGCAGGGTGAGGAGCAGGGATCTGGCTTGGAGCTGGGTGAGGAGTAGGATGAGGAGATGGGTGAGGAGTAGAGATCCTCCTGGGAGCAGGGTGAGGAGCAGGGATGAGGAGATGGGTGAGGAGATGGGTGAGGAGTAGAGATCCTCCTGGGAGCAGGACGGGGAGCAGGGATCCCATGAGAAGCAGCAGCCCGGAGTGCTCTCACTCACTCATTCTCACTCACACTCACTCACTCACTCACACTCACACTCACTCACTGTCACTCACTCACTCACACTCTCACACTCATTCACTCACACTCACTCACACTCACTCACACTCACCTCTCGATGATGCTGTTGTTGAGCTGCAGATCGCAGGCGACCGACCTCATCTGCTCCAGCAGCTCCTGCATCCTGCAGGGACACAGCCAGCCCTCATCCCAGCCCTCATTCCTGCACCTTTAGGGGAAAATCCAGCCCCAATTCCTGCAGGGACACAGCCAGCCCTCATTCCTGCACCTTTAGGGGAAAATCCAGCCCCAATTCCTGCAGGGACACAGCCAGCCCTCATTCCTGCCCTCATTCCTGCACCTTTAGGGGAAAATCCAGCCCCAGTTCCTGCAGGGACACAGCCAGCCCTCATCCCAGCCCTCATTCCTGCATCCTTTAGGGGAAAATCCAGCCCCAGTTCCTGCAGGGACACAGCCAGCCCTCATCCCAGCCCTCATTCCTGCATCCTTTAGGGGAAATCCAGCCCCAGTTCCTGCAGGGACACAGCCAGCCCTCATTCCAGCCCTCATTCCTGCACCTTTAGGGGAAAATCCAGCCCCAATTCCTGCAGGGACACAGCCAGCCCTCATTCCAGCCCTCATTCCTGCACCTTTGGGAGAAAATCCAGCCCTCATTCCTACATCCTGCAGGGGTAAATCCAGCCCCAGTTCCTGCATCCTGCAGGGATAAATGCAGCCTTAATTCCTTCAGGGACACAGCCAGCCCTCATTCCAGGGCCCCCTAATTCCTGCATCCTTTGGGGAAAAGCCAGCCCTCATTCCTACAGGGGCATCCTGCCTCATTACTTAAATCCCAGATCCCCCAATTCCTGCATCCTTTAGGGGCAGATCCAGCCCCTCATTCCTGCATCCTTTAGGGGCACATTCAGCCCTAATTCCTGCATCCTTTAGGGGCACATTCAGCCCTAATTCCTTTAGGGGCAGATCCAGCCCTAATTCCTGCATCCTTTAGGGGCACATCCAAACCTAATTCCTACAGGGGCAGATCCAGCCCTAATTCCTACATCCTTTAGGGGCAGATCCAGCCCTAATTCCTGCATCTTTAGGGGCACATCCAGCCCTAATTCCTGCAGGGGCAGATCCAGCCCTAATTCCTGCATCCTTTAGGGGCAGATCCAGCCCTAATTCCTGCAGGGGCAGATCCAGCCCTAATTCCTGCATCCTTTAGGGGCACATCCAGCCCTAATTCCTGCAGGGGCAGATCCAGCCCTAATTCCTGCACTGCTCAGCCCCTGTTTCCCATGGGAGCAGCTCCTGCTGAAGGGCTGGGATGCCCCACAGGACAGGGATCACACCCAGCAGGGTCACACCCAGCAGGGTGACACCTTCCCAGCCCTGCAGACACAGGACCCTCATCCCATTCCCAAGATGAGCAGCAGGAGGTTCTGTCCCACCCCGAGGAGCTGGAATGTCCCCAGACCCCTGTTCCCAAGGGTGGGAAATGGATCTGTAGAGAGTTCTTAGGGTCTGACAGAAGGCCCACACAGTATTCATCCCTATGCAAACTTTGAGATAAGAAATATTGATTTATCAATGTTATAGAATAAGATGGATATTCAGAGAGAAATGGAGCTAGAAAAAGGTTCAAAAGATGGCCTTGCAAATAAGACTGAATACTTTGGAGAAATAGAACTATGACAGATGTTTTATAGTGGGACCCACAAGAGGCAGTTTTAGATGATTTAAGGCATTTACAGCACGGTGTGACAAAAAGTTAATAAAGAAATGCTTATAGTGTTTTGTAATCAGGAAATTGTTTCAATAGATTGTGCTGGTGTGAATTATAGCACCTGCACTGTCTCACCCTTCACACCAGACTGAAAATGGAATAAAAGCTTTTCACTCTCAGTTTCCCCATCTCTGGGTCACACAAAGGTATTTTCCAAACCAAGGACTCACCTCAGAGCCATCTCCTGGCAGGCCTGGCTCAGGGGGACAGCGGGAGGCACCGGAGGGGCCAGATTCCATTGCTCCACCTGGAGAAGCCTGTCCAGAGCCTGTGGAGATGGAAATGGAGATGGAGAGGGAGATGGAGATGATGGAGATGGAGAGGGAGATGGAAATGGAGAGGGAGATGGAGATGGAAATGGAAATGGAAATGGAGATGAGATGGAGATGGAGATGGAGATGTAGACAGAAAATAGAGATGAGATGGAGATGGAAATGGAGATGGAGATGACTGAGATGAAAATGGAAATGGAGATGGAGATGGAGATGGAAATGGAGATGGAGATGGAAGTGGAAATGGAAATGGAAATGGAGATGGAAATGGAGATGAGATGGAGATGGAAATGGAAATGGAGATGGAGATGAGATGGAGATGGAGATGGAGACGGAAAATAGAGATGAGATGGAGATGGAAATGGAGATGGAGATGACAGAGATGGAAATGAAAATGGAGATGGAAATGGAGATGGAGATGATGGAGATGGAAATGGAGATGGAAATGGAGATGGAGATGATGGAGATGGAAATGGAGATGGAAATGGAGATGGAGATGATGGAGATGGAAATGGAGATGGAAATGGAGATGATGGAAATGAAGATGGAGATGGAAATGGAGGGAAATGGAGATGGAGATGGAGACGGAAAATAGAGAAGAGATGGAGATGGAAATGGAGATGGAGATGGAAATGGAGATGGAGATGGAGATGGAAAAGGAAATGGAGATGGAGATGGAAATGGAGATGGAGATGGAAAGTGCTGGCAGTGCCACAGCAGGGGCTGTCTGTGGGGCTGACCAGAGCCAAACAGCAGCACCCACAGAGTCACACCCAGCCCTGCTCCAGGACAATTAAATAAATGAGCCCAAGCTCCAGCACACTGCCAGGGGCTGTGCCCCAGCTCTGCTGTGGCTGCTGGAGGTGAAGCAGCATTTTCCTCCTGCTGCAATTCCCATTTACCGGGCACACACCCCCCGTGCCAGGCAATCCTTGGCACCACCACCTTTGCCAAAGCTTTCCCTGCTCACACAGCAGGACAAAACACCACCTCCAGCCTGGACCACCCATCAAAAGGGGTTTAGGAACCCTGCGGGGCTCCCCTTGTGAGCCCAGGGGCTGCTGGGGAGGAGCAGGAGGAGCTGCAGCCCTGGACACGCACGCCCTGCAGGCAGTCCTGGCACTCCATCATCTCCACACTGCAGGCACTGATGCGGTTGCTGAGCCTCTTCAGGTGCTTCTTGATCTCACCAACTTTCCTGGAAAGAGGAGAAAATGATGTCAAACCTCCCAGGCAATGCTTGGCATCATTATTTTATTTTTTAAATTTTTAAAATATTATATTTTTCAATTATTTTATTTTATTTTATTTTATTTTATTTTATTTTATTTTATTTTTAGTATTTTATTATTTATTTTTTATTTTATAGTTTTAAATTTTATTTTATTTTTTACTATATTTTATTTTTATTTTATATATTTTTTATTTTATTTTATATTTTATTTTATATTTTTTATTGTATTGTATTTTCTATTTTTTTTTTATTTTATTTTTATTTTTTATTTTATTTTATTTTATTTTTATAATTTTATTTTATTTTATTTTATTTTATTTTATTTTATTTTACCTTTTACTTTATATTTATTTTATTTTATTTTATTTTATTTTATTTTATTTTATTTTATTTTATTTTATTTTATTTTATTTTATTTTATTCTATTTTATTTTATTTTATTTTATTTTATACTTATTTTATTTTATTTTATTTTATTCTATTTTATTTTAATTTTTTGTGTTTTAATTGCACGCTGCTTTCTGCAGAGCTGCCTGGATTCAAAATCCTGAAGGGAAGCAAATGAGTCAGGGCTTGCTGTAATTGCAGCTGCAGCAGCCACCAGGGGCCAGGTTATCCAAACAGCACTAAGAGCTAATTAATCAGGGAAAGCTGATTGTAAATGAGGCAGCTCAGACCTGTCAGTTCACCCAGCACAGGCTGGGCCTCTTGTTCCTGCCCAAAAAAGGCTCCTCACACCCAGCAGGCACACCAGGGGTTGAATAAAAAAAAAATAAATGTTTGGTTTGGCTTAAAAGAAACAAAGGAAAGAATATTTCAGGTGAATGATCCACCTCAAGTCCCCAGAAAAAACAACCACCACCCCACCAACCCTGGCAGGAAGAAAACAGCACAATTAAAACTGAAGGAAGGAGAAATTCAAAATATCCAGCTGTGACTCATGGTGCTTTCTCCATAAGGACAGGAAAACAGGTACAAAAATACCCCAGGAAAACGTGGGGAAGGATTTTTGCTCCCTGGGAGCAGAGGTAAAACCCTTTTTAGTGCTTTTAAAGTGCTTTTTTTTTTAGTGTCCTGCACTGCATGGATGGGGGCTCCACATGCAGGAATTGGGGAACCCCAATCCAAGAGAGAATTCCCACAGAAACTGAGGGAGATTTCATTGCCTGGGTGTGATGAGGGGACTGCAGGACACAGTTCCTGTCCTCAGAGTGAAACCTGCCTCTGGGTGAGGGCTGGCAGCAGGGAAAGCCATAATAAAGCCAAAATAAAAAATAAAAAATAAAAATATAACAATATAGCAATATAGCAATGTAATAATATAATATAATATGATATAATATAATATGATATAATATAATATGATATAATATGATAATATAATATAATATAATATAATATAATATAATATAATATAATATAATATAATATAATATAATATAATATAATATAATATAATATAATATAATATAATATTATTGGTATTATATATTATAAATTATAGAATTTTACATATTATGTATAATTTATATAATATTACATAAATTTTATTATTATTATTATTGCTGCAATATAAAATTCTAATAAGTACTTTGAATATAATTTAATTGTAATATAAAGTATCTTAATGTAAAATATTTAATAAAACTGTACTAATTTAATATAAAGTTATTAATTTAATAAAACATTTTAATATTAAATTAATGTTATTCTTTTAATATAAAATATAAAATATAAAAATAAAATATAAAATATAAAATATAAAATATAAAATATAAAATATAACATTATAATTAATATAATGTGATTTATATATTTCTATGTTACATATTATAAACTATAGACATGTATGTATATGTAATTTATAACAATAAAATATAATGATAATAATGATAATAATGATAATAATGATAATGATGATGATGATGATGATGATGATAATAATAATAATAATAATAATAATAATAATAATAATAATAATAATAATAATAATAATAATAATAATAATAATAATAATAATAATAATATCCCTGTGGGGGTGGTACCTCATCCTGCTGCTGTGCAGGCCCAGCGCCTCCTGGTACTGCTGGACGCAGCCATTCTGGAAAATGGACAGAACCCTCCTGGCCAGGTTCCCCAAATTCAGCCTAAATCCAGGAACAAGACAGAAAAATACAACAATTCCATTAAATATGGGAAAAGGAACATCCCAGGAGGCCTGAAGCTGCCTCCTGGCTGGAGAAAGGAAGGAGTGACAGGGAAAACAAAGCCTGGCTGGGATGGAGAGGGAGGTTTTGGGGGACACAAAAATAGAAAATACAAAGAGAATTTTGGTTTGGAGGTTTTGGGGATACAGAAAGCATTTGATACAAAAATACAAAATACAAAGAGAATTTTGGTTTGGAGGTTTTGGGGGTTTGGGGGGATACAAGAAGCATTTGATGCAAAAATACAAAATACAAAGATCATTTCCCCAAATCCCCATTTCCATCTCCACTCTCCATCCTTAGCAGAGAGCTCTTGGAAGCCCTGGATGCTCAGAAATGAGTTACAGGGAAAACAAACCCTGGCTGTGATGGAGAGGGAGGTTTTGGGGGATACAAAAATATAAAAAATACGAAGAGTATTTTGGGTTTGGAGGTTTTGGGGGATACAAAAAGCATTTGACACAAAAATACAAAATACAAAGAACATTTCCCCAAATCCCCATTTCCATCTCCACGCTCCATCCTTAGCAGAGAGCACTTGGAAGCCCTGGGTGCTCAGAAATGAGTTACAGAGAAGACAAAATACCCCTGGAGAGGGAGGTTTTGGGGGATTCAGTCCCTGTCCCCCCACCAGGGCACTGCTGAGAAGTCTCTGCCTTGGAATTTAAGGCAAACGCTCAAGGTTAGACTGAGACAAAGGAGTCTGTGGAATTGAGACAAAGGAGTCTGTGGAATTTCACCCTCCCTGCTGCAGGTTGAATTTGGAATTTTATTTCTTGCCTGTGCTGAACTCCCCTGGTTTGGGTGGAAACTGAAAGGAGAATTCTCAAAAGTACAGAAGCCATCAGGCACTTCACAAGCAGATGGGGAAGCAGGGACACTTCCCAAATCAGCATCTCAGTGCAAAAAATTGCCTTTTTTTCGCTCTGTTGCTCACACAGACCAAGTCCTGTGTGAGCCCAGCCTGGGATGGGTTTGTCCCCTCAACCAGCCCAGGATGTGACCCCAAAACAGCTCCCTGTTCCCAGCTCTGCTCCCACAGCTCCATCTGAAAGAGCTCAGGGCTTGAAACCTCCCCTGGGAGAGCTCCTGCAAGGAGGAACCACACGGGAACCTCCTCCAGGGCCCTGTGACAGCAAAAGGGACAATTGTTAACCCTTTGGGACCCACCCAGAGCCAGCAAGGGGCAGGTCCTGGGGAGGGGACAGGGTGGGACTCACTTATCCAGCTTGTGGATTTGTTCCTCGTTGTAGCTCAGCCCTGGGGAGGAAAAACAGGGTCACCACACATTTGCTGCTGACAGCCCAAGAAATGGGCGATTTCACAAAGGGGCAATTTCACAAGGCACAGAGCTGGCTGAAGGGGATTTCCCTTGTGCATATTTTCAGTTCAGATGAAGAAAGAATAGAGATAATTTCGCTGGATAGAGATAGAATTATCTCTGAATAGAGATAATTTTCTCTGGGAATCTTAAAGGAGAGAATTCAAATTATTATTTGAATTATTATATGATTCAATTATTATTTCTCTTTCTATCACCATTGTTTATAGATATGATCCTCCAGAGTGTGTTATTGATAATTCACCAATAGTGTGGGAGATTTTCACTTTGACACCGATCAGGTCTTAAGTCCACCATTGTTTCTATAAAAACTGTAAATTCCTAAAAATAAAGTGGCTTTTCATACCTTTTGCATCATAAAGTCAATGCTAATTATTACCCACCTGGGGGCTGCTACCACATTTCTGGGCTCAGCCCCCAGGACAATGTCAGGACACAGAATTAAAAAAGCTCTGCAAGGTTCCATGAAGTCACTGCTGATCCCAGCAAACCCAAATCCCCCATTTTCCCATGGGGACAGTGCAGGGACATTCCTGCCCGGTGTCCCCAGCCCCAGCACTCACTCAGACACGTCCTGGCCTTCTTGAACTGCTTGTGGATCACCTGCATCTTCTCCAGGCAGCATTCCATCTGCTGGATGCTGCAATGGGCAGGGAAGAGGGGTGAGGCTGGGCTGAAATCAGCATTTGGGCTGAAAGCAGCATTTGGGAGTGAAATCAGCATTTGGGAGTGAAATCAGCATTTGGGAGTGAACTTATCCCTTTGGGGTGAAGCTGCTGCCTGTCTGTGAGCACCCATGTGGGTGTGTGTGGCACCCCTGGCAGGGGAACTGCTCCGTTCTCTGTTGGGAAGGATGAAAGTTTGACAGCAAAGTCTCACAGATATGTGTGCTTAGCAGAAAGATTTTTAAATGTAGAGTCTGATGAAGGAATAGAGATGGAAACAAGTTTTGATATTGAAGAATCGCTGAGCCAGTTTTACTGGATAACTAAAGAAGCAAAGGGTGTGTTAGTTAGACGGGGTTTGTATGGCTTAGAGCAAAGGATAAACCCACCCCAAACAAGAAGATGTTTTTACCAAGCAGGAAGAGAGCACAGGCAAACAAGCCTGCCAATGTTGCAGTAGAAAAGTAGAAAAAAGGTCTCAGAATTTTTTACTGCAAGAAAACTGAAAAACAACTTCTAGCTTAAACTGTAATGTACTGACTTGTAGTGATTGGAGAACAGTAACATGAATATGGTAATTATAGTAGTTATGATGGGCTACAGATAAAAGTTCAGGTATAGATTGGTTCTACTATATGAAGATGCTCAGAAAAGAAAAGTGAATAATGCATTGTAACCTAAAGAAAAGTAAATAATGCAATGTAACCAAAAGAAAAGTATAGAATGCATTGTAACCAAAACCAAAGGGTCTCCAGCCTGCCTGCAGCTGGAGCTGACAGCTGTGGGCACAGCTCTGTCACCCACCACCCTGGACTGCTGTGACATCTTGGATGGAACAAACTGCATTTTGGATACAATAAACTGCATTTTGGATACAATAAACTGCATTTTGGAGAGCTGCCTGCAGTCCCACGTCTCTCATTCAGGCTCTTACAGTGGCGCCCAACGTGGGGCACCATTAGGAAGAGGGATTAGTCAGAGCCTGAATGAGGGATGCAGGTCTCCAGGCCTGCCTGCAGCTGGAGCTGAGAGCTGTAGGCACAGCTCTGTCACCCATCACCCTGGACTGCTGGAACCTCTTGGATACAATAAACTCCATTTTGGAGAGCCCCTGGAGTCCCACTTCTCTCATTCAGGCTCTTACAGGGCTCCACATCCAGGGGGGAATCCCAATCCAAGAGAGAATTCCCACAGAAACTGGGGGAGATTTCATTGCCTGGGTGTGAAGAGGGGACTGCAGGACACAGTTCCTGTCCTCAGAGTGAAACCTGCCTCTGGGTGAGGGTTGGCAGCAGGGAAAGCCCTGGTGGGACAAGCTGGGAATGGGAAGGGGAGAAGGATGGGAAAAGACTGGGAAAAAATGGGATAGGGCAGGGAAAAGGCAAGGAGGGCACAGGGACAGGGCAGACCCTGCCCTCAGCTCCTGCAGAAATTCTGAGCATCCAAATCAAACTTCCAGCCTCAAAATCCCCTCCACTTGTAAATCCAGCCCAGGGCTCCCAGTGGGGACAGCCAGGTGGCACCAGGGATTGCCCCACACACCTCTTGTCCTCGTGCACTTGCTGCCTGTCCTTCACCAGCTCGGCCAAAATCCCATCCAGGGCCCCCTGGAAGTCAAAGATGCTGTGGGAGCACTGGGAGAGCTCCTCATCCACCTGCAGGGGAGGGGCAGAGGTTGGCACCAGCTGCTCTGAGAGCTCTGGGGGCTCCTGGGGCTGGGGATGCTGCTCACCCTGTGCAGCCTCGTCTGCACCACATCCAGCCCAGCTGGGGCCCTGCTGCCTGCAGGAACGGCCTCGTACCTGGGGGAAGGCAGAAAATGGAGATTCCTGAAGGAGGATTATTGTTGGCAAACAACTGGCACAGGAATCCACCCCGTGCTGGGGTCCTGGGGGGCTGCAAAGTGATTTCCTTGGGCAGCAACCCAGATTTCACTGTCGGAACTCAGTGCATCCCTCCGGGTGTCCAGAGTTGTGGAGGACCCCAGACCCTGGCACACAGCCCAGAACACCTGGGGATTTGATTTTGACCCCTGGAGCAAGTTACCAGCTTTGTATGAGGACCTGAAAGTCACAGAAGTTTGAATAGTATAATAATAAAATTATCACAGGGTGAAAATTTAGATTTTAGGATTTTTGGTTTGGGGGTTGTGGGGAAAAGATGGAGGAACTTGGGGGTGTTCAGCCCTTTCTAATTCTTCTTCTTGTTCTCCATTTTCTGCTGTGATGTTGGCACTTTGGGATTGGTTTAGAATAGAAGTGCACTGTTTAACATGGGTGATAGGTATTGGGAATTAAGTGTAAATATGTTATACATAGTATGTAGTATAAAAAGTGAAAATGTAGATTTTTGGTATGGGGGTTATGGGGACAAGATGGAGGAACTTGGACATGTCCAGCCTTTCTTCTTCTTCTTCTTCTTGGTCTCCATTTTCTGCTGTGGTGTTGGCACTTTGGGATTGGTTTAGAGTAGAAGCTCACTGTCTAACACAGGTGATAGGTATTGGAAAGTAATTATAAATATGTTATATTTACAATAGAAATGCACTGTCTAACATAGGTGATAGGCATTGGGAATTATAAAAGTTATATTTACAATGAAATATTATAACATAGGTGATTTGTAAATATAGTATATGTAGTTTGCAGTATAAAAGGACAGCACCTGCCCTGGGGCGGTCAGAGTGCCTGTGGCTGCCCTGCTGAGCAGACCTCAGCTGGGCAGAAAGAAAATTTTATAGATAAGAATTAATAAACAACCTCAAGACCAAAAAGTGAAGAGTCCAGACTCGTTCTTCAGTTGTGGGGGCCAAAGCAGAGACACCCTGCACATCTCAGGGCTGCAATTATCAACAGCTACCCGAGAAGCCACGAGATGCAAAGTGCTGATCTGGTAAAAACTCGCCCTGTTGAGTCCAATTTGTTCCAAAATTGTTGGTTTTACACCCACTGGCTGCAGGCCAGCTGGGAGGGTGTCTGTGTGCCAGGCTGAGCGTGGCACAGGGGCTAAGTCAGCAGAAATGCTCCTGCTGCAGAGCTGGAAGGGCTGGAAGAGCCAGAGCACCCAGCTGCAGCTCTGCTGCTCTTGGCACCCCAGCCCTCAGGGCTGCACTCAATGGGAACCACGTGTCCCTATTTTATTTTTATTTTTTTTCAGATGAAATGGAAATTAAGAGACTTTGCTCAACGGCAAAGAATGAAAGAACAGCGACCCAGAGGCAAAGAATTTTCCACTACAACAAAAAAGCGGCAGAAAAGTAAAATATCTGGGGGCTGCTTGAGATAAAATGGGTTCAGCATGGATCAGGGCAGCTGGGTGGGAAGGGGGGTGTGGGGAAGGCTGAGGGCAGCCCAGGGTTTATCCATAATTCAGTGGAGACTCTTGGAAGGAAATGGGATCTCTCCCCACGGCTGATGGGATGCTGGATCCCTGGGAATGCGGCCCAGCTCTGCAGGGTTGGTGACAGGGGCCAGACCCCCATGGGGTCCTGGAGCTGGTGCCATCCTGCTCTTTATTTTATCCCAATTTTCTCACTTTTCCTTTCCGTGGAGCTGGTGCCATCCTGCTCTTTATTTTATCCCAATTTTCTCACTTTTCCTTTCCCTGGAGCTGGTGCCATCCTGCTCTTTGTTTTATCCCAATTTTCTCACTTTTCCTTTCCGTGGAGCTGGTGCCATCCTGCTCTTTATTTTATCCCAATTTTCTCAGTTTTCCTTTCCCTGGAGCCCATTTTCTTTATTTTATCCCAATTTTTCCTTTTCCGTGGAGCTGGTGCCATGCTGCTCTTTATTTTATCCCAATTTTCTCAGTTTTCCTTTCCCTGGAGCTGGTGCCATCCTGCTCTGTATTTTATCCCAATTTTCTCGGTTTTCCTTTCGCTGGAGCTGGTGCCATCCTGCTCTTTGTTTTATCCCAATTTTCTCAGTTTTCCTTTCCCCGGAGCTGGTGCCATGCTGCTCTTTATTTTATCCCAATTTTCTCACTTTTCCTTTCCCTGGAGCTGGTGCCATCCTGCTCTTTATTTTATCCCAATTTTCTCACTTTTCCTTTCCCTGGAGCTGGCAGCAGCCCTGGCTCCTTCCTGCTCAAGGGCTGCAACATTCAGAAAACCCCAGAGCAGGAGCCAGTCAGGACTAACTCTGCCTCCTGTGAAATCATTAAAAACTGAAGCAAAGAGGGAGAAACAGCCAGAGCGGCTCCTTTCCCAGACAGTGAAAAGGCCTCCTGCCTCCACAATATCAGCTTATTCCTGGCATTTTCTTTATTCCTGATCATCCGGGACCTTTGAGAGCCCGTGTTCCAGATTGCAAGGAAAGATGTATTCTATTACCATCTGTGTGGCAGATTATCTTTTGTCAAGTGGGCAGTTTGCCTTATCTCTCTCTGAGTGACCACAATCACTCCTCCCTCAGGAGGGGACACTGCTGATAACAGCTGTTGAATGTCCCTGCATGGCTGATAAGAGCTACAGCATCCCATTGGGAGATGTGAGCCCAGAGGGAGGAGCCAAGCATTCCTGCCCGGATAGAATCTGGAGATTCTGGAACACCAGCACAGCTTCTGCACTGGATTGCCCAGAGGAACAGCAGCTGCCTCTCCTTCCCCTGGATCTCCAGAGGCAGAGACTGCACCTTTCTCCAGGATCCCTGCTCCAGCAGAGCCACCCCTGACACTGCAGGAGGGCTGAGCCACAATTCCAATGGCACTGCTGCCAGCACCCTGACCCACAGGGAGCCAGGCTGGGTTCTGACTCTGGCAGTGTTGGTTTAGTGCACTGCATTGTTTATTTTATCTTTTTATTTTTCTTCCCTATTAAAGTGTCGCAGACATCTTTTATGAAAAATCCTTTCCTTAGGATTTTTCCTCCTGAGAAGCTGAGAGGCCTCAGGAACAAAAGGTGAACAATGGTTATCTGCTGCTGTGGGATGCAACAGGTGCATCTGGGATTGGTCTCATGTGGTTGTTTCTAATTAATGGCCAATCACAGTCAGCTGGATCGGACTCTCTGTCCGAACCACAAACCTTTGTTATTCATTCTTTCCTATTCTATTCTTAGCTAGCCTTGTGATGAAATCCTTTCTTCTATTCTTTCAGTATAATTTTAATATAATATATATAATAAAATAATAAATCAGCCTTCTGAAACATGGAGTCAGATCCTCGTCTCTTCCCTCATCCTGGGACCCCTGTGAACACGGTCACATTAAAGAACTGTTATTTCCTGCTCCCATATTTTTGCCTGAGAGCCCCTTAATTTCAAAATTTACAGCAATTCAGAGGGGTGGGGAGGGTTTATATTCTCCATTTCAGGGGAGGCTCCTGCCTTCCTTAGCAGGCTCCTGTCGTTCCAAACCCAGCCCCATATCTCCCCAGGCACAGCCCAGCTCACTTACAGCTCGTGTGTCTTCCCCATGGTGAGCTGCAGGCAGGTGAGCACGGAGTGAGCTCCCCTCCTCTGCTCCAAAATCCTGCAGCACTCTGTCCTCAGGTTCCCACTGCCAAGAGAGAAAACAGCCCCTCCAGCACGTGCATCCTGGAATCACAGCTCCATCCTGGGGTGGGGATGGAGCTGGTGGCTTCCCTCAGGCTGCTCTGAGACTGGGGAGGCTGGATGAACCTAAAATTGGGTGTGGCTGCTGCTTTTAGGGTCTCTCACCCTCTGTCCTGCCCCAAAAGGAGTGGGGAGGGCAGTGAAGTTCATCGTGGAATGGTTTGGGTTGGAAGGGACCTTAAAGCTTAAATTCCAAATCCCTGCCCTGGGGAGGAACACTTCCAATAGATGCACACAGTGATGATAATAATAATAATAATAAAAAGGAAGGAAAATGGAAAAAGGAAAGGGGAAAGGAAAGGAAAAGGAAAGGGGAAAGGAAAGGGGAAAGGAAAGGGGAAAGGAAAGGAAAGGAAAGGAAAGGGGAAAGGAAAGGAAAGGAAAGGGGAAAGGAAAGGAAAGGAAAGGAAAGGAAAGGAAAGGAAAGGAAAGGAAAGGAAAGGAAAGGAAAGGAAAGGAAAGGAAAGGAAAGGAAAGGAAAGGAAAGGAAAGGAAAGGAAAGGAAAGGAAAGGAAAGGAAAGGAAAGGAAAGGAAAGGAAAGGAAAGGAAAGGAAAGGAAAGGAAAGGAAAGGAAAGGAAAGGAAAGGAAAGGAAAGGAAAGGAAAGGAAAGGAAAGATAATAGTTCTGCTTTTTTCCTCAGCCTCTCCTAATCTGAAAAAAGTGACCCAAAAGGAACAAAAGAGGACAGGAGCATCCTCCCAACACCAAGGAGTTTTTCCTCCAGGTGCAGCCCCATGGGGACACCGTGCCCCTCCTGCCCCGCTCCCTCCAAGTCCCCCAGGACCCCACCCCACCATCCCCACTGGTCTGCACTGGCAGGAAGAGGCTGGAACCCCTTAACTGGGCAAAGCCAGAGCCCTGGCAGGCTGTGTGCCCCCCGTGCCCTGCCCAGCAGTGGCTCTGGCACTCACATCACCCAGTGCAGGCCCCGGGCCAGCAGCTCCCGGCCCCTCCGCAGCGCCTGCCCCACGCGCAGGGTCTGGTGAGCAGCACCCACGGCACTCTGCAAGGCAAAGGGCACTGCCAGGGCCTGTGCCGGGCACAGGGCGCTGCCAGCACGCTGCCCTGGCACACACACCCACCTTGGCTGCACTGCAGTCGGCCACCACGTCCACCCTGGGCACGAACTTTGGGAACTCCAGCGCCGCTGCAAAGACAGGCAGGGTCGGGGTGTTTGTCACCAGCCGGGGGCTGTGGGCAGCTGCCACCCACCAGATAAACCCTGGGGACACTCGGGATTTCAGCCTCAGTGCTGGAGGCTCAGTGAAGCCCTCCAGGATATTTTGGGAGCGTGGATGAAGGCAGGGATTCCCAAAGCTCAGCATGGTGTGTGGCCGTGGAGCAGCAGCACATGGCAGGGGAAAACTGACCCTGAAATCCCCTAATCCTGCGCCAGGGGCCAGAAACAGGACTGGGAATTGGCATCAGGATTGGGAATTGGCACTGGGAACCAGTACCCTGCTGCTGGAACTGGGGTCACTGCTGGGAATGGGGACTGGCACAGCCTGGCAGTGGGAAAAGCGACCAGTCTGGAGAACTGGGAACCCCAGTGGGGAACTGGGATCCAGGTCAAACACTGCCCAGGCCCCAGGAGCTGGGATCATGCAGGAAATGGGAAATCTCTCAGGGTAATAACTGGAACAAATCCCTCTTCCAGCAGCCACTCTCTCTCCTGCTGTGGCACATCTCCCACCAGCCACACTCACGGTCGCGGTACCGGACCCCCACCACGTCCTCGGGCTGCTCTGAGGTGCTCAGCAAAGTCAGGGGGCTGCTCTCTGTGGTTTTGCAGAAATGATGAGCCTGTAGGTTGGGATCCAGCTCATACAGGTGTCCTTCAAAAAAATATTCTTGATGGTGAGGGACTATGTTTGTCTGTTTGAAGACAGCGTCTAAAAACTTGGTGGTACTGAAATGGAGAAAGAAGGGAAAGGATGGGGGTAAGCAATGAGGTGAGCACACAGGTTTCCATCCCTTTAGCAGCCTGCTGCCCTCAAAATACCAAGGTGTTGATATTTTCTCTTAGCAAAACATCAGACAAGGTCAGCAGAGCCCGCTGGGGCTCTCTGTGTGCCCAGAGCTCTGTGAGTGCACTCCCAGCAAAGGCTGATTTGAGCCTGCTGTGTTTTAACCTGGCCTGGGAGCGGTGCAAAGGGCAGGGTGGTGGCCCCAGGTTCCCCTGCTGAGGTGAGGGGAACTCACAGCTCCATTCCCAAATCCCAAGTGAATCTCTACCCCAGCCTTACGTGTTGTAGGAGTGGATGTAGATGCGGTGGGAGGACGCCTGCTGCAGGGAGAACACGTCCACCACCATCCTGTGCAAAATGTCGTTGGTTCCTGCAAAAAACTGGTCGAATCCCCAGCACTTCTCCTGATCCACCTCCAGGATATTCGCCAGGATGGGGATCAGCTGGTCCTTCAGCCCCCTGCAGCAGCAAGGGAAGTTTTGTATTTGGGTTGCCCCCAGAAGAAGGAAGGAATGATGGATCTGACTCCAAGTTCTCACAAGGCTAATTTATTATTTTATGATACTGTATTATATTAAAGAATGCTCTACTAAACTGTACTGAAGAATACAGAAAGGATAGACAGAAGGCTAAAAAGCTAATAATGAAATAATGACAAGATAATAATGAAATAATGAAAAGATAATAATGAAAACTCGTGACTCTTTTCAGAGTCCTGACACAGCTTGGCTCTGATTGGCCAATAAGTCAAAACAATTCACATGAAACCAATGAAACAATCTCCAAACACATTCCAAAGCAGCAAAACACAGAAGAAGCAAATCAGATAATTATTGTTTTCCTTTTTCTCTGAGGCTTCTCAGCTTTCTACGAGAAAAAATCCTGGGCAAAGGGATTTTTCCAGAAAATATGAATGCCACAGGGAAGAAGAGAAGTTTGATGGGCTGGTGTAACCCTGAGCCACAAACACTGCCCTGCACCCCCTTTTCCTGTCTGGAAAGCAGAGATCAGGTCGGAAACTGTGACAGCCGAAGACGCAAAGTTCATGTGCCTTGTTAACCCCTCCTGTGCTGACTGAGGACACCCAGCCCCAGCAGGGACACTCACGTGGAGAGGCGGCAGGTGATGGGCAGCTCGTAGCTCCACTCGATGCTCCCGTTCTCCTGCCTCTGGATCCCTGCAATGGCCCCGGGAGGCTTCTCCGTGGTGATCCTGTACCTGTGGGAAGGGAATGGTTTGCTGCTGACGCGAGCCAAGCGAGCTCTGTTTGGGCACTGCGCCCCTCAGGCGGGGGGAAAGGGCAGAGCGTGGATGTGCTGGGGAAAGCACGATTCACTGAGGGCAAAGGAAGGGCCCAGAGGGAAAATACTGCAAGGAACAGCCGGAACCTTCCAAGTGAGCATCAACCCTGCCTCCCCATAGCCAAGGACATCATGGGAATGCATCTTACAGAACCCCAGAATTATCTGGGCTGGAAGGTGTGGTGGTGTTTGTGGATCCCCAGGACGAGGGAAGAGATGAGAATCTTGACGCCATGTTTCAGAAGGCTGATTTATTATTTTGAAATATATATTATATTATATTATATTAAAAGAAAATGATATACTAAAAAGAAAAAAGGGGTTTTTTATAAAATATAAAAACTAAATAACTAAAAATATATGTTAAATATATTTTATAATATAAAAATAGAAAATATCAAAATATCCAAAATATAATAATATATAATGTATAATATAATATAATAGAATAGAATAGAATAGAATATATTAAAATATATATAAAAGAAAATATAATATACTAAAAGAAAATTATATACTAAAACTATACTAAAGAAAGAGAAAGGAGACATCAGATGGCTAGAAAAGAATGCATAATAAAATCTTGTGACCGACTAGAGAGTCTGACACAGCTGGACTGTGATTGGCCACTAATTAAAAACAATCCACATGAGCCCAATCAAAGATGCACTTGTTGGTAAACCATCTCCAGACCACATTCCAAGCAATCAGATAATTATTATTTACATTTTTTTCTCAGGCTTCCCAGGAGAAAAATCCTAGTGAAAGGATTTTTCATAAAATACATCTGTGACAGGAAGGAAGGTTCCAACCCCCTGCTCTGGGCAGGGATGCCACCCATGCTCAGTGCCCCACCCGAGCATCCCATCTGGAGGGAAAATGTGGCAAATGGGACATGGATTCTCCCCACGCTCCCCAGAGCCCCCTTTGAGGCCAGGTGTGGTTAAAGCAGAGCGAGCCCCCCCAGCACAGCCCCAGCTCCCACCACAGCTGGGCACGGTACCCACATGATCTCCTTGTTCCTGCGGGGTCCCCCGAAGGGCACGAAGGGCAGGCTGCCCGTGGCAGCGTGGTAGAAGGTGACACCAATGCTCCAGAGGTCCACGGTGACGCCGAAGGCCTTCTGCTGCGGCTTGCGCAGCACGGCTCGCTCGTACACGTCAGGGTGCTGGGGGGCACAGAGACACGGTCCTGAATGAAAAACAGCACCTGGAACACAGATCTGGGTCCTGGCTGAGAAATATCAACTGGAACGCAGATCTGGGTCCTTGAAAAACATCAACTGGGACACAGCTCTGGGTCCTGGCTGAGAAATATAAACTGGAACACAGATCTGGGTCCTGGCTGAGAAATATCAACTGGAACAGAGCTCTGGGTCCTTGAACACAGCTCTGGGGTCCTGGCTGCTCTAGATCATCAACCTGGAACACAAAAATCTAACACAGCTCTGGGTCCTGCCCAAAAATAACATCATCTGGGACACAGCTCTGGATCCTCCCAAAAACTTCTAACATAGCTCTGGGTCCTCCCCAAAAAACAGCACCTGGAACACAGCTCTGGATCCTCCCAAAAACTTCTAACACAGCTCTGGATCCTCCCCAAAAAAACATCACCTGGGACACAGCTCTGGGTCCTCCCAAAAACTTCTAACATAGCTCTGAGTCCTCCCCAAAAACCAAAAAAACATCACCTGGGACACAGCTCTGGGTCCTGGAACAAGATCTAACACAGGGTCCTGGCTGAAAGACATCCCAAAACCTGGAACAGAGCTCTGGGCATCTGGGTCCTCCCAAAAACTTCTAACACAGCTCTGGATCCTCCCCAAAAAACCTCAAACAGAGCTCTAGATCATCCCAAAAAAGCATCACCTGGAATAGAGCTCTGGGTCCTCCCAAAAACCTCTAACACTGCTCTGGGTCTTCCCAAAAACTTCTAACACAGCTCAGGGTCCTGGCTGAAAAACAGCATCTCTAATAGAGCTCTGGGTCCTCCCCCAAAAAAAATCACCTGGAACACAGCTCTGGGTCCTGCCCCCAAAAAATCGCCTGGAACAGAGCTCTGGGTCTTCCCAAAAAGGCATCACCTATAACAGAGCTCTGAGTCCTCCCCAAAAAATCAGCACTTGGAACACAGCTCTGGGTCCTCCTCCAAAACCATCACCTATAACAGAGCTCTGGGTCCTCCCCAAAAAAAAAAAAATCACCTCTAACTCAGCTCTGGGTCCTGCCCAAAATCCATCACCTGGAACACAGCTCTGGGTCCTCCCCAAAACCATCATCTCTAACAGAGCTCTGGGTTTTCCCGGAAACCATCACCTGGAACAGAGCTCTAGGTCTTCCCCAAAAAAATAATCTCTAACAGAGCTCTGGGTCCTGCCCAAAAACCATCACCTCTAACAGAGCTCTGGGTCTTCCCAAAAATCACCTGCAACACAGCTCTGGGTCTTCCCCAAAAAAAACCATCACCTCTAACAGAGCTCTGGGTCCTCCCAAAACCCATCACCTGCCACAAAGCACCGAGTCCCTCCCCTTCCAAAAGCACAGATCAGCTCTCCAAGGGGCTCAGCTGCAGGACTGAGGGGCAGGGCCCAGCCTCCCCCAGGACTCCCAGGGCCTGGCACCTGCCCTCCTCACCAGGTACTCCTCCGTGCCATAGACGGACACAAACTTCTCATCGTCCTCCAGCTCCCGGGCGGCTCCAAAATCCGTCAGTTTGTAGATGCTCTGCCCGTCCTCCCCCACCAGCCTCATGATGTTGCCGGGCTTGATGTCCCTGTGCACGACGCCGTTCTCGCGGAGGTGGTTCATCCCTGCCACTGGCACAAGGGGGGAGGCAGAAATTCCCGTGTGGGGCTGGGCCACGGGGCTCCAGGGGGGCCAGTTTGAGTTTAGGAATGAGAAAAGGGCTGGAGAGGGGGGAAATGTAGCAAAGCCCAGGGAAACAGGGAAAGCTCCCTGGAGAATCGAATGCTGAGGCAGCAAAGAATATCCTGTCCTTCTGACCCCCCGACTCAAACCTAGCCCTTCAACCATTTAAGGCAATACCATTGTAACCCTCAGCTATTGCTCATTTAGGAATAGCCCTAACCTTTTGCCATTGCCTAGGTTTGGATCCGAGCCAAGGCTATAAAAATAGCACCCTGTACCCCCATAAGTTAGAAGAAGAAGAGCTGAGTCCCTTCGCAGACCTCCCCAACAAACCATCTCTGTGAACAAACCGGCTTCCACTCCTTCTCCTCTCTCTTCATCTGCTGGACCTCAGCCCTGGGCAATCCTAACTAGCAGCAAGCTGAAATCCTGGGAGAGATGGCATCACAAGAGCTGAGCATCACCACGCTTGCTAGGAGCCAGCCCAGCGGCTCTGGCCTGTGCCTTGCATCGGGCCCCGTCTCTCTTTGGAGACTGGGCTCCTGAGCAGCCTGGCATCATAACAATAAGGCCTGATTAGAGGTTTTTATTATTGTAGGTAAACGCCACGGTGGTTGTTGGAACTCAGTGCATCCCTCTGGGGTCCAGAGTTGCCAAGGACCCCGCTGGGGCACGCACAATACCTCACAAAATACCTAATACCTCTCAACATTTTCTACCAATTACCATGCCTTCCAGTACTTTGTTGAGACAGGACTCATCTGCTCCTGTATCAACCAAAAATTCAAATTCTTCATTTAGGGGTCCCACTTCAAAGTTTACCAAGGGCTCCTCTAGATGTCCCATCTGGTCCCTTAAAGTGTAAAGCCCTTGACACTCCTAATTGTCACCTCTAAGAACCCCCTCTAAGGCTTCTTGTTCCCTGGCTATTGCCTCATCGAGACTGAGCTTTTTACAAACCCTCCTAAACGTGTCCAGTTTCTCCACAATAATCCCAGAGCACCTCCAGATTCGATTATGACCCATGGAGCAAATTGCCAGCTTTGTATGAGGACTTGAAAGTCACAGAAGTTTAAACAGTATAATAATAAAATGATCACAGGGTGAAAATGTGGATTTTAGGGTTTTTGGTATGGGCGTTATGGGGACAAGATGGAGGAACTTGGGTGTGTCCAGTCTTTCTTCTTCTTCTTCTTGGTCTCCATCTTCTGCAGTGGTGTTGGCACTTTGGGATTGGTTTAGAGTAGAAGTTCACTGTTTAACATAGGTGATAGTATTGGGAATTAAGCGTAAATGTGTTATACATAGTTTGTAGTATAAAAAGTGAAAATGTAGATTTTAGGATTTTTAGAATGGGGGTTTTGGGGACAAGATGGAGGAACTTGGGTGTGTCCAGCCTTTCTTCTTCTTCTTCTTCTTCTTCTTCTTCTTCTTCTTCTTCTTCTTCTTCTTCTTCTTCTCCATCTTCTGCAGTGATGTTGGCACTTTGGGATTGGTTTAGAGTAGAAGTGCACTGCCTAACATGGGTGATGGATATTAGAAAGTAATTGTAAATATGTTATCCGTAGTTTGTAGTATAAAAGGACAGCACTGCCCCAAGGGCGGTCAGAGTGCCTGTGGCTGCCCTGCTGAGCAGATCTCAGCTGGGCAGAAAGAAAATTTTATAAATAAGAATTAATAAACAACTCCAAGACCAAAAAGTGAAGAGCTCTGACCCTTTTTTCGGACGAAACAGAAACTTTTGCACATCTTGGGGCTGCAATTAACAACCAAACTCCGAGAGGTGGCTGCACTTGGATGGGGATCCATCCGTGTGACTGGCGGGATGGAGAGGATGAGGACATGGCAGGGCACAGCTCCTTGCCACAGCAGCTTCCCAGAGCAAGGAGAAACCCTCAACCCTGAGCTGAACCCCACCCTGTTCAGGGCTGCAGTTCCTGGCCCTTCACTCCACAGCCCAGGCCTGGAGGGCCTCAGTGCCTGAGCCCCGCACTCACCCACACACTGCAGCACGATGAGGAACTCGGACTCCGCCAGGCCAAAGGCATTGGCTGGCTCTTCCAGCACGCTCAGCAGGCTGCCACTGGAGCAATATTCCATCACCAGCACCTTCTGCTTGCTGCTGCCCTGCGGGGGAGATGGGCAGGGCTCAGCCAGCCCCGTGTCCCCCCCTTGGCTGCTGAGCCCCAGGATTTCCCAAAGGGTTTCCCACTCACCGTCTCCTCCACGGCGAATAGTTTGACAATGTTTTTGTGGTTCAGCTTCCGCAGCATCTCGAACTCTCTCATCTGCACCTCCTGGGGCCGCAGGTAGCTGGCACTGTTAAACACCTTCACAGCCACCAGCTCCCCCGATTTCTGGGGGAACAAAAAGAGCAAAAAGAGGGAATGAAAACACCAGGGGACGCCATCCACGCGCAAAGCAGCTCCGGGAGCTCTGTCCCGGCTCCCACTCGGGATGTAAAGCGATGAAATGATGAAACGACGCCTCTGCACCGCTCGGCTGCACAAACAAACCGCTGTTATTCACCTCCCTGCCCTTCCTGTGCCGGCACCCACGTGCTGAGTGTCGCTGTGTTTATCCGGCCCCACAAAAAGCTCCATCTGCAGCCCGGGCTGGCAGCTCCCCGAGGGATGGGGATGTTCCCAGCCCGCTCCCGCAGTTTGCTCAATAAACTTCAAAGGCTGCGGAGGAGGAGGAGGAGGAGGAGGAGGAGAGCCCGCTCCAAGGCCGGCAAGTGTTTGCACGAAGTATGCAAATGGCCAAGGATGGGGTTTTCAAAACCTCCGGGCATTCCCCGGGAAGCAGCAGCTCCTTCCCCCTGCGCCAAACGGAGCCGGGAGCGCCCCAGGAGCCGCCCCCGACCCGTGGAAAATGAAAATAAAACGCGAGGCAGCGCCTCTCAGTCTACAGGTACGGTCTAATTTTTGGAGGTTTTGTTTTGCTCCAAGGTGGCCCCAACCGAAAAACCCAGACCAGCAGCTTATGTGTCGGTGAGTATGTGCTTTAAGGTGGTTGCTGGTTTTGAAGTTCCACAGGGTCTTCTCGTCTTATGGGTTTATCCCTGCTTTTGTACAGGGAGATCAAATAAAATAAAGCGCAAACAGCGCCTGAGCTGCTCCAGAGGCGAGGATCCCGGGGGAGGGAGAGAGGAGCGGGGCTGGGCAGGGATGGGGGCACTGGGCAGGGATGGGGGCACCGGGACTGGGGGCACCGGGACTGGGGGCACCGGGACTGGGCAGGGATGGAGGCACCGGGGCTGGGCAGGGATGGGGGTACCGGTACTGGGCAGGGATGGGAGCACCGGGACTGGGCAGGGATGGGGGCACCGGGACTGGGGGCACCGGGGCTGGGCAGGGATGGGGGCACTGGGCAGGGATGGGGGCACTGGGCAGGGATGGGGGCACCGGCGCTCTGCACTTTGGGGTTCCTGCCCCCCCCCAGCCGCCCCCGCTCACCTTGTTGCGAGCTTTGTAGACAGAGGCCGTGGCCCCCTGGCCCAGGAGGTCCTCGGTGCTCCACAGGTAGTTGGGGGTGCTCTGCATGTCCGGGGAGATTTATCCCACCGAGCCCCTCCGGGAATGGCGGCAGATGCAGGGCGGGATGCAGGATCCGGGGCCGAGGCTGAGCATGGGCGAGCCCCAGCGCTGCCCGAAGCCCCAGGAGCCCCGGGCCGAGCCGGGCCGTGCCGGGGCTGGCAGCAGAGCCCGGCGGGTGCCGGAGCTCGGAGCGGAGCAGCGCGGGGCGAGAGGCGCCTCCCCGGCCGGGAACTGAAACCCGCGCATTGCAAAACCCGCCCGGCGAGCAGGGCCGCGCTGCAGGAGGAAACGCCTCAGCTTCCTGCTCGAGAGAAACCTTCCCAGCCGGGCTGCCACGCCGGGCACCCACCCGGACTGCCATCCCCGGGCTGCCATCCCCGGTGCGCCGAGCTGCCATCCCCCGCCATCCCCGGGCATACCGGGCTGCCATTCCCGGTACACCGAGCTGCCATCCCCGGGCATACCGGGCTGCCATCCCCGGTACACCGAGCTGCCATACCCGGGCACGCTGTGCTGCCATCCCCCGGGGCACCCGGTCAGCAATCCCCGGGCACCTGGGCAGCCATCCCCGGGCAGCCATCCCCGGTACACCGAGGTGCCATCCCCCGGTGCGCCGAGCTGCCATCCCCCGGCACTGGGGCTGCCATCCCCGGGCACCTGGGCTGCCATCCCCCGGGACACACCGGGCTGCCATCTCCCGGCACTGGGGCTGCCATCCCCCGGAGCACCCGGTCAGCAATCCCCGGGCACCTGGGCTGCCACCCCTCGGAGAACCTGGGCAGCAAGCCCTGGGCATACCGGGCTGCCATCCCCTGGATCATCCGGGCTGCCATCCCCGGAGCATCTGGGCTGCCATCCCCGGGCACGCTGTGCTGCCATCCCCCGGAGAACCTGGGCAGCAAGCCCTGGGCATACCGGGCTGCCATCCCCGGGAGCATCTGTGCTGCCATCCCTGGGTACACCGGGCTGCCATCCCCCGGCATCCAGGCTGCCATCCCCCGGGCACGCTGTGCTGCCATCCCCGGGCACGCTGTGCTGTCATCCCCTAGCACACCGGGCAGCCATCCTGGGCTGTTATGGGACAGCTCCGGTGGCGGCAGAAGGTGCTGAGCTCCAGCTGCCATCCCCTGGCACTGCCAGGTGGGGATTTGGGCAGCAGAGCCGGATCAGGATCCGTGCCCAGGGTCGGTGTCCAGCCCTTGTTATCTGTGCCAGCACGGGGTCAGTGCTTGGGCCCTGGCATGGACACAGCATCGCCTGGCAAGGCTGGAGCTGTTGGGGCTCCCTGTCAGGGATGTGGGACAGGGTGGGATGTGGGGTGTGGGATGCAGGTGACACACAGGGTGCAGAGCAGGATATGGGATGCAGGACAGGGTGGGATGTGGGGTGTGGGATGCAGGTGACACACAGGGTGCAGAGCAGGATATGGGATGCAGGACAGGGTGGGATGTGGGGGTGGGATGCAGGTGTAGGACAGGGTGGGATGCAGGATGTGGGATGCAGGACAGGGTGGGATGTGGGACAGGATGGGATGTAGGACAGGGTGGGATACAGGATGTGGGATGCAGGACACAGAGGAGGGTTCAGGGTGAACTGTAGGACAGGGTGGGATGTGGGATGCAGGTGCATGCAGGGTGCAGAGTAGGATGTGGGATGCAAGACAGGCTGGGATGCAGGATGTGGGATGCAGGATGGGATGTAGGACAGGATGAGATGCAGGATGTGGGATGCAGGGTGGGATGCAGGGCAGGATGGGATGTAGGATGCAGCATGGAATATGTAGTATGGGCCAGGGTGGGATGCAGGATGTGGGATGCAGGGTGGGATGTAGGACAGACTGGGATGCCGGACAGGCTGGGATGCAGGATGTGGGATGCAGGGTAGGATGTAGGACAGGATGAGATGCAGGATGTGGGGTTCAGGGTGGGATGTAGGACAGACTGGGATGCCGGACAGGCTGGGATGCAGGATGTGGGATGCAGGGTGGGATGTAGGACAGGGTGGGATGCAGGGTGTGGGATGCAGGGTGGGATGCAGGGCAGGATGTGGGATTCAGGGCACTCTGCTGCCTGCACAGGGCAGAGCAGGGCTGCTCCTGTCCCTGCTCACTCTGTTTTCACCATGACCAGCTCAGCATCAGGGTCCCACTGTCAGGAATTATCCCAGGCTGGTGTGGGTGTCTCTAAAGGCTCCATCCTCCCCAGTAAAGCCTCCAAAGGTCTGAGAGCTCCCCAGCGTGTGGGGCATCCCAACATTGGCATTGCCTCATCAGCCTGCACACAAACCCTGCTCCTGATTAATTCCTTAATTCCTGCTGAGCTTCATTTTCCCATGCAGGGTGAGCGCCTGGGGCAGCCCCCAGAGAGGGCAGAGGGCACAGCCTGGGCCTTTCCCTGGGCTGATCCAGGGGTGCCCGGGGCTGGGAAGGGGTGGCATCCTCGGTTTAACCACACGAAACCCGAAATCTCTTTGAGTGAAGTCATTCTGCTGCAGCTCAGCTGACAGGAAGAGAAAGGGCCGGGCTGACTTCTTGAAATTGTGTCTGGTTTTATTTTCTATGCATGAGAAACAGGAGTGTGAAAAACCCATGTATTTTAAGATTGGCTTTTTTGCAAACATTAAAATGGATATTATATGTGTTGTGTTAGAAAATGATGCTGTATTAATTCTCTTAAGTACTGTGTTAAATATAGTTTTAGGCTATAAAAATGTTAAAATAGAAACTGTGCTATGTAGGATACTTTTTTTAAAGAAAAGAATTGCACTGAGACAGCAGCCACAGGACACCTGAATCTTTCAGAGAAAGAGAATTTATTGCTCCATTATCAAGAGAAATGAACTCTCCCCACCTTGAAGGCACCATCAGGATTTAGAGGAAGAAGCTGACACTGCCCAGACAGAATCCTGTGTTTGAGTGGAATTTATGCATCATGGATGAGGTGTATGAATATGCAACAGGCTGTTGCTTTTAAGGGTTAATCCTCTGTTAACGTGGGTCCTTTTTTGGGCTCGTGCTGCCCAGAAAAGGCACCTGGATGTCCATAACTCTTTGTATTTACTGTCTCATATTGTCCTAATTAAATTTGTCCAAATTATTATTACTCTAATGGTATTACTATTTTTATAACCATTTAATTACTATTCAACTTTTAAAATTTTAAAAGCAAGTGACTGGCGTTTTTCACAAGGAGCGTGTGTTTCATTTTCTGTGCGTGTGAAACGGGAGCATCACTCTGTGCCCACGCTGCTGGCCCAGTGCAGGGAGCTCACCCCCAGCACCCGCCTGGCTTCTCCCAGCCCCATGATGCTTTTTTCCGCCATCCTTTTAGAATTCCCAGCTCGATTCCCTCTCCCTGGTCGCCCCATCAGCAGGATTTTCCTCCCCAGTCCCACCTGAACCCCAGGCCTGGATGGTGAAGTGATAAATGATGACAGGGGATAAACCGTGGCATGGTGGGCGAGCTCATCTGGCACGGGCTGGGAGAGAAAAAACCCGGCCTTGAAAGCAATTTGTGACAAGAATTGATTGTTCCAGCTGGCGGCAGCAAAGCCCGAAGAATGAGGGACGAGCAGCGAGCTCTGTGTGCAGCAGGGACCTCGTCCTTGGGGTCAGAAAATCCC